>JAVSIQ010000058.1:0-535278 GCA_038502775.1 Hippodamia convergens | reverse complement strand
GCCAGTGAAAGTGCAGTGAAGTTTTATGAAAAAGTGAAGAATTTTACAGAAGTACATTTCGAAGAAGATGAATTAAGTTTATTGGAAAAAAGTTTGAAACACTGTCCGAATATGTTTAATAATAAGGACCTCAAACATTTAGCAGTAAATGTAGAATTAGCTTTAAATAAGATCGAATCTCCTGAGATACAAAACTTTGAAAAATCTGTTTGTGCGAGAATGATATCCAATGCTCGTATTAGACAGGATAAAATCGAAGTTGCCGTTTTGAAACGAATCAAAAAGAAAGCCTCTGAGAATGATCTGATAATTACAAAAGCTGGCAAAGGCAATATAGTTACAATTTTGAACAAGACTGATTATTTACAAAAAACAGAATTATTGTTGAACTCTGATAACTTCCGAGAACTGAAAGTTGACCTAACATCGAAATTCCAAAATTCACTCAAAAAGTATATCAAAAATTGCTTAAACGTATTATCTGAAATAACTTTTCCTTTGACGATAATGAACCCAAGAATACCGCAATTATATGCTCTACCTAAAATCCATAACGAGAATTGTCCTATGGGACCCATTGTTTTCTATACTCATGCACCAGCTTCAAAACTCTGTAGATATCTAAATTCTATTTTACCAAAAATGATTCAACATGAACCAATTTTACTTCATCAAAAACACAATCCAACTTACAGATGAATTAAAGTCACTGAAAATCCCTCCGAATGCTAGGTTAATTTCGTTCGATGTAGTAAATTAATGCCCATCAATACCTCATACAGAAGTTGAAAATTTAATCAACGAACGGCTTCATAATAATTTTTCCCTCAGTGCAGAATTGATAGATGAAACAAATAAACTTTTGCAGTTGTGTCTGGAACAGAGTTATTTCAAGTTCAATGGAAAATTCTATCTACAGTTGGATGGTCTACCAATGGGATCTCCTTTATCTCCTCTTTTAAGCGAAGTATTCATGACACATTAGCAAAAGAAAATATTCTCGTCAATTAATAACAATGTGACTGAATTTGTACTATACTGGAGACGATATGTAGATGACGTGTTTTGTATTTGGACTTGCTCAGATTTTGAGCTTGAATTGTTTTTCCAACTGATTAACTCTTTGTATGTGTCGGTCCAGTGCACATTGGAAATGGAAAATGAAAATAAGTCGTTAAACTTTTTAGACATTCAGATAAAAATAGTAGAAGATCATATGGAATTTGATGTGTATAGAAAACCTACTTTTTCAGACATCCTCATCCATAATAGTAGTTCACATCCATATAAAATAAAAATGTCAGCTTTTCATTCCCTGGTAGACCGTCTACTATCAATACCACTTTCAACAGCTAATTTCGAAAAAAAAGTGGAAGTGTTAAGGACATTGGCATTGAACAATGGTTTCGCTCCCAATATTATAGATAAATTAATTGACAGAAAACAATATCAAAAACTATTATCAATTATATACCCCACCCAAATTAATAACTGTATTGATAAATTTGCTTATATAAACTATATCCCACAAATAAGCGACAATAATTGTAGTAGATTAAAACGAAATGAAATTGACATTGTATGTACCAACAAGAAAAACTTAAAATCAATGTTTTGTAATGGAAAGGATAGTTAAACAACTTTTGAAAAAAGTGGTGTCTATAAAATTTTTTGTGACGAATGTCCAGCTTTTTACATAGGTCAGACTGATCGTTCTCTTAAGATAAGGGTTGATGAACATAGAAAGTCAATTCTTCAAAACAAATTAACAACTGGTTTTTCTGATTGTATCACTTGTAACCATTTCATAGATTTTAATAAAACAAGAATATTGCATGAAGGGGAAAAAAGCAGACGCCTAGATCTTCTAGAAATTTTGGAAATATTTTCTGCTTCAAAATATAAACAACCAATTGTGAACTATCAATTAGATTTCCGCTTATCTCCGGTTTTAACATCTGTTGTTCGATGTTTATATCTTTGACTTAAGCGTTTACTTTTCAGTCTTGAGAATGGGATGAAACCCGAAACATGTCGACTTATTATATGATTAATTTATTAAAATATTGTGAACGTAGTCTTGTGTGTTTTTATTTTTCAATTGAAAAATGCCCCTTACCGTATACCCAACTAGCAAAATAGACCCCTAAAAGAACGAAATTGTTTTATAATTATCCTATAGCGCCACTGGGAAGAATAAAATTATTTTTTAATGCATCTGAATACGACAATTTTATCATAAAACAGAGAGGTTTCTATAATGCTGTTTTATAGACGTTCTTACAACTCATATAATACGACAAAGAAATAGCGTACGCATACAAATTTTATAATAGTCGCATAACGAACTATAAGATTCCTATGATATAATTTTAAAACAGTGTTATACACATTATAATGCGGTTGCATAGCTATTGTATTACTTTTAATAGCGACGTTAAAAGTTGGTTGTAAAGCGAGCTGTATAAAAAGTTGTATTAGAGTTTCTTAAGAAAACTAATAAAATTGTTGCTTTACGCTGAAGTAAAATATTACACAATAAATATAAAAGTATTTTATAATCATTTTATAACTTCAACAGTATTCTCTCTTATGAAGAGCTTATAGAATAAATTCATCTCAAGTTCTGCGTTATAAAATCTATTCATATCATCGATCTCTAATAATAATTATTATTCTCCGGACATATAAACATAACCCAATAGTACCTAATAGAAAAATTACCCGGGCTTCCCAGCAGGTTTCGTTTACAAAATGAATTCGGTAATATCTGACTGGAAAAAAGCAAAGCAAAGTGGTCACTTCAAAAGATCAGTTAAAAAAAGGTACAATAGAATACTTTCTCAGAATTGCAGTTCGCGTGATCAACCTCTAGTTGAAGTGGCAAATAACGAAGAGGCTAATCTAGAGGATACACCAATTTTAGCTTCAGGCAGGAGAGTTAATACTGAAGAACAATATGAAGGAAATAAAGACCAACATGACATGACAAATGAAAGAGTCGAAATCAATAGTTCTCATGAAGTAACCACTGACACCGAGGACGAAAATTTGATTCATTCTCTATCTGAAATCGAAAAGAAGATTATAATAAAGGAACTACTTAAGATATGGGAATATCTTTCAACATAAATAATTCTGCATTGAAGGAGCTTTTCGGTTTATGGAACCTGGCTAATCTCCTCCCTAAGATCCAAGGACATTCCTGAAGAACTACTTTCTTGAACATCTTTAAAGAATATGAGTACCGGTAAAAACGAATCTAATAATTTGAGGTTAGCTCAAGCTTGGGAAGAATCTGTATAGGTATACTGAAGTTATTCCAAACACAATACAACCAAAGAATCCTTTACTGTCGAACCGCACGTATGTTAAGAGATACTTCTGTACTATTATGCAGTTTGCCAACGCGCTATACGATAAGCCGGAAAGCTCAAGTCCAGTGTTGCTAGCTTGGGCAATTAGTAGTTATACCAACATACATTAAATTAGTTGCAATGAATAGGAAGACCATTTAATTTATTATGACATCTATCTTGTAGATACTTATGTTCTACGCATACAATGTATGTTTTGCAATTTAATATTGAAAAGTCATCTGTTCGAAACACAATATTGCGATAGATCCCTTTTATTTTCACTGAGTAAACAGCTTTTATTGAATATTAACTGATAATTATTGCGAACATTTTTGTATAGCCTACACTTTATGCAAAACAGTGACGTGTATTTTTTGCACACACTCTGACCACTCACTATACCAATACACACTTTTTATATGAGTATTTTCCTATTTTTTTCTGTAAAAAACAAAATGCTATTGGAAATTTTTCATTAAATCTGGCAACATTCGAAATTGGTCAAGAATCAAACTTCACCATGACTCCCAAGACTGTCAAAAACAACTTTATGGCGCTGCATCAAACAACATTATAAAACTTTAATATCGTATACAGCTCAGAAGAACACAGAATCATTGTATAAGGCGTCTTATTTGTATTCTACCCTATACGCCATATTTATTAAACGTTTGGCTATTCAGAAACCGCCGCCATTGTGAAAAAATTATATGCAAACGTAAGAAAGTGAAATGAAAATGGAATTTTCAAAGAAATATGAAGATTTTTTTCTGCTTTCACAACTGCCACAATGCAAATTTCGTTTCAAGTTGAAAATTCAACAAATGAAACAAAATTTTATATTTCTCATTTTTCATAATACCTATTTAATGTATGCTAAACGGAGGCGCTTTAATTTTTCATCAAAAAAATATATATATATATTGTCAGAAAAGTTAGCTGGGCAAATACATTCCGTCCAGTAGCGATATATTAGGTCTTTAATATCTGCAATATGATGAAATAATAATCACCCACCGCCATAATGCCCGATGTTGGATCTTAAACCTACACAAAACGCAAACGTTTATATAGATATACCTTATGAAATATTCTTGTGACAATTCTATTCCGAATTTCAACAGTAGAAAACAAAATTATCGTATTAGCGATTCTGTCTGCATTATAAAATACTTATAAGATATTATAAATGGATTGTATAACTAATCCCGAAGACATACTTATAGAACAGTTATATTATCATCATATTGATGATCCTATAACGGTTGCGTAGTTTACTACAGGATGTCCCAAAAGAACGGAACTGTTGTGTAAACGTGGGCCCTTTTTGGTTGTAAAGACATTTTATAAGGGTTTATAGCCACATTATAAGATTTTCACGTTTCTATAAGATATGCTGTATAGCAGTCCTTACAGCCTTTATAAAATTAGTTTTGCTAGTTGGGTAGTTTTCTAATGGATACCTTAAAAGTTACAGCAGGTTGAACGAATGCGAATTTATGCAAGAAATTGTTGAATCTAACCGAGATCGCTTTGTCACGTAGTCAAGTGCATGTCTCTGCTTCGATACGAGTTATGAATGTGTGGTTGTGGACCAATCAGTACTGTTTTGAATTGAAATAATACGCGAGCGGAGCCGCGGGTTGGAGCTACTTTGTTATAATGAACAGTAGTTAGGACATCTTAAAACACTCAATTTAAACGAGCTTCTTCAGTTTACCAGAGGCAGACTAGGTTCTCTTGATATTTTGTTTTTCGAGAACGGTTCATTTTATCGACAATGAACCTTTTCCTGAGCTTAATATTCAAGGTATTCAAATCATTCGTTTGATAAGGTATCCCTTATCATACAGGGATAATGTCAGCTTCAAATGTACAACCTAGTCCGCCCCTGGTACACTAAAAATGCTCATTTCAGAGGTCAATATTTCAAGAGGTCCTTACTACTCACTATTCATCATATCAATTTTAATTTAATCATATTGCGAATTTAAAAAATAAGAGTTACCTTTTGCATTTGAAGTGATCATAGACGGAAAACCACTTTCAAGGTGGGATTCACAAAACTTGAATGCCTGATCACGTACTGTACCATTTAGAAAACAATAGTTAAGAACAAATTTTAAGGTTTACGAAAAACTGCATTTCCTAGTACTGAATTCTGAATGCCCATGAAAAATAGGTACGTCAATTTTGCTCATTTAAACTTTTTTTTACGACCAATATTAACCCTGTACACGTACACTATATTATGCTACTTTTCATTAGATATTTCAACTTGCAGATATTGTGCATCAGATGAACGTGAGAACAGAAAATCAAAAAATCTCAATATGAAAAATTAAATCAAAAAATAATTACAATTATTATCAATATCAAAAAATTTTAAACCTCAATGATGGAGAAAACTTGAAACAATATCAAGTTATCAAATGATTCGTTAGAATCAATCAGATGAAGCGTTAGAACGCTTCGTTACGATAGATCGTAAATTTTATTTCTTGTCTAAATTTTTATTTCAGCCTCTCGTCATATCTCGGGAAATATTCTTCAGGAAACTATGCTTTGAAAAGCATTTTTTATTAGGAATGATAACAGTCATATTTATTTAAATTTTAATTCATTCCATACCAGTCAAAAGGTCCCTTAAAATTGGACATTGATTTGGATTGAATTGAATATGTTAAAATTGGTTATCGAGGGTTATCCTCGATGAGAGTTAGACATATGTAGTCGCGGACTTTTATGTATAAATTTTCTTACACTACAAAAATGTCCCTTTCGAGTTCCACTATCTCTTGTAGTTCATCCAGCGTCGTCCGTAAAAGCCATGAATCAAATGGTTCATATAACAACTTGTTCATGAAAATTCTAAATTTGCCCCATTTCTTCGTTGAGTATATTAAAATCAATTCCACAATCAAACCGGACATTTGCTTCCCGATTTCTGTGAAGACAAATAAACAAACTAACGAAAACATAGACTTTCATATTATACTCCGAAAGCATTATTGTTCTTCAGAGGTATAATATTCTTCATTGAATATCGTTAAAGATGTCCAGCAACGAGACGAAACCAAATTTTTGGGAGGGCGGAAACATCGAAAATTTTCCAACCGTGTATTGAAGGAATAGAAAACTGAAGGTTATCTAATGGTTTTTATAATTTAATATAACGTATAATATTTGTTTTGGCTGAAACGGTTCAATTATGATTAATCCCATCAATGTTGTGAGTAATTAACTTTTCTTCATCTTTTCAAAATTCAGTTGCATGTTTCCCAATTCAATAGAATTTGTTTTTTTCTGTAAAAAGTATCTCGATTTATAATGCTTGAAACATTGAGAAACCTCTCGTTCTATTTCATAGCCGTGTATAGGGACCATTAGTTCACGAAACCTTTGTCAGGCACAAGACGATGTTTCTTTATTTATTCCGATGCTCCGGAATGAGCAGCGTAAAGCACTTATCTTTCCAAACATGTATTGAAAGAAGAGCTGCATTCCATATATGATTATTCCGAACTAATTTACCTTCTGTCCTCCGAAAATCTGGCATCGTTGCAGGAGGACACAGCGCACGACCCATACAAAATATAAGCGGAGGTAGCAAGGTCTGTCTCATATGAAAAAAATTTTTTCGAGCAAAATCTTTTCCCCTCTCAAGGTCCCTATATTTTTTGCCTTCCCCTCTAAATCTATTGACAAAAAAAATTTCAATCACACCACTCCTTCACCCGGAGGTCAGGTCGCCCACTGAACTTAACGGAGGTCACAACGCACTACGAATCCATATATATATATATATACATATATAGAATTCAATATTTATATTTCATTCAAAATTACTTTAAAAGGATACCTTATACATTACCTGGTTAAAAATATATTACAAATACATGCATCAAAATTCAAAAGTTTCAAAACTTCAATTTATTGTATTCATTTCATTAAAATTCAATTCAAAATTCTCATTGTTAACATTACATGTATCAGTAGTAGGTATTTTCTAAATTCTCAGTTCATTTCCATTTATCGTTGGTTTGTTAAATATGCTGAAATTGAAAGATTTAGATAAGAAAAATGTGGATAGATTCTATGAAATTGTATTTAGCATGTAGTATTAGAAATCAAGATTGTATAGAATTTTTTTGGGGAGAAAAACCAGGGAAACGGAAAGAAAAAAGTGAATTGAGAATTGATTTGAGCAGTGACAGTTGGAGAGGAATATAAAAAATATCATATAAGAATTATAGGAGAATTAGTCAAATATTATAGAAGTATTATCGAATATATCAAGTGTTATCCATATTCAAGAGAAAAGTTATAATTCAGAAGGTTCATTACCAAATATAAAAAGGAATATTAATTGGAGAGTGCGATTGGCAGAATCAGAGCTGGTGTGAAGTATTTGGAAGGAGCGGTGTAATTTGTTTGAACAGAGTGAAATAACAATGAGTAAAAGTGTAAATAACGAAAGACATAATTGACTTAACCTCAAAATTGAACTTCATTTAAAATCATAGACAAACCATAGAAGTAGGATAATTTTACTTAGTGTAGTTTTTAGACAATTGTATTTAGAAAATTGTATTTAGAAATCAATTTTTTTAATATTCAATATTTGTGTTCTGTAAAAGAAATTTTCAATTAATTATATTATTTTTAAAATTGTAGATTTAAAATCTTTCAATTTCAGTAAAATTTATTAGGAACTCTCAATTGAGATAAGAGGAGCCTGGCAAATTTCAAAATTTAGATTTATCAAAATTTGTAGTTTGACACAAATTTCAATAAAATTCAATTCGAATAGAAAGGATCATCAAGCCACCATAACAAAATATATATATATATATATACAGCAAACCGCCTTTGGAGAGCCATACATTGCCAATTTACCATCATTTCGACGTCCGCTTGCAATCTGACGTCCGATATACGGACGTCGGATTGTCTTGAGAAATTTTCAGTGTTTTTCGACGTCATGGAACGTCCTGAGTCGTTATGCCAAATTTCGCCGATGACGTCAGATACTCTCATCTTGTACGAAACCGTATATTTCAGTTCAACCAAGGCACGATAGAGGCGCTGACTACCACAAGTTGCGTATATGATATATACGTTCTCTCTATTTCACATTAAGAGCATAAGACGACATGAGATTTGGCAACATAGTCTAATAATCATTTTTATACGGTGCGATTACTAGACGTCTCTTATACTTGTTTATATGAAAAAACTCTGTTTCATTTGCATGACCTCGGTTTTCGCTTCCCCCATTTGTGAATACAGATATCTTCGTCTGATGAACGTCAAGAAGGAAAGCATATAAGGATGTATTTACTGGCTTGCTTGGCGGCGATCTTCATGAAGCCTCGAGTTATGGAATATTATGAACCTTTTTTCATTGAACTTTCCGGTTTGCCATACACATTTTTTTCAGGGAACATTTTGGATAATGATCGGAAATGGGGAATCCTATGTGGGGAGACATTCATCGCGGAAATACGGATGAAGCGCTTCAGACGTCGATGAAAACAAAGAACACTGCCATTGATCATCTCAATTCCACGTATTTCTTGACATAATCAACATATATCCCAACATTGATTTCCCATAAAAAATACTTTTTTATCGTGCAGTATTAAAACTGGGAAAAATTTCAAGAAGATTTTGATAACTCATGATTTTTGCTAGGGAATATGGCTCACGAACTTTTTTATCTACCAAATATTATATGTAATACGGTCGAAACGTTTCGGATCGCTTTTGTACACCACCACTGTAACACGAGGATTATTAATCTCAAATTTTTCACTTCGATGTTTTCAACTTCAAACTTCAATTATACATAAGCGAGAGAAAGGGGCGTAGAACTGTGTGGGATGGAACCAATATTTGAAAACACTGGTATTTGTCTTACAATTAAAATCTCAGCCCTGATGAATATATCATCTGTCATGAATTATGAAAGAATCCATTATTCTTATATACCTACATTTTCAAGAAGAAAAAGGTACATATTATTACTTTATTCTATTAATTCTTAGAAAAAAAAATTCAGAGACGATAAAGGAGCCAATGACAATCCAATGAATATACAGTGTGTTTCCGGAGGAGATTGTTAGACTTTAGAGGAAGTTTGAGAGAGTCATTTTGATTAAACTTTCAATTGACATTCTACTGAGAGTTTGATTTTGCTTAGAAATTTCTCGAAAATACTTCCGATTAGATTTTCTCTTATTTCAATTTCAACCTTATAAAATTTCGTTTTTAGTTGTCCTAACAAAAAAATTATCTAGAGAGTTCGAATCGAGCAATCATTGTGTTCAAGCAATAGGGCTTCAAGAAAAGTGCCAAAAAACAGCTGAATAATGGCTACTTGAAGTAGAATCTCAAAAGGGAAAGGCTAATAGGTACTATGTTTAATATTTCGGAATAAATTTTTGAATTCGATAAAAATCTCAAAAAATCACGAATTTCAATATCGACAATTTTTTATATGCCAATAATTTGACAAATGAATATCAAATGGACCGAAAATAAACAAATTTCAGATCGTCACTTTTTTTCAAGTGAAATGACCCCAGAAGTCAGATTTTGCGAGGGCCATTTTTCTTGGATGAACTTTTATATGTCCATTATCAGACGTCAAACCTAGTCGGAAGCGATTACGAATGAATTTATTCCGAGACGATATCAGAAGCATGTTTCTGATGATTCTTTAAGGAATATTCACGAAAAATATAAATTTTTTAAATACGCTCATGCTAAAAATATAAACATAAAATTCTTGCGTTCTCTCTTTGTTAAATATTCCTAACAATTCCTTGAAAACAGAATCAACTGCATGGAAGCGGATTTTAGCGTGAATTGAGAAGGTCACCAAATAGGTGAAGTTATCTAATTTGTTCAGGTTACGATATGATTTGCTTTAGATTCACTTATTTTCCCCATGAACTTATATATAATGGAGAACGGCATTATTCATCAAAATATAATCGATCAGATTATCAGAGTTGATTAATCGAGGATAATGAAATTTTCAGTTTGAACATATTTTAGTGAATTTGTTGTTATTCAATCCTATGCTTGAGTGCAGATATTTCCAGAAATGTCGTCATGTGATCCCTTTTCAAGCTGAAGCTAATGTCGAATACAAATGTGTATTGATATTAATTTGTCAGATTGGTTGATGTATAATGTATAGAAATAATTGAAAATGTATCACGTACCTATTGAATAAATTCATGATCTGATCAAAGGGCGATTAATTGGAAGATTTCAATGTTCCGTTGGAGTAATGGGTAATTTTTAATAATGAGTCTAGAGCAAAAGCAGTTATGAAGAATTGAGAAATATGATATTGAAGTTTTTGCAGAGGCAAGTTGCTTGTCAATATAAGGAATTTTCATCTACTACTGTTTGAAAGATACGAAAAAATGATGTTCACAAAAGTAAAAGCAATCAACACTCAATCTCTAGAATGACCGATAAATATATTGGAAAATGTATAAGAAACATGAACAAACAAAATCGTGGGTACTATGAAAAAGATTTATTTTACCGAAGTATATTTCTGTGAAAGAATACAATTTTCAGTTTGAAGAAAGTTGAAAGAAACTTATCAGTTTCCTCTAATCGGATGTGTCTCATTTATTGAAAATATACATCGATAATGTTTTTTCAAGGAATCTCCTATTTTGTATTTATTGTTTTCAAAAACTAATCAACTCCATTGAGTTCACTCATTAGTGACCTCAACGAATCTGTGGGCTTCAATCAACTTGAAAGTTTTTGATCCATCCACCAAAATCTCGTGAAACCCACAATTTCAAAATTCGATATCTGATAAATTCAGAATGGATTCGTTATTATAATTTTCGACGAATTAAATATTTTCATAGAAGCATTTTCGGTAACATTTTGATGATAAAAATATTTGCTGGAAATGTAAAATAATTAAGTAACCTGATTTTTTAGACAAAATTCGTCAAATCAATCCGGAACCCCCTGAGTCACCCAGGGTTAATAAAAAAATAAACAATGAAGGGAAGATAATGCAGAGATACTTTTTCTCAATTGGAAAATACTCAGGGCCAGTATAATAAACTCATCCACCGAAAATTCAAATTTCACCTCAGCTTGAGAACCGGTTTCTGTATACTCAAACTCTTCAGCCTTCAAACTGAGGATGAATTTCAATTCTCGGTTGACACGTTTTCAATACTGGCCATGAATAATCTTCCACCATTTCGCAAATTATTCTGCGAAGCAGAATAGGACAATACTCAGGGTTAGTTTTATGTTTTATTATATGCAGATGATTCCAACTTTACTGCTTTTGGAAATACTATAGAAAACGTGATATCCACCGCTCAATTACAACTGAAGAAGGTAAATCAATGGTGTGAAGCAAATAAAATCAAATTAAATATAGACAAAACAGAGGCAATGTTTTACCGAATAAGGAAATCAAATCCCACACCTCCCAGGGCAATTAATATGAGAAACAATGAGATAGTTGCACACTCGTCTACAAAATTAATGAGAATCTATATTGATGACGAAATGAAGTGCAAAACCCACTGCGGCACCCTTAGTAAACGTCTGCACTCGGTGATATACTCACTAAACGTTTTAAAGTATCACTTGAATGCGCCAGTTCTCAAGGTAATATATTCTGCAAACTATCATATGGTATAATTTTTCGGGGTGGCAGTTCTTCATCACACAGAATATTACTAGATCAAAAATGAGCAAATCGAACAATCTATGGAATTAAGAGAACAGAGACTTGCCGTGGTGTTTTCAAGGAGCATAGTTTAATGACGATGACTGGATTGTATATTTTTAAATGTTAAATGTTTGTTCGTCAACATAAAGAACTTTTCATAGATTTTGAGAATCGCAACAAAACAAGAAGAATGGATAGATGTTCATTGCCCAAATGTCGTCTCACTTTATCGCAGCATCAAGTAGAGTTTATGTCTCTTAAGCTTTAAAACAGTCCACTATCATCTTAGCACAGTGCCCAGAATGAGAAAATCTTCAAAAATAGAACTCGAAAACTGATTTTGCAATGCGAACTCTATAATATTCAAGAATTTTTTGACTCCTGCTGCTCTATAAATAACTAAAAATTGTGTTTCTTCTTTTTTTTTGTATAGCGTATTTCCCTTTTATTGCACATAATCAATAACTGTGATGAAATGAATGAATATTATTATTATTATTACTATTATTATTATTATTATTATCATTATTATAAATATGTCAACCGAGAATTGAGATTTATCCTCTACTTAAGGACAAGTTTAAGCTCACAAAACTGGTTTTCAAGCTGAAATTGAATTCCAATTCTCGGTCGACACGTTTATAATATCGGCCCTAAGACTGGTTCCTGAAATATAGATCCGAAGTGATTGAGAGGCAGGGGAGATCTAATCTGTATCAACTACTTTTTGAGATGAACCGAAGAACACACTAGCTAAGGCAGCGATTACGCAAAAAAATTCTATCGAAATAATCTATAGTTGCTCATCATTCGAATGAGATATCCAACAGTATTCACATATCAATAATATTTTCATTTATTTATTTTTTTAAATTTATTTCCTCAATTAATTGCTTCACACAAACTAGAGCCTTTGAAATAGGTACTCGATTATAAACTTGCTAATTTCTTCATGAATACATTTCACGAATGTGAATAAATGTAGATAGTTAATGAAATTTTATGTATCCACACCATACGAACGGATTGTGAAACGTTTTAAAAAAATTCAAAATTGAAATTATTATTTTGGACTATAATATTATATGTATGTCCAAACCCTATAACTTTTAGAAATTTGTTCGTATTTCATTATAACTAGAAGTATGCAGCTATCTCTATACCTTCTTCTTCTTTTCTTCTCAAACTGTTGAATAATAGTTAAACCTGAGGGAATCATGATTATTATTGAAAATGTTATGAATACTGATACAGACAAATACTTCGAAAAATCTGGTATCATTGAAATCGACCTAATCGGGGGATCCGTCTTTTTGACATCCTTGCTATTGAGATTGATTTTGATGAGCCGATTTTTGTATGTCCATATACCAGTCAATATATTTCATTGTCCAGCAAGAAATTGAGAATTATTCCTTGTTAGGTATGACAATGTATCATACCGAATAAAATTCAAACCTCCATTTTGACTATTTTCGATTGATTTCAAAGCAATAAAATTTGGCCTAGGTCGTGTTGAAATTGTACTGGCCATAATCATTCCTTAATATCGAAGGAGAGTCAAGCCTCCAATGCCATTCTAAAGGTTGGGATATTCTCTACTAGAGACTAGGATCTGGGATATTCTGAACTACAGAATACCCAGCCTTTCGAATCTTCTCTCGTGCACGTACAGTGAAATAGTATAGCGCCAAGGTAGTCAGGTGTTGTTCGAGATTTTCACGTTTTCGATGAGGATGAATGAACTGAATATTACATTTTTTCATTGACCAAACATTCTTAATTTAAAATTCGAATTTAATTTCTAAAAATTATGATGGTTCACTTGAGTCCGAAATATTCGTATTTCATAGAAATTTGGGTCTAAGCTGTATGATGAGGCTAAGCCCCCCTTGCCCACTCTGACGAGTCGCCCTTGATATGTAATAGTTCGATTTTTTCAGAAAGCTCTGCAAGTCGAAGAATTGAAAATATCTGCTTCCTGATTTATCATAATTCCAAAATTACACTGTAAAGTCTAAGATTGAAAACTATCCATCTATCTGCACACCTGTTCTTTTTTTCAAAATTTTCAATAATAATTATTATCAAAAGGTTCGTAGAAAAAAGTAACAAGTGTACAGGTAAAGAAGGACAGATTGATAATATTATACAGTGAACTCTCGATAAATCGAACATCGATAAGTCGAATTCTGAGATAAATCGAAAAGTTCTTCTGTTACCCAGTGTAATTTCACCTCAATGAATCAAACATTGTTCTTGATTCTTGAAGGCCTAGAAGATGAGTCTAACTGCTGGAACGGTTGTCTAGAGAACCACCAGCTTTTTGATCTAATCACTCGTGATTCATAATCGAGCCATGGTTCCATCAATCATCAGAATAGTTGACATCACTTGACGAATAACAGATTGAATTACCAAACTTTACTTGCTTGCTAATGCAAATAACTTAATTTTTCTTGAAAATATACCGCTGACAGTACGATTACGAATTATTTTTAACCTAATGACGCTTAGCATGAACATATCCGTATAATAAACATGAAAATGAATAAAAAAATGAAAAAAATTTACGATCCTGCTCAAATTATCTCCCTCAATTTCTAGTACATGCATGCAGTCATGGCTTACTTCTGCAATTGTTACCAGCGTTCTTTAGAGTCTGTGGTACATCTTCTGATTGCTATTGAAAAAAAAATTAACTTATTCAGCAAGCAACTAACAATTGGTATATGGCAATTTTATATGTGATCTATCAAATCATATCAACTGTTTCAAGAACTGTCAAAAATGATCGAAACAATGCTCGCTTAGGAATCATCTCTAAAATAGAGGATATCTGACTAACTTGAAAAAGTCTGTTACCCCTTAAATGCACGATTTTTTATTTTTGAGTCCCGAATAGCGGATTCTCCTCGTGAATCAGTGGTAAAATAACAGAAAAATAATAAAAAAATTCCAACTATAAAATTTCATTTACTATGTGAAGAAGTTCGGTTTGCTGCCAGATGGCTACATTGCACAAATTTGGTTTGAATAAAACATGAACATGAAAACATAGGGATCAGTGGTTATCGAAATTTTTGAAACAATTATTGTTTTTACTCAGGCAAAGAGCAACACCACATTTTTCGCACTTTCAAATAACTACGAATCACTCAAACTTCAACGCATGCGTGAATGTCTTCACAGTTTTCGCGATTTTCAAGTCGCAGAACACTAGAGACAAGCCGCGGCTATAATTACAGGCCAGCACTGTGTTGCCATACGACAACATAGCGAAAAAACGAATAAATAGTTTTCTGTATTGAAGGTACAAGCTGAAAATTGGTATGTTGCCAAATGGCAACATAGTGCATTTAAGGGTTACCTGCTCGGTTTTCTGGCCATATTTTTTCATTTCATGAAGGAATTATGGGCGTATAAACCTTTTTGCTGACAAAGGAGATGGTTAACAAAACAACGAAGATTTTCCTTTTGATTTGTACACTGAGTTCATAATACTCCTTTTGAGTAGGTTTCAATTCTTTCATCAAGATTTTATGAGCGAAGCAGTTACAGCCATTTATAACCCTTTATATCTCGGATTATCTGAATTTTTAGTGAACACTTTTTCTCAAGAAATGATGCCCATCTCCTCAATTTGAAAAACATATTTATCAATAGATAAATAGATATTTGTCTTTATTTCAGATGATATTTTCGTACAGGAAAACACAAAAATGAAACAGCACAAATAATAAATTCAACAAGACTTAAATAATCTTCCAAACAATATGACTCTAGATCTACTAGAAGTTTCTTGGTTCTAATTTTGAACTTTCTGTAACTATTGATTATTTTAAGATTATGAGATAATTAATTGAAAAGCTTTACACACATAGAAGATGGATTTTTTCTCTCTAAATTTCATGCCTAGCATTAATCTAGTATTATTTTTGACTGATAAATATCGACTTTAGTGCTGGACTCACTCCCCAAAAAATTATTCCGTATCTGATAAGAGATATATTATCATCTTAAATGTATTTATTCATTATTCTCATGGCATAACATACTTTGTTCAATTTATTCAGAAGGTCCTCTATATGATTTGACCATTTCAGAAACTCATCTTAAACGACCCCAGAAAACTGTTAAACTTCGAAGTTCTTACTTTATCCTCACCAGAATTCATCATCATTGGCTGGTCATCTTTTGATCCGTAAGATCGAAAAACAACTACATCAGTGTTATTTTCATTCAGAATGAATTTTTTCTGCGATAGCCATTCTTGGATTCCTCTCATTTCAATTGTAGATCATTAATATCACATTTCGCTATTAACAAATTCGAATCATTCACAAAATTGGTCGACTCTGCATCTTCAATCGAATCTGCAACCTCACATATATCATTAATCATTATCAAAAATAATAATACTCCGAGGATGCTTTCCTGTGGTACACTAAATTTATTCATGAGCCAAGTTGAGAAAGATGTTCGGCCATCTATAGCTACTCTCACATACTGCTAACGATCAATAATTTTTCGAGATGATATAAAAAAATAGACCTTTTTGAGTGATAGTTTATTTTATGTTTGAAATATTCGATTTCATGTATGATAATACAAATCCGAAAATATTTCATTTGATGTTATTTTATTAATTTGAGCGAATATTTCCCTCCTGTCAAAAACTTCATGTTGATAGAATGCAATTATCGAAAATTACAGCGATAATTGCATTGTAAAGAGCGAAAGATCCCTTCGATAATTGCACTGCTGGCATCTGTCTTTGAAAAACTGCATTCGGTCATTTTCATTTTTGGAGAAAGAGCCCTCCACCTTCGGTGTCGGGCTCTTTCTTCAAAAATGAAAATTAACTCATGCAGTTTTTTGACAACACGCTGTCATGCAAAATTATCGGTAATTTTGATGCACTTGTGCAATTACTTCCGATAATTTACTCGTTACTCTTTTGAAAAAAACTGATTTAAATGACATCTAATATTGAAGAGATATTGGAAAAAAACATAGGGACTCTCACTCCGCGCGACAGCCCTTATGTACCAGCTATGAGCGCCAGCTCCGGAAGGTTAAGTTCGCGTAATATGAAAGGAATTAACATGTGTTCATGATTGAATAAACTCACTGAATGCATTTGAGAGAATAGGTGCAGACGTTGAATGGCAACGCTGTTGGTCGTCTAAAAAACGTGGGGTATACATAATATATACGTTCGGTCGTCAACTCGTACGAACATGAACGGACGTGAGATAGCACTGAAGTGACTGGAAAAAAAATTGTTGAATAAGAAAAACTGAGTACGACACTAGAACCTACAACAACTCGTTTCATCATATACATCATTAGATTTGCGAGAACCCCGTTATTTTTGATGGACCCCAAAAGCCTGGATTTATACAGGACGTCTATCAGCACTAGGATGTATATATATATATATATATATATTTTTTTTTTTTTTTTTTCAAAATTCTTGTTTGGGTAATCGGCATAGGGCTTCAATTTATTCAATACAATATTTGGTCTTTTAACATCTATATTTCGGTCCTTAGTTTGGGACCTCCATCAGGATGCTACAAAAATCACATCAATGGGCAAAATTAATACAATTATATAAAAAATCTTACATAGGACAAGTTGTGAAATGAATGGCGAAAGGCAGCATACAATAGAAAACACTTCTCATTAAGATTGAAACATGAATAATTCAACTATCCCGAAAAGTGCATTATAAAAAAGTAAAAACTAAAAATGACATAGCAGAAATGGTCGTATATATATATATATCGGTTTATAACGTTCTACGTCTTCCGATGCCTGATCGCCAGCTCTCTCTATCATTCCAGTCTGTGTCCTCGAGTCCTCTATCCTTTATTTCTTCGTCCACTCCACTAATCCAACTTCTCCTGGGTCTTCCACGCTTTCTTCTTCCTCCAGGTTTCCACTGCATGATTTGTTTAGGTATTCTCAAATCTGTCATTCTTTGTACATGTCCGAACCATACCAGTTGTTTATCTTTGATGTCCTCTACTATTGTGTGTTTAACGTTCATAATCTCCCTTATCCTTTCATTTGTTACTCTGTCCATTCTCGACTTTCCTGCCGCTCTTCTCCAGTAATCCATTTCAGTTGCCTCTAGCATATTTGTAGTTCTTACTTTTAGGGGCCAGACTTCGGAGCTATATACTATGATACTTTTTACTATGGTATTGTATATTCTTGTTTTGTTCGTCTTATTTACACTCTTGTCCCATAGTACACCATTAAGTAATGATATCGCTTTCCTTCCTTGAATATTTCGTTCTTTGATTGCCTGGTCCAGGGATCCATTCTGTGATAATTTCATTCCGAGATATTTATATTCGCTGCATTGTTTTATTTTTTGTCCGTTGTTCAGCACTAAGTCTTTCTGCTCTCCTCCAATGCACATATACTCGGTTTTTTCCAGGTTAACTTCTAGGCCCCATTTTTCATACTGTTCGATGAGCTTTCTGGTCATGTATTCCATATCTTCGTAGTCCTGCGCTATCACCACTTGGTCGTCCGCGAAGCTCAAGGTGTAAATAGTTCCGTCGTCGAGCGGCAGTCCCATATATCTACACTTACTTTTCCATCCTTTCAACGATTGTTCCAGAAAAATCTTGAACAGCAGAGGTGATATACAGCATCCTTGTTTGAGTCCTTTGGTTGGGATGAATCCATCGCTGATGAAGCTGCCCTGTTTTATTTTGATGGATGTGTTCTGATATAAGGTTTTGACTACTTTTATGAGCTCGATGTTGATATTCGTCTCTTCTAGCGCCTTCCATAACATATTGAGTGGTATACTGTCATAGGCTTTTTTAAGATCGACAAATAGTAGGTGTAGTTCTTGATCATAGGCTGTCTTTTTTTCTATCACTTGTGTTATTGTAAATAAGTGATCTATTGTTGATCTTCCTACTCGGAAACCTGCCTGTTCCTCCGCTTCCATATCCTGGTATTCTTTCTCCATTCTGGTCTTGATGATTTTGCCATAAATCCTACTCAATGTGTTAGTAACTGCAATGCCTCTATAATTATCACATACAGTTTTATCTCCTTTTTTAAATATGGTGGTAAGGTAGCTTACTTTCCATTCCTCGGGTATATCTTGCTTGTTAACACATGTCTGGAACAATTTCGTGAGGTGTTTATATAATTTGTCCCCGCCATGCTTAATTAACTCTCCGTATATGTCTCCGGGTCCAGGCGCCCTTCCGTTCTTTAAAAAGTGTACTTGTTTCCGAACTTCATTTTCTGTTATTCTCACTGGCGATCCCTGAGTCTTTATATTTTTGGTCTCATGTTCCTGCTCCTTGAAGCTTTTTCTATCCTCGGTTAGCAGTTTACTGAAGTAATCTTCCCACTTTTGTAGGGGTATTGTGTTTATGATATCCTTCATCCTTGTTTTTCTGATATTCTTCAGTATCTTCCAGCTTTCGGTGTTTTTTTTACCTCCTAGGTACGTGTTAATGTGCATACACTTCCTTTCCCATGATTTGTTCTTTTTTTCAGCTATTTTTTGTCTTACATTCTTTTGAGCTTCTTTATATGTCAGTTTGTCTTCAGGTTTCTTTGAACTTAGATGTAATAGATGTTTTCTTCTTTGTCTTCAATGTCAGCTTCAATCTCATCATCCCACCAATAGGGTCTTTGTGCTTTTTTTTCACGCTCGTATATACCTAGGGCTTCTAGAGCAGCTTCGTGGATGCTGTTCTTAATATGTAGATAGTGCCCCTCCAGATTTTCAAAAGTGGTATTTCTCTGCAGTTTTTCGTCCAATCTTTTTCTGTATAGCCATCTCACACTTTCTTCCTCTAACAAATTCAGGTTATATCGTCTCTGTTCAATCTTCTGTTTCTGTTCGTCTTCCACATCTAACATGTTCTTTCTTCCCCTGAACCATGCTTTTATTCCTAGTAGGTGATGATCACTATCACATGTTGGACCTCTGTAAACTCTCACGTCCAGGAACTTAATTTGTGTTTTTTGTTTCACTACACAATAATCTATGATGGACTTCTGATTTCTTGTATCGTTTTTCCAAGTGTATTTATGTATTTCCTTATGCTGGAAGTATCCGTTTAGAATTTTTAGTTCGTTTTGTTCACATATTGTGATCAGTCTTTCGCCGTTATTGTTCAATATTTCCTCCCCGTGCTTTCCAACTATTCTATCGTTTTCCCTTTTGCCTGTTCTTGCATTGAAGTCTCCTAACAGAATTACTTCCCTGGATCTTCCAGTGTTGACAATCACATCATTTAGTTGTTGATAGAAAGCAACTTTATTATTCACTGTTTCGTCCTCGTTCACACCATAAACTCCTATAATCGTTGTCTTAACCCCAAAGATATCCATGTTCATCCTTATAATTCTCTCATTCACTGCTTCCCATGATGTAATATGTTTTCTCCATCGCCTATGTATTATAATAGAGACTCCTCTTTTCGCTCTAGTCTCTTTTGGCACACCACTGAAGAAATGGTCATATTCGCCGATGTTTTCCGAACCATGTCCTTTCTTCTTTGTCTCTGTGGTTACCACAAGGTCGATTTTCAGATGCTTCAGCTCATGAATAATCTCATTCATTTTTCTGCCAATTCCTTGAACGTTCCATGTACCAATATTCAGTGTCCTTTTCCGTTGCTTAGTTCGTTTCCTTTTATCCATCCTATTCCGAGGCTCTGTATCAGGCTTTTTAACGAGATCTTTTTTACGAGAATAGGTTGTTGGCCTATTGCTCAACCCTCCTCCTTTGTCCGGGCTTGGGACCGGCAAGGGCAGTCTCCGAGCTACTCAATCCACCCATCGGCTGCCCCAGGCGGCGAAATGGTCGTGTCAGATAATATAGAATCTGACATAGAAAATTGTCATAAAATTGAGAGAATGAAGAAGACTAGGAACATAAAATAGAGTGTTATTAGTTTGATTTGGTGAAACTATTATCAATGGATAAAAGGTAGCTATAAATACTACTGAGTCCTTTAATGTCTGCTTTTTTGTTAACTACATTTTTTTGTTCATTAATATAACACATTTCCAAAAAAAGTCTTTTGTCATTGTTTGTTTCGATGGATAAAATTTTAGTATTATTAAAATTGAAATTATGACCATTATTCTTTGCGTGTGAAGCCAAGGCACATCTGTCTGGATGTAGGCGGATATCACTTTTATGTAGGCTAATTCTTCTTCTAAGAGCTTGGGAAGTTTAGCCAACATAAACATTCGAACAATCAACACAAGGAATAGAATAAATGCAATCAGATTTAGACATGGTTGGAATTTTATCTTTGAGGCGGGAGAAGAGAAACCTATTAGTGACAACGTTATATTTGGCAATTTTTAAATTCTCTATAATGGAAAAAATATTAATTAGTTTATTAGTAAGTCCTGGCAAAGATGGCAAAGGAGCAAACTTGATTCTAGGGTCCAGTGTAATGACATCTCCTTCTGATCTAGTGGATTCATGTGTTGGTTCAAGATTATTCGATCCATTTCGATTTGTTGAGGTGCAAAAAATGAGTCTCTTCAGAAAACCATGTGGATAACCATTATCTCTCAAAATTTTATATAATGTATTAAGGGCATCATTTTTTATTTTATTTTATTTGATATAATATGAGATACAGACAGGTATGAAACCAACTAAAGTATCCACACATAACATAACTTAATGACAAAAATTATATCAATTAAAATATTGTACAAAAATAGGAAATTAACAATTTGGGTCAAACAAATAATCACATCAAAAAGAGCCCACTCACAAAACTACATTGATCAAAATCATTTACATTCTTTCTTCAAAATATTACGTACTTGTCTGAGGGACATTGAGAAACAGTCGACATGTTGTGTGAACATATTACTGGTCCGAGATATTCGATACAGTGGTGAGTTCTGAGCTGTGTATGTATGAGGAGATGGAATGTTGAAAAGTTCACCAGCTCTTAGAGATCGTTGAGGGACATTGAGACATATATCATCAAGAATATCAGGACTCTGAATTATGTTGTTCAAGATCTTGAACATAAATAGTTCCTCGGAGACCTTGCGCACGCCTGACAATGACGACAACCCGAAATGCTCCCGCGCCAAAACATAATCTCTATCAACTAAAAGATATTTCGTCTTAAAAGCCAGAAAGCGTATGAACCTGTTCTGAATATTCTCCAGCCGATCGATATTTGTTGTCTGCCTATGGTTCCACACGATAGCCGCGAAATTAAGTCTACTGCGCACAAACGCACTGTAGAGTACCTTAATTGGTGTGACAGTTCCGAAAGCTCTACATTTCCTAGTTATATATCCCAGCATTCGGGAAGATGAATTCACGACAGATTCGACATGGAGATCAAAAATGAGTTTGCTGTCGAATATCACCCCCAAGTCTTTGACAGAACCTGAAGATATTATCGGCCTGTCGCCTACGCAATATGTTCGCAGCATGGGATTGATGTTTCTTGTGAACGTCATTGATTTGCACTTGGATAAATTCAAAAACAATCCATTCTGATCACAAAAAGCAACGAGGTGGTTCAAATCATCTTGTAAACGCTCGCTATCTTGATCGCTATGCACAGATATGTAAAATTTTAAATCGTCCGCGAACATTAAAAATCTACTATAACGAAAGCAAGTTGACACTTTGTTTATGTAGATAATAAAAGGTAGAGGCCCAAGATGAGATCCCTGGGGCACACCCGAAGTAATCGCAAAACATCCCGACACAAATCCCATAACAGAAACAAACTGGGAGCGATTCTTTATATATGATTCAAACCATCTAAGCAGACTACCTGCCACACCGACCTCAGCCAGACGACTCAACAATATATTATGACTGATTTTATCGAAAGCCTACTGAAGTCGGTGTAGACGGCATCAACCTAAATCCTCTTATCCATGCTAATATGGACATACTCGGTGAAGACAAAGAGGTTAGTATCGAGTGAACGTCCCCTGAAGAAACCATGCTGCTCCGGAACTATGACATTTTTGACCAATTCGAACAAATTCTCATACACCATTTTCTCGAGGACCTTAGCTATGATAGAGATCTTACTTATCGGTCGATAATTCTCGACATCCTTCTTTCGGCCCCCCTTGTGCACTGGCACAACCATAGCCATCTTCCATCTTTCAGGAAATTGACCCAATTTCATTGACATGTTGTAAATCAGAGCTAAAGGAGTAGAAAGAGATTTGGCGCATCTCTTCACGAATATTGATGGAAGCTTCTCAGGTCCAGCTCCCTTCTTAGGATCAAGGTCTTCCAGAACCCTAAGAATCTCGTCCCTGCTAAAAGCGATATTGGTCAAACTATCTGAGGTCAGAGCACTAACGGAACCAACATCAAGAGCAAAACTCTCAGGCACAAAGACACTCCGGAAATAATCCCCGAATAAGCCGCTGATCCCCGAGCCACCACTAGCAGAATCATCGTCCCAGCGCATTCTTGAAGGCAATCTACTAACGAACTGTTTTTTAGTCGAAGCAAAGTTCCAAAATCTTTCAGGGTTATGTTTTAGATCCGTTCCAATATTAGCGACATATGTATTAAAGTCATTTTTGATGAAGACTTTAGATCTAGTTCTCAATAATTTGAACAAATTATAATCATTATCATTTTTATATCTCTTCCATTTCTTGTGAATTTTATTCTTTTCCTTTACAATTTTGATCGTTCCTTGAGAGAAAAAAGTGGGAAATTTTTTGTTTTTAATAAAAGTTGGTACATTTCGATCTATAATCTTCTGAATTATTTCATAAAAAATATCCAATCCATTATTTAATGATTTGTTCTGCAACATTGCTTCCCAATCAATACTCGAAATCTCGCTATTTATAGCTTCGTAGTTAGCCTTTTTGAAATTATGATAAGTATTGCAACCGAATCTGAGTGGTTTATAGATGCACACGTCAACAAAAAACTCCAAGCACGGATGATGAACGTCCTCTGGGACCAACGGAGTAACTGAGTGGCGCAAAGCAATAATATTGGTTTTATTACAAAAAACTAAATCGAGAATTCTTCCATTACTATTAGGGACTGAATTAAATTGCATGAAATTATGGAAAGATATAACGTCCAGCAAGGGCGCATGTGCCGAATTCACATTAAAAGGCTCTAGGTAGTCACCCTTCGATTGGGCCCAGTGTATTGAGGGAATATTGAAGTCGCCGCAAAGAAGTACCATATGATTTTCACAAAATTGCATATTGTTCAACCCTGATACAAAATTACAAGATGCGGTAGGGTCGTTCGGCGGCAAATAAACACAACAGACATACAAAGAACTGTTATTGTCCAATTTTATGTTTACCCACACATCCTCCGCGGCACTGAAATAGTCTGGTAGCAAAACGGCATTGTATTTATTCTTCACGATGATCAGAGCACCTCCACCATCAGAACCTACAGAAGCAGTGGATTCTCGATCCCTCCGAAATACACTATATTGTTCCAAATCAACCAGCTCATCATCGTGAACAGAACTCCTCAACCATGAGTCGGTAACACAAATAACGTGTTCATCATGCTGATAATCAGGATGAGCTATTTGAGGATCCTATTTTTTAGATTATTGACAACATTTATTTTCATCTGCCAGTCATGGTTAGACTTGTAGTGTATATATCTACCATAAGATGTTGGCTTTCTGTACCAATCAAGTTTTATAATGTTCTCGTTTGTACGAATGACTTTAGTATCTAAAAAAGGAACGAAATTATCTTTTTCTTCTTCAATGGTAAATTGTATATATTGATTGAAAGAATTGAAAGTATTCAATAGCTCTTGCTTACCATCCAATGGGATTGTCAAAATCAAGTCATCTACATATTCGTACAAAAACAAAGGGCGAAATGATAAACGATCCACACAAAATCTGATTAGTACAGTCATGGCTAATCAGGCAAGAATGGGGCTAAGATTGCTTCCCATGGGACATCCAAAAATTTGTGAAAAAAATTCATCCTTGTACTTGAAATAATTTGAATCAAAAAGAAACTTCAAAATTCTGATGAACTCCTCAAGTGGAATGTTAGTAACTGAGCGAATTTTTTCCCATTCAGTGTTGATCGTATCTCTCGTTAAATCCCAAGAGATGTTTGTGAAGAGACTCACTGCATCTAAAGATACCAAAACATGATCAGCTGGAATTTTCAAATTGTTGACTTTTTCTGAAAACATGAATGAATCTCTGACAGCATAGATGTGAAAAGAATCATCAAATGCTATCTTTAATATATTTGCCACAAATTTGCTGAGATCAGATGTGGGGGAGTTTATAGTTGAAACAATTGGTCTTAATGGTATACATTCTTTGTGAATTTTTGGCAAGCCATATATTGTTGGGGAAACTCCTTTATAGCTGTTAAGTTTTTTGGCAGTATTACCATCTATGAATTCTTTACAATATACATATATATTGCTGACTATTTAGATACAGGTTCTTAATTTATTGGGAATAGCAGCAGTTAAATCAAATAGTACTCTTTTTTCTTCACTCGAGCTTTCGAGACATTTATTGTCCCTTCATCAGGATTCTTTAACAAATCAACTCTGATATCTAAAAATAATAACTTACGAAACTAAAAAAAATCAAAAACAATGCTATTTCTTTGAGTTCTCAATTAACAATATTTGAAATACGTAATGACATTCATTAATTAACAACTGACAAATCAAAGCATTCTCTAAGTTTAAATCAAATAAAAAATAGAACGGAAAATGGAAAGTAGTTTTGTGAAAGAAATGACACTATTCATTTTTACATGTCTTTTTTTGAGTTCATGCAATTTTCATTTTGTGAAATTCGTAACATTTCAAAAAAACTTCTCTTTTTCAAGTCTTTTTCGGAATCAAGTATTATTATATCAATTTGGTTGATGTTGTTTTTCTAATGAATGTTTAGAAAGAGCACAGGTTTCGTTTTGAGTTCTTATATTACTTTTATGTTGAGAAATTCTTTGTTTTAATTTGGTAGAAGTTTGGCCAATATAACATTTTTCACAGTCATAACAATGAATTTTGTGAATAACATTGGATCTATTGAAATTTTCGATTTTATCTTTCATTTTAGTGAAGATCTTTCTTATAGGTTTAACATTTCTGACCGCAAGTTTGAATTTCTCTCTGGGTATTGAGTTTTTCATCTCTCCATATTATTGTTTGAAATTCCTCGATAAATTATGGTCGAAAAAACAACTGTTAAGATCTTCTCATATAGTTATATGTTTTTCCATCACTTTATTTATATTATAGTTCTCCTGACGAAGACAAAATAAATTCTCGAAAGATCGAGTTTGGAAAAAAGAGTACAATTTGAACCTCTGCTGCTATTTCCATTATTTATATTTTACTAGCTGACCCGGCAGACTTCGTACTGCCTCAATCGATAAATAAAAAAGCAACTTCAATATTATAATAAACAATTATTGTAGAATACCTTGAAAGGGGACATAAAATTGTCCTGTACAATATATATGTGTTGCGCCAAATGATGTCGTCTGGAAACAGCTGTTATATGCTTATGCCTGCGGCTTCGCCTGCGTAGACTGTTGATGAAAAGTAGCCTTTATCATTGCTTGGGATTTAGGATATCAAATTTCATCACGATAGGTTATATATATATTAATCTAGCAATATAAATTAACACAAAAAAATGGAGAGACATTTAGAAGTTACTGTAGAAATTATGTCAGATGAGGATTAGTCTTCATAGGTATTTTGGAATTTATTGAAATCCGGATCAACAACAAAAAACAAAATAAAACGGATTAGAGGAGATGACATTCGTTGTTTATCGGTTTTTTCCACCTACTGTTATATACTTCTGTAAACAATGTTACGTGATTTGTTTTGTTCAGCGAAAACATGAAGATTTTCTGATGAAGAAACACGTGAGCAAGCTACGTAAAGTTGTCCGTGGGAAAAGCATGGTGTGCCTAAATGTATCCCGGCCACTTTTAGCGTTTGCCCTTGCGATTTATTGATCGTCATTGAAAATGCTACTTTCAGTGGGAACTGTAAACATTTAAAATTGAAGGGTAAGTTATTGGGTACTATTGGGATACGTGGTATAAGCACATTGTCACCTCTACCTTCTCCAGTTAAAATTGTGGCCTTTACAATATGCCTCCCTAGTTCTGTCACTCGCAATCTAGGACCCTTGCATAATCTTGGTGCATCCAAGTTACGCATTAACAAAACGGGTATGCCTACCTCCAATTCCAGCTTATGGGATGGCACTCCAGATAGCTCTAAAGAGTTCAGAAACTCCACGGGGTAGTTCGTACAGTCTTCGGATGACATAACTGTGTCGATAGAGATGAACGTTGATGTTTTACTGGTTACTTCGTTCAGAATTTTTTTATTTAATTTTGCAACTGTCTTATTTCTCGGTGCCAATATGGTTCTTTCACAAAGCTAATATTCATCTTGGATATTTTGTTGTAAATTGGGAAAAAAAAATGAGCAATCAGTGCGTTTTCCGAATCTATAACATGACAAAATTGGTTTGTGAATAGAACCATACCTTCTTGGTCAGTTTCTATTCGACCATCACCTATCTCGAGCAGTTTCTCAGCGTATGCTCCTGACTCCATATCCATATGATATTTATATGGATTGATATATATCAAGGATATTCATAAATTTACTGAAATTTGCGAATGTGCTTAAAAAGCACTGAAATATAAAACGATATCTTCTCTAAGACAATTTAATTCATCCGCTATCCATGTGTCCACTCTCCACGCATAAGATTAGCAATAGTTAGTATTTCTATGGCAATATGCTCGATTCGTGTCAGACACTCGTATTCAAACTCGTATTTATAACTTTTAACTCCCCTCTATTCCGTCTATGCAACACACGCTCTTGATTCGGATTTCGGATCAATCTTATATTTATTGTGATAACTTTTTAACTATGCGTCCAAATTAAGTTGTGTGAAAGACAAAGTTCATCTACATTTAGAATTGAAAACGATAAAAGAATCAATTTTGCTATAAGTCATCAGTTCGACAGCTGATAAAGGATACCCGGCAGAACCGCCAGGTCTAAGGGTCATTTTTGCATATCACCGTAAGAATAACATGGGTGATTCGCGACTACGCGACGTATCGATGAGACGAAACGGATAAATATCAGGCATTTTCCGACTCGCTTGATATTTTCCCATTGTTTTATGCTGAAATACCACAAAATTTTTGAAAATTATGTTATTCGGATAGATAAACTATAATGATGTGAAACTTCATCTGAATCCGTTCGGTAGTTCTCACGTGAAAGAGTAACAAACATCTTCACATCCTCACAAACTTTCGCATTTATAATATTAGTAAGATATTAATAACAATTCAGCAAATAAGAAAAGATATTTTTGAATGAATGGGATTTTTTGAAGACATCAAGAACAGATATGGAACAGTCATGATGAACAATATGAAAGAGTTTTCCAATAATAATGTTAAGCTTGCGAAATTGAAAAATAGAAGAATATTCCTATTACAATGCAAAAAACAAGGAATACCTATGTCCAACACATATATTGAATAATTTGAAAAATATCGAATATCAATTCGAATATAAGGATTCCAAATCTGGACACCGAATAATTTTTTTTCATAAATAAATTCGGATTCAAAATTATGAACATGGAGATTGACTTGACACATAAAAATTTGTTTTACTTAGAAAAAAGACAAGAATCCCTCAAAAATGAAATCCAAAAAGATTTACCTGAAATTATTTGGTTAGATTTTTCTCATAGACTTTTGATCAAATTTAATAGAATTTTACATATTATCAAGAATAAAAAAATTAAAAACTGGAGAAATTAAAAAAGAACAAAAATATACTATCATTACACAGGATTTATGGTTGAAAAATCTATGAAATAATGATCTACCTGAATCAGTCAAAACTATATTATCATTAGGACCCATATTTTGTATTCAACCTAGTACAAGGGATATAAAAATACCTAACCTCTTATCAGAAATCAATGGAAGTAAAATTGATGACAAGAAAAATCGAGATGCATCAACAGCAAAATTTACTAACATCATCACCAACTTTACACAAAAAGAAAGGGTTCAATCATCAGGATTGGCGAAGTTATACCGAACTACTGGAAAATTCTTAAAAGAACATCCAGAACTGATCGTTGTTCAATCTGATAATGTAACGTGTTCGAACAGTTTTATATAATTTTATATTATCAACTGATTGGAACACTTTATTATGAGGCAACTCTTTATTTCTTATATTACTCGACAACCCTCCGTCTACAGGCTTACTGGTCTTCAATCACATGTCCGGTATTTTACAATTAACATTGCGCATGCAATTAAACCAGAGAAAACAAATGATCTTCTCAATACCTTACATCCCCTCCTATAAGATTACAAAATTTTCTCCTATATACATATTAAATACAATTCAATTTATCTTACATAATAAGTACAATCAGATGATTTATGAAATATTCAGGTACAATCAAATATATTTACACAAAATTTCAATCACATTCATCATGAACAGTACTTCTTAAGAAGTATGGTTCTCTTATAGGTGTGTCATTTTTAACAATTATATGCTGTCTCTTTCGTCTATACAGTTTCCCTGAGTCATCCCCAACTATGAAAGATCTTGGTGCATCACAAGTTTTCTGTATAGTACCATTTTCCCAATTATCATTTAATCTGAATAAAACTTTACTACCAACATTTCCTTCGGGAAGAATTTTTGTATGTTTATCATAGTACAATTTTTTCTTTTCTTGACGAAGTTGTAGAGTTTTATGAAATTATTTTTTGTTTATTAGTTTGGGTTCAAGTAAGGTACCCACAGTAGGTAGATTGTCCTTCAAACGTCTATTATACAGAATTTGTGCTGGTGACAAGCCAATAGCCAATATCCGGTATCGGAGTATTTCTGTATTTTAAAAGATACTTATCTAGATTTCCTCCCTCAGCGCAACATTTTTTCAACATGTTCTTGCGAATATTTACACATTTTTCAGCTAATCCATTTCCACGAGGATAATTTGGACTGGACGTTTTTAATGTTACGTTATATTTTTCAAAAAACTTTTTAGATGAACTGAATTAAACGGTTGATTATCTCCTATAAAAGTGTCAGGAAATCCGTGATTAGCAAATATTTTCAGTAAAACTCTAGACACTTCCTGTGCTGTCTTGTAACTCAAGCTCTTCAGTTCTATCCATTTTGAGTAATAATCGATTAATGCCAAATATATTTTTTGCCATGGTCTCTTGGGTATATCATGAGATAACATTGGTAACCTAGGGTTGTTATTTTTGAATTTGAGACAAATATGACAGTTGTTTACGTAATCTACTATATCCCTGCTTATATTTGGCCAATAAATGCTTTTATACGCCCTAATTCTACATTTATTTATTCCTAAATGACCTTTATGTAATTTCTGTAACAATTGAAGTCTCAAGTTTTTTGGTATTATTATTCTATCACCATAAAGAATCAAATCATTATCAATACTCAGTTCATGTCTAATTTGGAAAAAACGTTCGATTATATCTGGTAACCCTTTGGAATTTTTTGGCCATACAGTAGATATGTATTTTCGCACTAAAGTGAGAACCTCATCCTTTTCAAATTCTCTCTTCAGATCACGTATATATTTTTCGCTCATAGGAATAAACTTGTTAATTGAAGTGATGAAATGAAAGACTTCTGTTTGTTCTTGGGTGGAACCAGTGGCGGCTTTAGAGGGTGGCGTACGGGGCAATCGCCCGGGGCATCGCTCTTGGTGGGGCCTCGCGCGCAAAGACCCGAGCAAATTTTGATATTGATTTAGATCCCTAATTATTTTTAAAAGTTTAAACAAAAGGGTGAGTTCAAAAAAAGTTCGTCAACCAATTCATTCAAAACAAAATTGAAAAAAACATGATGTAGTTTTTGAATATTGCGTCTTGTCGGAACGTACAAATATGTAATGGAGGCACCAGATGTCTGACCCACCAGATCATAAACAGTAGGAAAAATAGAATGTAGAATCACACAACACAATTAGGGTAAAAATTCTGAGTATTCAGGTACTATGTTTACTTATCCCAAATGTTGGAACCTCATAAAATACTTAAAGCCCTGTTGATCGTTCTTTGGCGGTCCCTTTGAAATATTCGTTCAATTATCGTTTTATGCATGAATTCATTCCATTGTAGAGAATTAAGGAGGAGCTCAAAATCTGTTTTTTTTCGAATCTAGTGATAAGGGATGCGAATACTGTAGCATTGGGTAAGGGTGCTGGCATTTCGCTCAGCAGTTTATGAACATATACATCATAAAAGGGAATAATAAAACCCTTGGTAAAACCACAAGCTCTCTTGGAGCTTCTGCGGCTCGGTCTTCGACTATCCCAACAAAATGAAGTTAGCAACTGAGATCGCCATTACATAAGTGCACCTCTAATTAGTCAATATGAACACCACGAGTATGCAAAAAGCCATCATTTGTATAAGAATTTTCCGCTCCACAACTTTTGTTTGAAATTTTTCTCGATAAACCTTTTAGTTTCCGAGAAATCGTAACTTTTTCGACATTTGCACGAATGGTCAAAAGTTTCTGAAAATTTGAGAACCTGCGTTTTTGACCATGAGTTCCTTCTTTAGTGACAATCATTATATCAAAAATGCAGCTCATTCCGCAAAAAAGGGATTTCAGACCTTCGTTTACTGGACTAACTGGGTTCAGTTATATTCTATTTTGTCTGATGAAAAACTTCCATTGTTTTTGATTCTTCATTCACATTAAGAGATCATAGCAAAATGTCTAAGTAATTTTTTTTGGTTTGCTACAAAGGTTGTATACTCTGTTTGCCGGCTCAGCTCAGAGATGGGCGATTTTAAAGGATCATGTAGAAGCCGTATCACTAACACCGCTTTGTGAAACTAGATTCACGAAGAAAAAAGGGCCTCACGAAAACCTCCCGCCCAGGGCCTCGCCTTGGATAAGGCCGCCCCTGGGTGGAACATTTCGAAGGTGATCTAGACAACATATCAGCAATAAGCATATTTTTACCTGGCAAATAAGAAACATCAAAATTATATTTAAGTAATTTGAGTCGCATTATTTATAACCTGCTTGACAGTTTATTCAAATCCTTTTTGAAAATATTAACTAAGGGTTTATGGTCTGTCTGCACCAGCACATTATCATGACCATATATGTAATGCGGTTACCCATTTCAAGAAACAGATCTGAGATGCGTTTCGCTTTCATTGAAACCTCAGTGTTCTACAAGCCTCAATTTATAATTTTTTCCAGAAAACAGTGGATAATTTCAAAATGGCTATAGGAAATGATACATAAAAAGAATATGGCATCCGTAGATGTATGCGAAAAGTATGTTCATATTGTGTTCGATTAGATATGTAAAAGTTTATATCATTCTAGGTGAAAGCGAAAGTCGTTGATATTTGAAAATATATCATAAATGTAGGTCTAGTTGGCTCATATCTTTAAACCAAATATGAAAGTGATGAAATAGTTATTTCTTCATAAACCTCTAATGGGTACTCTCGGTAGGACAGCCTGTATATAATTATTTTCAAGATATGAATACTACTTGAAGAACATTCCAAAATCAACTGTTTAGAAATTCAAAATATTCTTTCCTGAAACCCATTCTAAGAATAGACATTTTCAGGACGCTTAAAAAACCAGTTATACAGTGAAATTCTCACAAAAAGTACCTACAAACTGAAATACAGTTGCACGTTGTAATTGTAAAACGCCAAATCCATAAATTGCAGAGGAAGCAACTTAATGACTTGGAGACAGTAATGTCCACATAAAATCCGTGTTTTTGCATGACAAATTCAAAGTTATGACAAGGGAGCACAGATATTGACCTGTATTTTCATATGAAAATTCATAAAAGAAATCATGTAGGCTGGAAAGTTTAACTCATGCATATAAATTAATCATTAAAATAAAATACATCATCGATTTTTGTTTCATTTGTCGACATGAATTATATAGATGCTCAACGTTGTAGAACTATCTGAATTGAATAATATTGTAAATAAATTAAACTGAATCTTTCAAGAAAATGGTTGATATTGTCTTCTGCTGAACTCATTCGTTAATATATTATGCTTTCATAGTTCAGTAAATGAAGCCTTCAGAAAAAGGCCAAGTTCTGATCTGGTATGGTCCTCATTCTTTGAAACCAATGTTTTATTGCTGGTAGTTGAAATAGTATTGATAAATATAATTTTTTTTTATTCCGTCCCTACTGAGTTCAATACTCGATAATTACTGCCAAAGTTATTGCTTAACCACAATGGACCTATGTTACCACGATCATTCATTTCGTGTAACAAGTCGGAAACAGAACTGAAAGGAAATGCTAATTCATTGAAAGAATGTTCAACTCTCATGCATCTTGGTCAGTATGTGGCAGTTGTTGGGTCTAGGGCGAGTTCAGGAAACATCGAAGTGGTCTTTACTAGATTTTTATGAGGAGGATAAGCGGAAAGGAAAACGAGACAGTCGGAGTCTTCATCAGTGACGGATCATGGACTGTTTTTTTTTGTTGATATATACATATATATATATATATATATATATATATATATATATATATATATATATATATATATATATATATATATATCTATAGATATATACAGCAAACCGCCTTTGGAGAGCCATACATTGCCAATTTACCATCATTTCGACGTCCGCTTGCAATCTGACGTCCGATATACGGACGTCGGATTGTCTTGAGAAATTTTCAGTGTTTTTCGACGTAATGGAACGTCCTGAGTCGTTATGCCAAATTTCGCCGATGACGTCAGATAATCTCATCTTGTACGAAACCGTATATTTCAGTTCAACCAAGGCACGATAGAGGCGCTGACTACCACTAGATGCGTATATGATATATACGTTCTCTCTATTTCACATTAAGAGCATAAGACGACATGAGGTTTGGCAACATAGTCTCATAATCATTTTTATACGGTGCGATTACTAGACGTCTCTTACATTTGTTTATATGAAAAAACTCTGTTTCATTTGCATGACCTCGGTTTTCGCTTCCCCCATTTGTAAATACAGATATCTTCGTCTGATAAACGTCAAGAAGGAAAGCATATTAGGATGTATTTACTGGCTTGTTTGGCGGCGATCTTCATAAAGCCTCGAGTTATGGAATATTATAAATCTTTTTTTCATCGAACTTTCCGGTTTGCCATACAATTTTTTTTTAGGGAATATTTTGATTAATGATCGAAAATAGGGAATCCTATGTGGGGAGACATTCAACGCTGAAATACGGATGAAGCGCTTCAGACGTCGATAAAAACAAAGAACATTGCTATTGATCATCTCAATTCCACGTATTTTTTGACATAATCAACATATTCATTTTTGATTTCCCATAAAAAATACTTTTTTATCGTGCAGTATTAAAACTGGGACAAATTTCAAGAAGATTTTGATAACTCATGATTTTTGCTAGGGAATATGGCTCACGAACTTTTCTATCTACCAAATATTTTATGTAATACGGTCGAAACGTTTCGGATCGCTTTTGTATACTACCACTGTAACACGAGGATTATTAATCTCAAATTTTTCACTTCGATGTTTTCAACTTCAAACTTCAATTATACCTACATAAGCGAGAGAAAGGGGCGTAGAAGTGTGTTGGATGGAACCAATGTTTGAAAACACTGGTATTTGTCTCACAATTAAAATCTCAGCCCTGATTAATAAATCATCTGTCATGAATTATCAAAAAAATCCATTATTCTCATATACCTACATTTTCAAGAAGAAGAAGGTACATATTATTATTTTATTCAATTAATTCTTAGAAAAGAAATTCAGAGACCATAAAGGGGCCCGTGGCAATTCAATAAATACCTTATAAAATTTCGTTTTTAGTTATCCTAACAAAAAATTATCTAGAGAGTTCGAATCAAGCAATCATTGTGTTCAAGCAATAGGATCCCAGAAAAGTGCCAAAAAACAGCTGAATAATGGCTATCTGAAGTAGAATCTCAGAAGGGAAAGGCTAATAGGTACTCTGTTTAATATTTCGGAATAAATTTTCAGTTCGATAAAAATCTCAAAAAATCACGAATTTCAATATCGACAATTCTTTATATGCCAATAATTTGACAAATGAATATCAAGTGGACCGAAAATAAACAAATTTCAGATCGTCACTTTTTTTCAAGTGAAATGACCCCAGAAGTCAGATTTTGCGAGGGCCATTTTTCTTGGATGAACTTTTATATGTCCATTATCAGACGTCAAACCTAGTCGGAAGCGATTACGAATGAATATATTCCGAGACGATATCAGAAGCATGTTTCGTGTTTCTGATGATTCTTTAATGAATATTCACGAAAAATATACATTTTTTAAATACGCTCATGCTAAAAATATAAACATAAAATTCTTGCGTTCTCTCTTTGTTGAATATTCCCAACAATTCCTTGAAAACGGAATCAACTGCATGGAAGCGGATTTTAGCGTGAATTGAGAAGGTCACCGAATAGGTGAAGATATCTAATTTGTTCAGGTTTCGATATGATTTGCTTTAGATTCACTTGTTTTTCTCCCATGAACTTATATATAATGGAGTACGGCATTATTCATCAAAATATAATCGATCAGATTATCAGAGTTGATTAATTGAGGACAATGAAATTTTCAGTTTGAACATATTTTTTCAACAGTGAATTTGTTGTTATTCAATCCTATGCTTGACTGCAGATATTTCCAGAAATGTCGTCATGTGATCCCTTTTCAAGCTGAAGCTAATGTCGAATACAAATATGTATTGATATTGATTTGTCAGATTGGTTGATGTATAATGTATAGAAATAATTGAAAATGTATCACGTACCTATTGAATAAATTCATCATCTGATCAAAGGGCGATTAATTGGAAGATTTCAATGTTCCGTTGGAGTAATGGGTAATTTTTAATGATGAGTCTAGAGCAGAAGGAGTTATGAAGAATTGAGAAATATAATATTGAAGTTATTGCAGAGGCAAGTTTCTTGTCAATATAAGGAATATTCATCTACTACTGTTTGAAAGATACGAAAAAATGATGTTCACAAAATTAAAAGCATTCAATACTCAATCTCTAGAATGACCGATAAATAAATTGGAAAATGTATAAGAAACATGAACAAACAAAATCGTAGGTACTATGAAAAGGACTTATTTTACCGAAGTATATTTCTGTGAAAGAATACAATTTTCAGTTTGAAGAAAGTTGAAAGAAATTTATCAGTTATAGGTTTTCCTCTTATCGGATTTCTCATTTATTGAGTGTATACATCGATAATGTTTTTTCAAGGAATCTCCTATTTTGTATTTATTGTGTTCAAAAACTAATCAACTCCATTGAGTTCACTCATTAGTGATCTCAACGAATCTGTGGGCTTTAATCAACTTGAAAGTTTTTGATCCATCCACCAAAATCTCGCGAAACCCACAATTTCAAAATTCGATATCTGATAAATTCAGAATGGCTTCGTTATTATAATTTTCGACCAATTTAATATTTTCATAGAAGCATTTTCGGTAACATTTTGATGATAAAAATATTTGTTGGAAATGTAAAATAAGTAAGTAACCTGATTTTTAAATTCGTCAAATCAATCCGGAACCCCCTGAGTCACCTAAGGTAAATAAAAAAATACAATGAAGGAAAGATAATGCAGAGATACTTTTCCTCAATATGGAATATCATTCTATGAAATTTCACCTCAGCTTGAGAACCAGTTTCTGTATACTCAAACTTTTCAGCCTTCAAACTGAGGATGAATTTCAATTCTCGGTTGACACGTTTTTAATACTGGTCATGAATAATCTTCCTTCATTTCGCAAATTATTCTGCGAAGCAGAATAGAACAATACTCAGGGTTAGTCTTATGTTTTATCATATGCAGATGATTCCAACTTTACTGCTTTTGGAAATACTATAGAAAACGTGATATCCACCGCTCAATTACAACTGAAGAAGGTAAATCAATGGTGTGAAGCAAAGAAAATCAAATTAAATATGGACAAAACAGAGGCAATGTTTTACCGAATAAGGAAATCAAATCTCACACCTCCCAGGGCAATTAATATGAGAAACAATGAGATAGTTGCACACTCGTCTATGAGAATCTATATTGATGACGAAATGAAGTGGGAAACCCACTGCGGGACCCTTAGTAAACGTCTGCACTCGGTGATATACTCACTAAACGTTTTAAAGTATCACTTGAATGCGCCAGTTCTCAAGGTACTGAGCCTACTGCAAACTATCATATGGTATAATTTTTCGGGGTGGCAGTTCTTCATCACACAGAATATTTCTAGATCAAAAATGAGCAAATCGAACAATCTATGGAATTGAGAGAACAGAGACTTGCCGTGGTGTTTTCAAGGAGCAGAGTTTAATGACGTTGACTGTATTGTACGATTGTATATTTATAAATGTTAAATGTTTATTCGTCAACATAAAGAACTTTTCATAGATTTTGAGAATCGCAACAAAACAAGAAGAATGGATAGATATTCATTACCCAAATGTCGTCTCACTTTATCGCAGCATCAAGTAGAGTTTATGTCTCTTAAGCTTTAAAACAGTCCACCATCATCTTATCACAGTGCCCAGAATGAGAAAATCTTCAAAAATAAAACTCGAAAACTGATTTTGCAATGCGAACTCTATAATATTCAAAATTTTTTTGACTACTGCTGCTCTATAAATAACTAAAAATTGTGTTTCTTCCCTTTTTTTGTATGACGTATTTCCCTTTTATTGCACATAATCAATAACTGTGATGAAATGAATAAATATTATTATTATTATTACTATTATTATTATTATCATCATTATTATAAACATGTCAACCGAGAATTGAGATTTATCCTCTACTTGAGGACAAGTTTAAGCTCACAAAACTGGTTTTCAAGCTGAAATTGAATTCCAATTCTCGGTCGACACGTTTATAATATCGGCCCTAAGACTGGTTCCTGAAATATAGATCCGAAGTGATTGAGAGGCAGTGGAGATCTAATCTGTATCAACTACTTTTTGAGATGAACCGAAGAACACACTAGCTAAGGCAGCGATTACGCAAAAAAATTCTATCGAAATATTCTATGGTTGCTCATCATTCGAATGAGATATCCAACAGTATTCACATATCAATAATATTTTTATTTATTTTATTTATTTTATTTATTTCCTCAATTAATTGCTTCACACAAACTAGAGCCTCTGAAATAGGTACTCGATTATAAACTTGCCAATTTCTTCATGAATACATTTCACGAATGAGAATAAATGTAGATAGTTAATGAAATTTTATTTATCCACACCATACGAACGGATTGTGAAACGTATTCAAAAAATTCAAAATTGAAATTATTATTTTGGACTATAATATTATATGTATGTCCAAACCCTATAACTTTTAGAAATTTGTACATATTTCATTATAACTAGAAGTATGCAGCTATCTCTATACCTTCTTCTTCTTTTCTTCTCAAACTGTCGAATAATAGTTAAACCTGAGGGACTCATGATTATTATTGAAAATTTTATGAATACTGATAGAGACAAATACTTCGAAAGATCTGGTATCATTGAAATCGACCTAAACGAGGGATCCGTCTTTTTGACGTCCTTGCTATTGAGATTGATTTTGATGAGCCGATTTTTGTATGTCCATATCCCAGTCAACCAGTAAAGTAACAGTGAGTGGCAGGGAATACCAAAAAAATATCACATCGAAGAACAACTTTGAGACTTATCATAGATGTACTAAGGATTAAACATTGAATGAATTCCAAAGAACTTAATAATCGCAATGACATCTTTAAAAGATAACCTCACAGTATCTTTCGAGAATGCTTCACAGCAACACGTATCATTGCAGCCGAGATACGGAAATTTCATGTTAATAGGTAGTTCGATTTTCGTCTTAGGTTCTAGAAAATTGCAATACCTATTTATTCGTATATTCGAGCAAAATGTTTAAATTTTTTTTTCAGAAAATCATAGGTTGTATCAAGGGCATAATAATAATAATAATAATTCATTGTTTACATTGGTTATAACACGAGCGTTCTAGAAAATTCGGCGTCAAGTAGGCTATGGATTTTCGAAGGTTTAATTTTCGGCTTCAGTCTCAGAATATTGACAAAGCCAAACGGTAGTCTACGGAATACTCAAATATGAACTTGCTAATTTCTTCCTGAGTGCAATTCATGAACTTAAAAAATATAGTCAAAGTGACCTGTACCACACCCCAAAAATAATTCTTCAACAAAAAAAAGGGGAAATGGTGTACAGACAACGAATGAAAAAAATTGACTTATCTAAGAGGTCCGTCTACCTTCTCCTATATACAAATAATTAGTACAAACTCAGATATTTTGATGGCCAGTCCATCAGGTTTAAATTTTCATGAGCAGATTTTTCGAAGTCCATATACATATACCTAGATGGATATTATGATAAAACTATTGATATAGTGATAGCTCATTGTCATTCGAACCGAGAAGGCTAACATTTTTAGGAGCTTTGGATTAAACTTTTCTCGGTAAATAAATTGATTTTTTTTTTGGATATGAGAAGGAGTGGCATATTATATTAATAATTATTTTCAATGAAATAAAAATTATGAATATATTTGATTGTCCAGCAAGAAATTGAGTATTATTCCTTGTTAGGTAGGACAATGTATCATACCGAATAAAATTCAAACCTCCATTTTGACTATTTTCGATTGATTTCAAAGCAATCAAATTTGGCCTAGGTCGTGTTGAAATTGTACTGGCCATAATCATTCCTTAATATCGAATCTACAATATCTACGCATCGTTTTTTTCGTCTGATTTATCCATTTCATTCCCGAATATGCCTCATAACAAAATTACAAAGTTCACGAGATCACTGCCGTTGAATTCAAATTTGAATCAAAACAAATACAAGCCGCTTATGAATTCAATCCTTTCGTCCCTCCTGAGATCAAAATATATTCGAAGCGAAGTCAGAAGTCGATCCGATTGACCATAGCAGGGGAGTCAAGCCTCCAATGCCATTCTAAAGGTTGAGATATTCTCTACTAGAGACTAGGATCTGGGATATTCTGAACTACAGAATACCCAGCCTTCCGAATCTTCTCTCGTGCACGTACAGTAATAGTATAGCGCCAAGGTAGTCAGGTGTTGTTCGAGATTTTCACGTTTTCGATGAGGATGAATGAACTGAATATTACATTTTTCCATTGACCAAACATTCTTTATTTAAAATTTGAATTTAATTTCTAAAAATTATGATGATTCACTTGAGTCCGAAATATTCGTATTTCATAGAAATTTGGCTCTAAGCTGTATGATGAGGCTAAGCCCCCCTTGCCCACTCTGACGAGTCGGCCTTGATATGTAATAGTTCGATTTTTTCAGAAAGCTCTGCAAGTCGAAAAATTGAAAATATCTGCTTCCTGATTTATCATTCCAAAATTACACTGTAGGGTCTAAGATTGAAAACTATCCATCTATCTGCACACCTGTTCTTTTCTTAAAAATTTTCAATAATAATTATTATTAAAAGGTTCGTAGAAAAAAAGTAACGAGTGTACAGGTAAAGAAGGACAGATTGATAATATTATACAGTGAACTCTCGATAAATCGAACATCGATAAGTCGAATTCTGAGATGAATCGAAAAGTTCTTCTGTTACCCAGTGTAATTTCACCTCAATGAGTCAAACATTGTTCTTGATTCTTGAAGGCCAAGAAGATGAGTCTAACTGCTGGAAGGGTTGTCTAGAGAACCACCACCTCCATGAATTGTACTCCCGACCACCATCACCTTTATGGGTCGAACTTTTTGATCTAATCACTCGTGATTCATAATCGAGCCATGGTTCCATCAATCCTCGGAATAGTTGACATCACTTCACGAATAACAGATTGATTTACCAAATTTTACTTGCTTGCTGAACCGCTGACATTACGATTACGCATTATTTTTAACCTAATGACGCTTAGCATGAACATATCCGTATAATAAACATGATAATAAATAAATAAATTAACAAAATTTAAGATCCTGCTCAAATTATCTTCTTCAATTTCTATTACATGCATGCAGTCACGGCTTACTTCTGCAATTGTTACCAGCGTTTTTTAGAGTCTGTGGTACATCTTCTGATTGCTATTGAAAAAAATTAACGTATTCAGCAAGCAACTAACAATTGGTATATGGCAATTTTATATGTGATCTATCAAATCATATCAACTGTTTCAAGAACTGTCAAAAATGATTGAAACAATGCCCGCTTAGGAATCATCTGTGAAATAGAGGATATCTGACTAACTTGAAAAAGTCTGTACCTGCTCGGTTTTCCGGCCATATTTTTTCATTTCATGAAGGAATAATGGGCGTATAAACCTTTTTGCTGACAAAGGAGAATATTTCGGACTCAAGTGAACAAAACAACGAAGATTTTCCTTTTCATTTGTACACTGAGTTCATAATACTCTTTTTGAGTAGGTTTCAATTCTTTCATTAAAATTTTATGAGGGTAGCAGTTGCAGCCATCTATAACCCTTTATATCTCGGATTATCTGAATTTCTAGTGAACACTTTTTCTCAAGAAATGATGCCCATCTCCTCAGTTTTGAAAAACATATTTATCGATAGATAAATAGATATATGTCTTTATTTCAGATGATATTTTCTTACAGGAAAAAACAAAAATGAAACAGCACAAATAATAAATTCAACAAGACTTAAATAATCTTCCAAACAATATGGCTCTAGATCTACTAGAAGTTTCTTGGTTCTAATTTTGAACTTTCTGTAACTATTGATAATTTTGAGATTATGAGATAATTAATTGAAAAGCTTTACACACATAAGAGATGGATTTTTTTCAGATAGAGACAATCGATGATATGGAATGTTAATATCAGCTGTTCAAGTTCTATAAATAGTATTGGTATTATATAAGTACATTAGACACTCATTAATGTAAAATCCATAAACCGTCAGAAACCCCTGCACGTATCTCTAAATTTCATGCCTAGCATTAATCTAGTATTATTTCTGACTGATAAATATCGACTCTAGTGTTGGATTCACTCCCCAAAAAATTATTCCGTATCTGATAAGAGATTTTATCCTCTTCGTATCATCTTGAATGCATTTATTCATTATTCTCATGGCATAACATACTTTGTTCAATTTATTCAGAAGGTCCTCTATATGATTTGACCATTGCAGAAACTTCTTTATCCTCACCAGAATTCATCATCATTGACTGGTCATCTTTTGATCCGTGAGATCGAAAAACAACTACATCAGTGTTATTTTCATTCAGAATTAATTTTTTCCGCGATAGCCATTCTTGGATTCCTCTCATTTCAGCTGTAGATCATTAATATCACATTTCGCTATTAAGAAATTCGAATCATTCACAAAATTGGTCGACTCTGCATCTTCAATCGAATCTGCAACTTAACATATATCATTAATCATTATCAAAAATAATGATACTCCGAGGATGCTTTTCTGTAGTACACTAAATTTATTCATGAGCCAAGTTGAGAAAGATGTTCGGCCATCTATAGCTACTCTCACATACTGCTAACGATCAATAATTTTCCGATATAAAAAATAGACTTTTTTGAGTGATAGTTCATTTCATATTTGAAATTTTCGATTTCATGTATGATAATATAAATTCGAAAATATTTCATTTGATATTATTCTTTTAATTTGAGCGATAATTTACTTGTTTCTCTTTTGAAAACAACTGATTTGAATGATATCTAATATTGAAGAGATATTGGAAAAAACATAGGGACTCTCACTCCGCGCGACAGCCCTCATGTACCAGCTATGAGCGCCAGCTCCGGAAGGTTAAGTTCGCGTAATATAAAAGGAATTAACATGTGTTCATGATTGAATAAACTCACTGAATGCATTTGAGAGAATAGGTGCAGACGTTGAATGGCAACGCTGTTGGTCGTCTAAAAAACGTGGGGTGTACATAATATATACGTTCGGTCGTCAACTCCTATGAACATGAACGGACGTGAGATAGCACTGAAGTGACTGGAAAAAAAATTGGTGAATAAGAAAAACTGAGTACGATACTAGAACCTCAACAACTCGTTTCATCATATACATCATCAGATTTGCGAGAACCCCGTTATTTCTGATGGACCCCAAAAGCCTGGATTTATACGGGACGTCTATCAGCACTAGGATGTATATATATCTATATATATATATATATATATATATATATATATATATATATATATATATATATATGAGAAAGATATGCATATTGAGGGATCGGTAAAATACTGATGAGGGCCGAAAGCCCGAAACAGCTGTCTACGGTTCATTTAAGTTTCAGAGGGTTATGTCCAATAAATCTTATCCATATATATATATATATATATATATATATGGGACATATGGGAACCGATTCGGAGATCCAGCGGTATATGTGTTTTATAGACGCTGTGGTATATGCGAAGACTGGTCCCAATTTGTTTCCATTGGTGTATAGGTAGATATGGGTACCGTTGCCGAAATAGATAAAACGGTAATTATTGGGACCACTGTACATATCAAATACGGAATTTCTTGGTCAAGTACAAATCTACTTGGGAATAATATTTTCATTCTTCCTGGAATTTTGATCTATAATGCATTAATAGTTTTTTGAATATTCCAATCATTTTCAATTTTCCGCTCGTATGGATATTCATAAACACAGAAATACAAAATAACATCATAACCTAAGTTATATCCATTGAATTTCTCGAGGATCGAATTGTATTCGAGTTACTCGAATATACACCATTTTATTGAAGATTCGAGAACGAAACAAATCAATCTGATGAAATTGTCTCTTGTAATGGAAACCGTTTCCAGAATACTTAGATAAAATGGTTGTTATTGGGACCAGTGTACATTTAAAACAAGTAATTTCACGTGAAATACAGATATTCCTTCCTGCTTGGAAATAATATTTTCATTCTTTGAGGAATTTAATTTTCTAATGCGTGTACCGTTTGTTGGAGATTCCATTCATTTTCAATATTCTGCTAGTTTCGATAGTTATAAACACAAAAAATGAAATAATGACCTGACTTATGCCTATGATCTTCCTTAAATAACAAACTGTATTCGAGTTACTGAAACATACAACATTTTATTGTGGTCTTACTCAAGATTTATCGTCCAAAAGAATAATTGAAGATTCGAGCACGAAACGAATCAATCTGATGAAAGTATCTCTTGAAACACCTACGGTAGTTCTAGCTCAGGTTACCGTATATTAATTCACCAATGAAATACCCTGTATAGAGTACATCCCAAATTGCTTGATTTTGGCCGTTTTTGGTACTTCTAGACTAGATTTCGGAATTAGGCCATAACTTTTTCATTCTCGAAAACATCTTAAAACGATTGAAACCTTTAAGAACTATTTTTTTCACTAGGATTATGACATCATGTTCAGTTTTTTCAATTTCTAATTTATTGCGTTCGTATTTGAAATGAAAAATTTGTTATTTTATACTATATGAAAAAATGGAATTAAGTGCTTTATTTCCAGGGAAAAATTGCCTGTACTACCTTTTAATCGTTTTCAGATATTTTTGTTAATGAAAAGGTAGTGGCATATTTCAGAAATCGATGACCATGATGGAACCTCAATCACACCCTTTCCTGACATCAAGCTCAACTTCAACCTTCAGCAAAAACGCAAGTTCTAAAAGTTTTGGTCGCATATGACTAATGTCGATTACAGAGAAACATTTTGAAAGCCAAAAAGTTGATATATACGAGTTACTCTCAGGGCCGTTTTTAACCTCTTGGAGGCACTGGGCACATTAGGATAATGGGGCACCTACGAAGAATACCACATACATAATAGAAATACAGAGGAATTCCCTACCGACGCTAATGCCGTGATGTGATTTAATTATCAAGTCGAGGGAATTTTGCCGATTTACAGAATTTCGCCCTGAAATTTCTTGCAGTGGCGTGGCGCAAAATTCGGCCTCCCCCCATCTGGGGTGTCCTCTATAGATTTATTATTCATGATAAGTTTTACCTGAAGTTTTTCATAGAGAAATAATGAGAACAATGTAATAAAAATAATTTATATATTGTATAACAAAAATTTCTAAACGAAATAATGTGAATTCTGATATAAAAGTAACTAGAAACTACACCATTTATTCAGATTTGTCAATTAAATTTTAGAAAATATCAAATGAAATTCAATTGAGTGATCCGAAATACATTCGACGTTTTCTGAAATTCAATTTACTCATCTGAAATTCAATTGATACATTCTGAAATTAAAGTGACTAATCTGAAATACACTTGACGGTTTTTGAATAACACTTGAAAATGGTGTAGAAACTAGAAACACATCAATGTGGTAAGAATTTGAAAACATTTTTATAAGAAAATTGGATCACCCTTTTTAATTTTTTTGTACAAACATATCCATCAACTTGTCGATAACCAAGCTTTTGGCCACTTCTTGTCCAAAGCTGAGTAAGCTCAAAAGACTGATAGATATGTTTGCGACATGTTTAAGGAGAGTACCGAAAAGCTTGACGGTATATTGAGAAACCCCTCAATAAAATGAAATTATTGGGGCATCATTTCATGCTTTTAGTTTGGCTTGGGGGCCCCTTTGGTGCCGAACCTACCAGCATCGCGAGTTCTGTGGAGCCCTCTGATACGCCACTGATTTCTTGTCTTGTAACGCTGTCTGAAATTATGTGGTTAAATGGGGATTTCTTCGGAAGCTTCCCAATGAATACAATAATGTAAGAATGTGATCAACAACACGGTTCGAACAGATGTTTTATGGCTAACCACCCCAACAAATAACACAAGCTAATAATTGCTCTTATCTAGTGTATGCCAGTATGAGCAAGGGTCATAAAAATTGCAACCTTCGAGAACTTGTTGATAGAAAACTGGGAATTCCAATCCATTTGGACTTGTGAATTTTTACCTGAAGGTAATTTTAGTACGCAAAAGGGAATTCTGAAAGAAAGAACCGTTTAGGTCTTTTCGAAAAAATCAGTTCTATAATAATATGAGGAAATTTTCTATGGAATGGGAAATTTCCAAACATTATTGACGAAATCTTCTTTCCTCTCGGTTCAAAACAATTGATCTGAGCGGGGCCCCTATCGATCGCCTGGCACTTGCCGAAAGTGCCCTAGGCGGAAGAGGGGCCTGGTTACTCTGATATGTTCTGAGTATCGCTCCGTGAGTTTAGCAAAATACTCGAATCCAATCGCTCTGGGCGAGTTGTACCAAATATCAAAATCCTGTCTGATCGCAAAAGCGACTCTTTAATTCCTAATCGCTATTCTGGAGTGCAAACTTCGAAAAAATGCAATCAGAATGGAGGGTGTTCCTTTGTTTCGAGAAAAAATCAAACGTTTCCCACTCATTTTACATTTCCAATAAAAAAAAATTATTGAAGAAAATTTTCCATATTAGTTCTACAAAATTTTACTCTTCGCTGATCGGAAAAACCCGAACACTTTAGTCCAACCTTCTGTTAATGAAAAACGAAATTAATCTGACAGCATATGACGCTATCCCAATGCAAGCAATATTGATTATTTCTTCCAACATTTTTCTTGAACTCAAAACAAAGCATTTCTCAAACACTATGTTGTTTGGTATGACTTGTTTTATTATAGTCATGAACATAATTTCGTCTTCGTCAACTCGAACGTAATGAAGATAGCAAGTGAGAAAAGAAAGCAAATACAGAAATGCTCCGCTAATTGGTCAAAATGCACACTACGACAATGGAGAAGGCTGTTTCATTCATTAGAATTTTCCGCTCTACATACATATTCGCATTCTCGTTTTCGAGAATATTTCAAAGGAATTGTCCGTTCCTACTCTCATGACATATCAAAAATGCAGTTCATTCTGGAAAAAATTGATTTCAGGCCTTCTTTAACTGAACAAACAGGCATAACACGAACAGAATTCAACAAAGAACAAAGTTTTCCGTAAATCAAAAAGTTTTGGACGAACTTCAACAGATCAGAGGATCACAAATTTCACGAAATTGATACTTTATAACTTCAAATGCTTTTCAAATAAAAAATCTATTCGAATATCATTCATGCCTTTCAATTGTATCTAAGTCAGGAAAAATATGATAACGATAATTTCATAATAAAATAACAACCATTACATGAATTAAAAAAGTGTTGCCGGCAACATCGAATACCCCAGCTCCTCAAGTCGGAAGCTTCGACGTTTACGATCTTTAAATCATTATGATCAAGCGGTGACCGATACGACACAACAGCTGCATTGCTAAACGTAAACACAAACAAAGACAGAAGATAATTTTCCATGTTAGATGTAACAACCAACAATTCGCCCGAGGACGATAACATTGGATTTGTTCTGGAAATCTCTTTTCATGCGTAGTTTGATACTTTTTATTCGGGAGATTTTGATACGGGATTCAAACCATTTCTGTAGGAAGGATATCTAGAATGCATGTGCAAAAAAAAATTTCGTGATAATCGAATTATACCATGATGTTTCTTGGTTTTTGAGTTAAGGTTACAGACCGAAATTGACAGTTGGGCAATTTCAATACCTATTAGTTGGTCATTACAATTTTTTGTTTTTCTATTTGTTCGTTTCCTTAAAAAAAAATTCAACGAGCAGCGTGTGGAAACTGCTAGTTGTATTGATACGATATTCAATATTCAGATTGACTGGAACTCATTGAAATTTTCACTCCAAGTGTCTGCAATTTTGTCTCAAAACTGAAAACTATTCCTCTAATCATTATATTGAGGCAAATTAAGTCTTAGTAAGTACCTATCCTCATGGCATTCCAGAAGATCTTTCCTCCTAATGCGGCTCTCATAATATTCTCGTAAAACGCTGTTTCTGTATATCTTGTTGGTCCTTAAATGTAAGGTCGTACCGGAATATATAGGAAATGTAAAAATCGAATGTATTCATTTACAATGAACAAAAGCAATAGAATCTTTATGTGTACTTAAAAATGCAAATAATCCAGAATGCAACATCCATAAAATAAATTAACATTCGGTCTGCATATATCTGACTTCGAAATGATGTAACTTTTTCGGCTATTTTATCAACCCTTCCGTTAACTCATATGTTCATATTTTAAAAGCTTCCAGAAACATGGTTTCAACGAACTATATCATGTATGGTTTTCGACGAATGTTATCATGTATGTTCTATTATGAAAATATTGCGATATTTCTAGTCGAAAAGTGCTTGTTGAAAGTTTTGAAACTCTTTCAGATATTTTCGAAAATGAAAAAGTTATCTTCGAAATCGATAAAATATTAAAATATTGTTACATCTACGAAACAAATGAAGATATTATCTTGAAACGGATTTCACGAAAATCGAGCCCAGAACTCCTCACAACATTTTTACCTATCTAGTCTGAAAGGTCTGGGATACCCACTATATATTGTGTGGATCGCATATACTGATACACATTTACATTTTCTAATATACATAACCATTCATTTAATTATGTTTATTGCAGAAATAAAATTATATCGATTTTTTCATTCATATTTATTCCGGTACACAAAGGGTACCATCAAGAACAGATATAGTGGTAAATATGGGATATCTTGAAAGTTACATTGCTACGAGGATACTTACCTTTTGAGATATGGAGTCTAGAATGTTTTCGAATGCTAGCGATATTATTTATTTTTCCTTCAATGAAGGTAAGTCAAGTTGTGGCTACCGATGATATGTGTTAGTTTCACGCCTTTTCATATTTCACTCAAACTAGGGAAAAAATTTTATAGTTTTTTCTTTCTGTTCATGAAAATGCACAGGGTTTAAACAAGGAACATTCTCGCGTTTGAACATTTTTCGATGAAATTTCGACAAAAATATTGAATTCAAGAAACTTTCATCAATCCGGCTCAGGATTATAATTTTTATGATTAATGGAATATCATGATATCGTGAAATCCTCGGACAACATATCCCATTCCCTGCCACGATAGCAGTCTTTCTAGGGTGAGAAGTTCGGAGGGTTACATTCCTACCAACTTTCGTAAATGAATAGCCCGAACGTAAAAACTCCTTGTATATGATGAATAAGTACTTTGTTTTTGTTTTCAAATTTTCTATATTTTATATGAATATAGAGGGAAGTTAAACTTGATAGCAGTTGGTTTATGCTGAGATTTTCACATGTGTATGTGGCGTTATAAATGTTACAAAATTAGAATTAATCAGATTTTTTTCTGCATGTTCTTCACTGAATCTTCGAATGTTGATTGAAATAGAAAATAATCTGAAAATTGAACTAACATACCTACCTACAATACCGAAATCAAATTTTCTATAAAATTCCAGAGTGAATGAAAAAACAATCGAATTAATCGGCACTCGTCATATCAGGGATCAAAACTGGATTATTAAAAAATTCACAAAGAAATCATGATATACTCAGAGTGCCTTTTCAAAGTTGAGTATATTTTTGGTCTTTCCCCAAGCATGCATTTTCTATCAGTCAAATTCAAACCCATGTGAAAGGTGAAATCAAGTATTTCATATCGAAACAGAAAAGATTTGGATAACTTAGAGAATGTACAAACGTAAGAATGTTTCTTAATTAAAAACAAAACCTTCATATTTACATAGACAAAAAAAAAATGATTTTCTTAATTCGAGTAAAATATGAAATCCTTGAAACTAACATATATTATCGATACACTATTTTCAACTAATAAAAATCTTTCTTAATTTTATCAGCTATGGTGTCAGTAAGTATCTTCGTGGCAATATACATTTCGAAACAATCTAATGCGGTCCCAATAGTTACCACTGTATCCATTTTTGGTGGTACCCATATGTACCCGAATATATAAGAAATGAAAAAATCGATTTATATCAGTTTCTGCAATATACATAATTAAATGAATGGTTATGTATACGTCCAAATGCAAATGTATATCAATGTATGCGATCCATACGATATGTACATTCGGTCCCCATATGTCCCGCTGTATCAAGATATATATATATATATATATATATATATATATATATATATATATATATATATATATATATATATATATTATTATTATAGTGTTAAAAATTGAGCCCCTCAGACGTCATCCTCAACTACGCCTATGGTCCGAACGCACCGAAGACGATTTCTCATCTCTATGAACATTCAAGTTAACCTAATTCTATGTACTACTCAGTTGACAGATCAACTCATGCTCATTATTAATTGTATCAATTAATCAATTCTTTTCTGTATCGACTCTCTCTGAAGATCAGACCTCTCTTGTGCCTCTCTTGTGAAATTAGAATTTTCAAAAAGTCACCTCGCAAATTAATTGTACATCTCGTTCATTTTTGGAAGCAATCAATTAGGTAAGTGAGCATTTCTCAAAGTCATCTCTCATTAATGCATATTTAATGTTATTTTCCTGCTTTTTATAAAGTTTGAAAATGTGTCCACGTTTTAGATCATAAAAATCTATAAAAATACTGGTAATCCTCTCTCACTTTACTCTCAGAAAATCTCTATTGCATTTAACTAATGGAATTGACTCCTCTAAGATACATATTTTGATATATTTTGCTGTTCTCATGATTTTTCAGATTTCTCTAGACTTCTCACAGTGGAAATAATAATTGATTGCTCCAGAAATGAACATTATTTGTGGTAATGATTTTTGATTCATTATATTCTCATGTGCACCTCATTATCTCAATGTAGTCATCTCATTTCTCAATCATGCACTTCTCATTACACTTGCTAATTATTGTTCTCGAGTTTCAGATGAATGAACGATCTCAAGCGTAAGGGTGAATCATGGAATCAGTCTTCTCTCTCAATAAAATCAAGTCAACTTCTTTGAAGTATTTGAATGATCAAGTAATTCACACATTGAACCTGATTGACAGTCTCAATCCCTGCTTCACCTTCAGCAGTCTCCTCAAATATTGCTCACGTGATTAAATTGGTATGATCTCCTCATTATAACTAAGAAATTCTCAAGTTCATTCATCGGAAACACTTAGCAAGTGGCAACTCAAGCTTTCAGCTTCAGACGAATCAATAGGGTTGGTGATTTGCACTCATACAATGTACTCTCATATTGTCATTCTCACAATTATCAATTGTAACTCTTATTTTTCTGATGAACACTAACCCTGCTTGCTAAAAGTAGTTTGTGACTGTAAATTTTGTCTCAATTGATTAATTAGCCTTCTCGTTACAGAACTACGTTATAGATCATAATTATTGATTTCTCAACCTTGATATTCTCATATTGTAATGCTCTCAATGAAGACCAGACTTAGACTATTAAGTTTTCAATACACGTACTCCTCTAAGGCCTAATCTCACTTTATTACAACTCAGACTACTCTAACAATTCACTATTGAACCTTTTGTTTTTCTGATGAGATAAAGAGGCTCTCGCAATAAATTTCATTTGCATCATCACTGTAAACTCTGTGTTTAATTTTGAATTAATGGAACTCTCTCAAAGTCTAAGTCTGACTTCAGCTGACCTCTCATTTTGCACTCCTCTAGATTACCTCTGTTTTTAGTTGGATAATTCACTCTGAGTTTTAAAGATGACTTTAATATTGTATTTTTTACTGTATTAACTTCATGCGGGTGACTTATTCATTTTATGATTGTGAATGATGTCAATAAATGTTTTTACAATACCATCTCTAACTCAATTATCTGGATACAGTCCTAAACTTTATTTTCCAAAATCAGAACATCCCCGATTTTGTACATTTGGTCCTTCGAGCCGGATGATTGAGTTGGAATTTCAGTACCATTCACAATCATATTTCTCAGTACCTGATCATAGTTCTTATACTTCTCAAATATTTCATATTTCTCGTACCTCTTTACTTTCTCATTCCTCTCAAATTTCTCAGACTCCTCAACTTTATCCTACTCCTCAAATTTATAGTTGTCCTCAAATTTCTTATACTTCTCAAATCTCTTTTACCTCTCAGGCCCCTCATATCTTTCAAATTTCCTGAACTCCTCAGATTTCTCTTACCTTGTAAATTCCTCGTACTCCTCAAATTCCCCCCGAATTTCTAACAACTCTCGAATTTCCCATACCTCTCATATTTCTTATACTCATCAGATTTCTCGTACCTCTCAAACTCCTCATACCTCTCAATTTTCTATTACCTCTGGAACTTCTCATAACTCCCATATTCCTCATACCTCTAGAATTTCTCGTACCTCTCGAATTTCTCATTCATCTCAAATTCCTTATTCTCCTCAGATTTCTTGTACCTCTCAAACTTCTTATACCTCTCAAGTTTCTCGTTTCTTTCAAATTTGTTATACTCCTCTTATTTCTCATACCTATTGAGTTCCTCAAGTTCCTCATATTTCTCAAGTAATAGCATCTCATATCAAAATTGTCCATCTCAAAGAAAGGACACCTCAGAGAAGAACAGCTCAAATCAGCTCCCCTCTGAAATGTTCATCTATGATCAGGTACTCTCGCTCCTCCTCTGTTAATGTAGTCTCCTCTGATTTCTAATGATTCCTCAAATGTCGTCCTCTTCGTTAACCGACCAAAATGGCGTCGAGATCAACTGAAATTTCCTCATCCAAGCCTATCCTCGACCACCTCCACATGACAACCTCACAAGGGCCACCTCAACAAGTCCAGCCACCTCTTCGAAGATTCCTCAAGAAGTCAGCAAGCCCGCCGCCTCCAAGAAGGCCTGAAGCCTTCAGGCAGTCGTCAAGGCTCCTCAAAGAGTTAACGCCTCCGAAAGACAGCTCATTCTCCTCGCCAACGCTCTAGCCACCATCATCACTCCAGTGACCTCGCACACAGTAAGACTTCTCGTCGACTCTGGATCAGAACTCTCGTTCATCTCTGAAGACCTCGTTGGTTGGTCCTAGGTCCAATATGCTCTCCTCAAGAAGCCTCCTCAAGTAAGCCACATCTATATCATGCCACTCAAGATTCCGACCTTCACCGTCTACTCGCAAAGTTCTGGGAACAAGAATTGACTCCTCCATCGCTCACCTCACTCCTGATGAACAGGAATGTGAAGACCACTTCAAGGCTACTCATTCTCGGCTTTCTTCTGGCAAATACATGGTAAGACTCCCATTAAAGTCATCTCCTAATATTTTGGGATCTTCCAGACAACGTGCCTATCGATGCCTCCAAGGACTCCTCCGCAAGTTCGAGGGAAACCAAGAATATTGCCGCCTCTACAAAGAATTCCTCTCTGAATATGAACAGCTCAAGCATATGAAGAAAGCTCCAACTGTCATCTCGCCTCCCAGGTACTTTTTGCCACATCATGGTGTCCTCAAACCAGACAGCGCATCCACCAAACTGCGGGTTGTGTTCAATGGTTCCAGTCCTACCTCAACCGGTCTTTCTCTGAATGACATAATGCATACAGGAGCGAAACTACAATTAGACGTCATTGATGTATTATGTTGGGTACGTCGTTTTAAATTTGTCTTCTCCACAGACATCACGAAGATGTACAGACAGATCCTGGTGCATCCAGACGATTGGGATCTCCAAAGTATTCTCTGGTTCGACTCAAATGATGAGATAGCGACGTACCACCTCACCACCGTCACCTATGGAACCAAGGCAGCTCCGTTTTTGGCCATTAGAGTCCTCCTCCAACTCATCGAAGATGAAGGTCACAAGTTCCCACTCGCCATTCCTCCTCTCACCAAAGGTCGTTATGTTGATGACATTTATGGTGGAGCCGACACGAAAGAAGAACTCTCAGACATCGCTCAAGAATTGAAAAATCTCTGCATGGCTGGCGGCCTCCCTCTAGCAAAGTGGCAATCGAACGCTCCAAGTATTCTCAAGATGGTAACCGAGGAAGAAATGGTTCCCTCTCCGATCTCATTTGACGACTGTCCTACTTCGACGAAATTACTCGGCCTCCTCTGGTATCCTCAAGATGATTACTTCTCATTCAAGATACAGTCTTCCTCATCTGGGTCTGTGGTAACTAAACGTACTATGTTATCTCATATTGCTCAACACTTTGATGCACTTGGTTTAGTATCCCCTGTCACGATCAGGGCCAAAATGTTGTTGCAGGAACTCTGGCTCCAGTAAATTTCATCGGACGAACCACTGTCGCCTCCAATTATCAATAGATGGTGCAACATCAGAGAAGATCTCAAATCATTAGCTAATGTACGAGTCCCTCGTTGGGTAGGCACCCAACAAGACACCTCTGTAGAACTTCACGGCTTCTCTGATGCTTCTCAACTTGCCATGGCTGCCGTTCTCTACCTCGTTGTCCGCTCTCCGTCCACAGGATCCAAAGTCACCCTGTTCTCCTCCAAAACTAAAGTAACGCCTTTGAAACGCCTCTCAATCCCGAGACTTGAACTCTCTGCATCTCTAATTTTGGCCAAATTAACTAAGTACGCTCTTCGTATTCTGGATACCAAGGTACACTCAACGACTTTGTGGACGGACTCAACTGTTTCTCTATCGTGGATCAAATATCGTCGTAAACATGTCGTTCGTACGTGGACTGATTTGCTCCCGTTGTTCGAGTAAAATTAATAGAAATGATGAAACTATCAAGTGCAATAGTTGCGAGAATACTTTACATATCAAGTGCCTAAACATCAATATTGATGATCTTAGTGAACTACGCGAGGGTGGAAATATTACGAATTGGATTTGTGAGAACTGTAGTATCGCAGGCAATTCGAATGTCGTTCCGTGTAGCCAGGCTTCCACAAGCAAAGATGAAGATCCACTTTTAATTTCCATTCAGGATATTCTTGAAAAATTGGTGACACCATTGCGTTCCGAAATTTCCGAATTGAAGAACATTATAAAACACCAAAATAAACAAATATCGACACTCATCAACGAAATTCATAAGCTGAAACAACCCAAAAAAAGCGATGCAGTTATCAAGCCATCTGCTCGGAATTCCCCTGATACGGTTAATCTAACCGATGATCATGCGACGAGTTCACATGCGGATGTTTCACCTCTTTCGAATGATGTGTCTACAGGTGTTCCGGATGTGAGTATCCCGAAAACTTCAAGGAATGCTGTTGCTGATCTACACCAGGAGGATTCGGAGGGCTGGAAAATTGTGGAGAAAAAGAAGAAAGTCAATTCTAGAGCGAAATCAACTGATTCAACACATAACATCATAGTTAATAACGGAACTGCGAAATCCAAAATAAGACACAGACCCATAATTGGTTCATCCAACTCGACGGCTCTTGCCAGTGTCCCGAAAAAACAACTGTCTCATGTCCACTTATCGAGACTCAGTCCTGCAACAACTCCTGAACAGTTGAATGCTTTTCTGGATGGTATGATTCCTAACTTGGTTATTGAAAAACTGAATTCTAAACAACCCGACATTTACTCATCATTCAAGCTATCATTTCCAACTGAATTTGAATCCCATGTAATGCAATCTTCACTTTGTCCAACAGGGATATTAATAAACAAGTTTTTTCTGCGATCACGTAGCTCAATCTCCAGAAAGCCTGAATAACGAATATTCATTCAATGCATCAGCAGATAAATTGAGGATTTTACAACTGAATACCTAAAGCATGGTAAATAAACTCAGTATTATTGAAGTCTCCCTCAGTTCGATCAAACCCGATTTCATCAGCATTGTGGAGCATTGGTGTTCTCCTGAGAGAATCCAGTTCATGAACCTGGCTGGTTATCGTCTAGCTGCTGAATATTGCAGACCTATGCGTGAACATGGCGGATGTGCGGTTTTTGTCAGGTGCCACTTCGATGTTCACCCTCTGAATATTAGCAAATTCTCAGTGGAAATGCACTGTGAAGTATGCGGTGTCAAGGTTAAGATGGGTGTGATCACTTACTGTGTGCTGAGTGTTTATAGACCTCCATCAGGTGATATTACGATTTTCATAAATGTTCTAGAATATGTCTTGAACTACTATAGTACAGTCTCAAAAGTTCTATTCTTATGTGGTGATTTCAACATAAATTATCTTCTCTTGAATGATTACAAAAAAAAATTGTTAGACGACTTATTCATTAGCTATAATTTACATGTTTTCTCTTGTGAGCCTACCAGAATATTTATCAATAAGCATGGATTCACTACAACCAGTAAGGTTGATTATGTTGTGACTAATGGATGTCGAGACAGAGTCAGGTTTTTTGTTAGTGAACCAAATATCAGTGATCACAGGGCTCTCATTCTCGATTACTCCATAGACAGATCTATGAAGACTACCAACGACAAAACCTTCGTATCTAGGTCTGTCTCAGATGATAAATTGAATCATCTCTTTTCGCTTGTCTCGGGCGCTGACTTCGGGGGTATCTATCGTGGTCTGTCTGTTGAGGAGAATTTCGGGACTTTTTTCGGCATTGTGGGTTCATTGGTGGATGCTTCTTGTCCTTTGAAGATTCGCACGCTTCGTAATGATCGTCAGCCGAGATGGATCAATGAAAAAGTGGTTAGTGCTAGGGATAACTTAAGAAACCTGCACTGGCTTGTTCAAAACTCTAATTCATTAATTGTGCGTGACAAATATAAATGTGCCAAATATCAATATCATCAATTGCTGAATTACATTAAATTAGATTACTACATGAATATTCTGACAACATCCGCAAATGTCAATCGAACAATCTGGAAAATAGCTAACGACCATCTCAATGATCGTGGTACGCCAGTTTCTCTCAATATGGATGGTGAGTTGATTTCTTGTCCGGAGGCAGTGGCCGAGGCTTTCGGAAGATATTTTACTGAAGTCAATGAGCAGTCCCTGTTGAAGTACTTTGGAACAACTATTTCTACTTCATATACCATAAAAAAATTATCAGATCCCAATTTCTTCTTTTTCCCAGTAGTACAAGATGAGGTCTTAACTGTGATAAAGTGCTTGAAAAATAGTGGTGGCGTAGGCCCTGATGCAATCTCTGCTAAGATGCTCAAGACAATAGGTCCTCTCATAGCTGAGCACTTGGCTTTTCTCATCAATGATTCAGTTACTTCAGGCTGTTTCCCTTCGATTTTGAAACTTGCAAAGGTAATACCAGTGCACAAGAAAGGTCCTACTAACGACATTGCGAACTATCGCCCTATTTCTATTTTGAGCCAGGTATCTAAAGTGTTTGAGAGGATTGTTTATCAGCGAATGAGTGATTTCCTCATGAAGTTCTCAATGTTATCTAATAGTCAACATGGCTTTCGGGCAGGTAGGTCAACTCAAACCGCTTGTTCCGAATTTATTGAGTTTGTTCATAGCTCTTTAGATGAGTCTTATCACGTCATGGGCATTTTTTTCGACCTTTCTAGAGCTTTCGACTGTCTGCAGCACCAATTCATCGTGGACAAACTTTATCAAATGGGTTTCCGGGGTATATTCCTAGAGTGGATACGAAGTTACCTGTCGGATCGTAATTTATATGTGAATCATAACAATTGTAATTCAAGAACATATTTTAACAAGATTGGTGTCCCTCAAGGATCAGTGTTAGGTCCACTTCTATTTCTATTGTTTATTAATCTACCGGATCACTTAACTGCAATAATCATTATTTTATTCGCAGATGATACTTCTTTAGCTATCCGATCTAGGGATGTGAACGAGCTAAGAATAACCTGCGAGGAACTTATCCGACGATTCATTTCATGGTGTCGATTGAACTCTCTTATGATCAACCTTAATAAGACTCAAATTATCAAATTTCAATATAGAAAGAACATTCAATCCTCTCCACTGGTGTTGGACGTTGCGGGTCAATACTTCGAAGCAGTTGAGTGTGTCAAGTTCTTGGGACTACATGTTGACATGTTCTTGAGATGGGGCTTCCACGTTGAACATCTTTGTAAAACTCTGAGCAGGTCGTACTATGCCATTCATCGTTTGAAGGGAAAGCTGCCAACAAATGCTCTTTTAAATGTCTACTACTCCTTAGTTTATAGTCATCCTATGGGGTGCATCAACGGAGATCGAAAGAGTATTCATAATGCAGAAGAGAATTATACGTCTGATATTCAATCTACGGCCTAGAGATTCTTGCAGGGAAATCTTCAAAAATTTCAAAATTTTTACGCTTCCCTCCATATATATATTGAATTGTCTTTTATATGTGCGTTCAAACTTGCACAATCTCAGGAGGTGCTCAGATTTTCATGGCTACAATACCAGGCATACTAATACGATCAGCGTTCCCAGACATTTCACCTCTAAATTTGAATCTACGCCAACTCTCGCGGGTATCTTATTCTTCAATCACTTACCTGATAGATTCAAGAATATGAATTTGAGGCAGTTCAAGGTTAATACAAAGCAATTACTATTTTCTCGTAGCCTCTATACCACTGCTGAATTTTTTTCAAATAAACTTGTTTAATATTTTGTTATTATGAGTGCTTGTGTCTGTATAATTATGTACTTTATTGTTATCTTGACATATTTATGTATCTTTGTGATATCTGAAAGGACGAATAAATTATTATTATTATTATTATTATTATTTAATCTCATCCATCACGCTGGAAGGACTTTGTTCGAAACCGAGTAGAGCTCATTCAAGACCTGACTCCAAATGCGCAATGGAGATACGTTCCTGGCAAAGAAAATCCAGCTGATTGTGCTTCTCGTGGCCTCTCCTCATCTCAACTACTGAACAGCTCTCTATGGTGGACGGGACCACCATGGATTTCCAAGTCACCAGATTCCTGGCCAAATCGTCAGCCGGCACCGACTATTGACCCCGAATCTGAAACAAGACCCACAAAGACCATCCTCGCAGCTGCAAAACAAGACTACCCGTGGTATCTTATATACAGGTATTCTTTTTTATATAAACTCTTAAGAATTACCTCTCTTTGTTCAAGAGTCCTCGCCCGACTCAGATGCTTCTCAAGTCCGAATATGTCATCTCCGCTCACCTCAGCTGACTTGGAAAAATCGAGGATCTATTGGATCAAGGCAGCTCAAGAAGTATATTTTCCTCAAGAACTCAAGGCTCTTCAAACTGGTACAACTCTATCCTCTTCTCATGTGTTCAGTAGACTCACAGCATTCCTCGACCAAGAAGGTATTATTCGTGTAGGCGGACGAAACCACCACGCTCTTTCAGACCCAGAAAGCAAACATCCTGCAATAATTCCTCGATTTTCTCAATTGACTTCTCTAATAATTGATTCAGCTCACAGACGAACGATGCATGGAGGCACGCAACTCACACTGTCGACCATCCAACAACAGTACTGGATTATTGGTGGAAGAGCCCCAGTGAAATCCCACATCCTAAAGTGCGTTGCCTGTGCACGGCAAAGAGGTATTCGAGCTCAACAACTCATGGGACAATTACCAGAACCACGAGTTAGGCCATCTCGTCCCTTCTCTCATACTGGTGTAGACTACGCAGGCCCACTCACGATCAAAACTTGAAAAGGAAGAGGGGCAAAGACACACAAAGGTTGGGTTTGTGTTTTTGTCTACTTCGCCACCTCAGCAGTACACCTCGAAGCTGTAAGTGACTATTCCTCTGAATCTTTTATTGCTGCTTTTCGAAGATTTACAGCTCGACGAGGCATCTGTCACTCTCTATACTCAGACTGCGGAACCAACTTCATTGGGGCAGATGCAACCCTCAAGAACATGTTCTCGAAAGCCTCCTCAGAAAACCAGGTCATCGCCAGACTCCTCATGAATGAAGGTACAAACTGGTGTTTCAACTCTCCAGCTGCTCCTCATATGGGAGGAAAATGGGAAGCTGCAGTGAAGTCCTTCAAGTACCACCTCTCTCGAATCACGAAAGATCAGCCCTTCACCATGGAAGAACTGATGACACTTCTCGCCCAAATCGAAGCCATTCTCAATTCAAGGCCTCTAGAACCACTCAGTGATGATCCTGAAGACTGCTCTGTACTAACTCCTGGTCATTTTCTAACAGGTACTGCTCTGACTACTCTACCTGAGCCATCTCTCGAAGAACTCCCAACATCTCGGCTGTCAAGATGGCAGTTCATCCAGCAGCGAACCCAACAGTTTTGGTCAAAATAGTCTACTCAGTATCTACAACGTCACCTCTCCATATCCAAGTGGCATCATTCATCCCACGATATAAAGGTTGGATCTCTAGTTCTCGTCACCGATGAGCGACTACCTCCTTGCAAGTGGCCATTAGGGCGAGTAATGGCAGTGCACCCAGGGTTAGACGGCCTTGTTCGAGTCGTTACCCTCAAGACCTCCACGTCCACGTTGACAAGACCTATCTTTTGAGATAGCTAGCTTTGGCTAGCCATACTACCAGTCATCTCTACAAGCGAAAGAAACCAATCTCAAAGCTAGCCATACTACCAGTCATCTCTACAAGTGAAGAAACCAATCTCAAAGCTAGCCAGCCTACCAGTCCTCTCTACATATGAAGCTACTCCGTAAGATCACTAATTCTAAAATTCAATAATCAATTTCATTGCTTATTGGCTGGCGGAATGTTAAAAATTGAGCCCCTCAGACGTCATCCTCAACTACGCCTATGGTCCGAACGCACCGAAACGTCAAGACGATTTCTCATCTCTATGAACAGTCAAGTTAACCTAATTCTATGTACTACTCAGTTGACAGATCAACTCATGCTCATTATTAATTGTATCAATTAATCAATTCTTTTCTGTATCGACTCTCTCTGAAGATCAGACCTCTCTTGTGCCTCTCTTGTGAAATTAGAATTTTCAAAAAGTCACCTCGCAAATTAATTGTACATCTCGTTCATTTTTGGAAGCAATCAATTAGGTAAGTGAGCATTTCTCAAAGTCATCTCTCATTAATGCATATTTAATGTTTTATGTTTTTATAAAGTTTGAAAATGTGTCCACGTTTTAGATCATGAAAATCTATGAAAATACTGGTAATCCTCTCTCACTTTATTCTCATAAAATCTCTATTGCATTTAACTAATGGAATTGACTCCTCTAAGATACATATTTTGATATATTTTGCTGTTCTCATGATTTTTCAGATTTCTCTAGACTTCTCACAGTGGTAATAATAATTGATTGCTCCAGAAATGAACATTATTTGTGGTAATGATTTTTGATTCATTATATTCTCATGTGCACCTCATTATCTCAATGTAGTCATCTCATTTCTCAATCATGCACTTCTCATTACACTTGCTAATTATTGTTCTCGAGTTTCAGATGAATGAACGATCTCAAGCGTAAGGGTGAATCATGGAATCAGTCTTCTCTCTCAATAAAATCAAGTCAACTTCTTTGAAGTATTTGAACGATCAAGTAATTCACACATTGAACCTGATTGACAGTCTCAATCCCTGCTTCACCTTGAGCAGTCTCCTCAAATATTGCTCACGTGATTAAATTGGTATGATCTCCTCATTATAACTAAGAAATTCTCAAGTTCATTCATCGGAAACACTTAGCAAGTGGCAACTCAAGCTTTCAGCTTCAGACGAATCAATAGGGTTGGTGATTTGCACTCATACAATGTACTCTCATATTGTCATTCTCATAATTATCAATTGTAACTCTTATTTTTCTGATGAACACTAACCCTGCTTGCTAAAAGTAGTTTGTCACTGTAAATTTTGTCTCAATTGATTAATTAACCTTCTCGTTACAGAACTACGTTATAGATCATAATTATTGATTTCTCAACCTTGATATTCTCATATTGTAATGCTCTCAATGAAGACCAGACTTAGACTATTAAGTTTTCAATACACGTACTCCTCTAAGGCCTAATCTCACTTTATTACAACTCAGACTACTCTAACAATTCACTATTGAACCTTTTGTTTTTCTGATGAGATAAAGAGGCTCTCGCAATAAATTTCATTTGCATCATCACTGTAAACTCTGTGTTTAATTTTGAATTAATGGAACTCTCTCAAAGTCTAAGTCTGACTTCAGCTGACCTCTCATTTTGCACTCCTCTAGATTACCTCTGTTTTTAGTTGGATAATTCACTCTGAGTTTTAAAGATGACTTTAATATTGTATTTTTTACTGTATTAACTTCATGCGGGTGACTTATTCATTTTATGATTGTGAATGATGTCAATAAATGTTTTTACAATACCATCTCTAACTCAATTATCTGGATACAGTCCTAAACTTTATTTTCCAAAATCAGAACATCCCCGATTTTGTACATATAGTGTCAATGAGTATTTGTCATGATGAAAATCTTTTATATGCCAGTAATGTTTCTGTAGTTTTTAATATTCAAATATCTGTTGTCTTATGATTTCCTCGACTTTTTCCATGATGTTATTATTCAACGGAAATAAAGCTGTATTATTATTATCATTATTATTATTAATATTGCATGTTGGATACCCAACGGTCTGCAGGTTTAACGGTTACCTAAATGCAGAATGAGCTGTTCTGCATCTTTCTTGCAACGTGGCTGCTATCCCAGAAGAAGCGACTGTTACTGCAATTTCTGATTTTGCAAGGATAGTAGCTAGAATAATTATTGATATAAGTAAAGTTTTATCAGTTTCACCAGCCGCATGAAAGAAAAATAAGCCCCCATTCCCTTCTTTAATTGTCTTCATTATACTATCATCCTATCCTTTTTGTTGTGGTTCATTTGTTTGTATTGATTGGTTTGAGGCATATCGATCTCTCGTTCGCATTCCAATTCTCCATTGAAAACGTCGTTAGCTCAAAGATGAGGCGATGGCATACCTAACTTGACCAACAAACTGAGATAACACAGGTCTTCGATCAAAATCCAAGCCTGGTTATGGATATTCGCATTCATCTCTAGATCAGGATCGTGATGTGACACGAATACGATGTAATATGTCTTCTGATATGTCTGTTTTGTACTTATTCCACAGTTCCCATAGATTTGATGGAAAGCATGCCGAAATAATGATGGCAAATAATGTGAGAATCTGGCTTGCAGATGCAGAAACAATTGCTTCAACGATAGTTATATCCCATTGAGTATTGCTTTCAAGCAGATTGAGCTCTTGACATGTAGCACGAAATGTTGAATACACAACACCATTGACAGTCCGAACGTTCACCAGCAATAATCGGAAGTAGAAACATTCGTCTTTTTTCGGATGAACTGTGTAAATGCGACAAGGCATATCTGGATGGTTGGGCACCACATTAGCTTGTCTTCGACGTTGAAATTTCTTTGAAGAAGCATTCCGAATATAACATCGTGGCATCTCAGAGTAAAGCAAAGTCCGTTCAAATGGATCACTTTGGCATATGAAAAAAAAATGATCAATGTTTTCGCTGGAAGTGTTTCAGCTCGTTGAGTCATATTTGTAGGATTTTCCAGATGAACTGCCATGTTTAAAACAGTCGGATAACGTTCGTGTATTGGAAATGAAAATATAAGACAAATTACCTCATTGCAGCTGACAAATCGACTAAATTGATACTGCGTGATCTCATCATTGGTATTGGGATTGTGTACGCCAAAAATCGCCATATCGCTGCATTTTGTGACATATTTACAAATATATTTAATTGACTTCATTGAATTGCAGTACTGCACATTGCAATCGGCCTTGAATGTTTTGTGAAGAAGTGCGGAATAAGGAATAATCCAAGTATTATCGACTATAACTTCATTTCCATTAACTCTTCTCATGGTGATTCTGCCGTTATCTTCAGGTGATCGACGGCGATACAGTGGATAACCATCGTTGACAGTAATAGAGTCCCGATAAAAATCTCGTGGATAACGCTTTAAACATTTTCCATTAACCATGCATGCTGATTCGGGATTGATGAGGCCACATGGTCTATGAATCATGTTAGTAACTACAATATGATGCAGCTCAGGATCATTTACATGATCAGAAATCTCGGCATATATAACGTCATCTAACTGTTCTGGTCGAATTCCTTCTACTAACCAGATGAGAATGTGTGCATGTGGCAGGCCTAGCTTTTGCCATTAAATTGAATACATCCAGTGTCGAGTATCCCCGAAGACATGAAATTTTGTTATGAAATTCATTAGTGACTTCACTTTTTGTTTAAACACTCGTGCAGTGATGTCATGTCGACCAACTGATGTTTGTCCGGGAAGAAGCAGTTGAGTGATTTCTTCCCATTTTGGATTGCAGGAAAATGTAATGGATAAATCAGGACGACCATAATTTCTAACGTATTGCATCTTTGCATCTTGTGCATATTCATGCATATGACGCGGGCTGCCAATATACGTTGCTGGTAAAATTGTCAGTGTACATACATTAGCTGCATTTCCTCCGGTGGCGATTGCATATCGTAAATGAATATATTCCTCTAAACGTAGTTTAGATAGATTTGGTCTGATATAAATGAGGAGCTCTGTTTCAATTTTACGTCTATGCTCATAATAAATGTATTATTTTTCTGTGCAGTTTATAAAATAAATGTGATCAGTTGTAATAAAGTGCTCTCATGAGTGACGAAAAAATAGTTTGCTTTGTTTGCAGGAAAAGTGATGAACATATAATATTATTTTCTGAAGAAACTTTAAAAAAATGCCAGACTATTCTTAAAATACGAAAAATACATATGCTAAAATACAAATACATTATTTTACCTAGTGAATACACCGAGAGTGGTTATCACAGACTATGTTACAAGGTATTTACAGGTCTTATGAAAAAATATTTCACCTCTCAACCGTTAAGTGCTGAAAAACAAAAAGGAAAAAAACAAAGGAGTTGTGTAATTACAAGCAACTCATCTTCAACCTTGTCGTCGATACGAGATTTGAGTTCCGAACTACCTGATCCACAATCTTCGTCAACAGAATCTTCATCTCAACTAATTTTACTATCCCAGTCCACAGAAACACAACCTTCGACATCTGAAAATGAATCTGATTTAAAGCTTGTACCCTCAGAATCTCCCACGACATCTCAGCCAGCTCCAATTTGTGAATCAATAGGTCTACAATCTGCAACTCTTCAAGATATTTCTGACGTTTTTGAACCAGAAGTTAGTGATAATAATTTTGTAACTCAAGATGTTAATATTTCGACTAATAATATTGCTGGTAAAAATGATAACGAAGTTGTTTGTATATTTTGTAATAAAAAGAAGAAAAAAGTGCGATCGAGAATGCTTCTGCTTCATGCAGCTGATGTTCAGCAATTTAAAGATAATGTCAAACCTAATATTGAAAGTCATGAAGAGTTTATAGATTTTTCTAATAAATTGGATAATTTTTCTGGCTCAAAAATCTATTATCATACTGAATGCCGAGTTGATTTTAATAATAACATCACAGCATTTAACATCCGGAGAAGTTTCAATACCAGAAGAATTATCAAACTTATATTCTACCCTTCTTGGTGGATGTAACCAAAAACGAAAGACTGGCCAAAAATGTTCTCGTCTAGTTCGTTCTTATTGTCACGATGTTATTTTCGGAGTTCATGATGGTCGAGTTAAAACGTCGAAGCATATCATGTTAGGTATGACTCTAAAAAGCTTAACAAGCAGCAGAAAAATAATTGACATTATAAACAGATATGGACACTGTATTAATTATCAAGGCGTTGAAGAATTGGAAACTGAAACTACATTTACATCCTATCTGAGGGAACGAGTACAATATGTCTGCATTGGGGGATATCAATCTAGAAGAATTTTTCAACCTCTGGGGTACCTCAGGGTTCTCATCTTGATCCACTTTTGTTTCTAATCTACATAAACAAAGTTTGCAGATGTTTCACCACCTGTATATTCTTGCTTTTTGCCGATGATCTGAAATTGTTCGCGCAGACTGATTGCCTTGAGGACTGTCGAGGACTCCAGAGGGAACTTGATAGTTTGGTTGAATTTTGTACTCTCAACGATTTATTTTTGAATAACACTAAGTGTCGTATTATGTCATTCACCCGAAATAGGAGTATTATCATCGGCCAGTACACTATCGACGGAGTTGCTTTAGAGATAATCAATATGATTAGAGACCTGGGAGTGGTTTTTGACTGAAAACTTCTCTTTGATGAACACATCAATGGTGTTGTTAAGACCTCTAATCGAATGCTTGGATATATAATGAGACAATGCCGTTTATTCAGTGATCAACATGCCATACTCGCCCTATATTATGCCTATATATTTAGCAGACTCAACTTTGCCACCTCGGTCTGGAATACTCACTATACCACCTATATCCTGAGATTAGAAAAAGTTCAAAAGAAATTTTTGAGATTCCTGGGTTTCAAGGCAGGACTTCACTTAGAGGCCAGAAATCCAAATAATTATACCATCCGTTTGAATCATTTTCACTTGATCAGTCTTGAAGATCGTAGAAAAATGAATGATATTATTTTCATACATAAGATAATAAATGGTTATCTAGAAAATTCAGATATTTTGTGCAGAATAAACTTTCATACTCCGTCGCGGCAACTAAGATAGGCAGATACGTTCTATTTATCCCTTAGGCGAACCAACGGCGCCAAGTTTTCCCCCCTGAATAGAATGTTACAATCATGTAATATTCTGGGTTGTGGGATTGACATTTTCGCGGAGACGAACTGTAAAAGGTTGAAAAGTACTTTAAAATCAATTTTTGCACTACCGTTTGTCCGTCGTTCACAGTAAACTATGACTGTTATTATAATCATTGTACCTACCTTGTATTGAATTCTGTGGTAATTTTAAGTATTGTAGTATTAAGTGAATACTGTAGTGGGCCAAAAGCCTGTATGTATTCTTGATCAATAAAATAAAAAAATAAAAATAATAAAATCAATGAAAAAGTCTAGCTTATGTCCAGAAACAATAAAAAAAAACAAGAGCTTTTTACTGGTGTGGCATACGATAATTTTGATCGTTTTGTTGAAACTTCTAGTGGTAAGGATACTTTACACGACACAGTCGGAATGATATACCAAAATATCGACTCAGATACAGCTGACGAGCCTGAAATGTCCGAAGTTTCAAGTGAAAATACTTCGCCGAAGAAGAAGAAGAACATTTGATGAAATAAATATAGATGAAATGCCATACCCTAAGAAACCCAAAATGACAAAATTATTAGAGTCTCGATATGATTGAAGTTGTATTAGAACAATTTTACTGAGTACTGTTTTAAATATTTGTTATTCAAACTGTAAAAATTTATTTAATAAAATTTCTAACTAAGAAAAAAATAAGCTGCACAATTTGAACTTGATAACAGTGGTAACAGTCTCACTCGCACTAGTTACTGTATACGTTCCTTGCTCCCCGAACTACTGCTCACTTTGAATGCGTCTAGCAAGATGATAGAACCGTCGAAACTGTCCGGCTATTATGTAAACATAGATTAATAGGCCCCCAAAAAATTATATATAAAATTGAGATTTCATAATATAACGTAAGTATAATTATAAATTATAATAGTTTAAGGGTGTTCGGCAGAGGGTTGCAACATACTAACTGTCTGGCAATGAGCAACGCGAGTTTTGATATCATTATGAATCAAATATAAAAAAATTCAGTTTTATTTTATGATAAATTTGAGATGGAATTTTATACACCTTTGTTACCTGTTACCTGCCAAAGTCACCGCTGCCTCAGCTTCATGGGTGGGGATCATTCTTACCTGTATTAGGGACACACATAGAAAAATTTTCAGCTTTTATGAAAATCTGAAGGTCTGGCACTCACGGGCTCTTGCTCTAATATATTCGTTGCAATTCTCTAGTATTGCTACGCCTGAGAACAATATCACGCGTTTCCAAATTTTCACAATTATGTTTATAATTATAATTAAAGTATTGAATATCTGATCACGGTCTAACATAGTTAGAGTTATTTTAAATTCAATACTCTGAAATTATAAACATGTGTACGAACTTTGATAGGAGTTTACTTCTGCGCGAAGACCTTAGAATTCCAAGGCTGGGACGTTTAGGCAACTCAAAATACACAGTAATTGTTCACATTGCCATTTAATGGTGATAATGTATGATAGTAGAATAGGGATTTGTTCAAAACATTTCGTCATCAAATTTTCCATAGTATTCGAAAGAAAGGTACGTGTAATAACACATGGACTCAGATGCGTTGATATTATCAGAAAATGTAGGTCACCAAATTAATATCAAATATATTAAAATACTTTCACGAAAACCTACTGGCGTTATTCGCAAGAAGGAAAATTATTTTCTATTCCTTTCTTTTTCATCAAATTTTTCACAGTTTCCATATATTTTATGTTAACTCCGCCTTAAAAGAATCCAACAAAAAAAATTTTCATAACAAACAGTTCTTCGAATCTTGAGTTATAAATGGTGTAACCAAAAAAATGGCCGACTCAGTTTTATATATTGAGATATTTGCAAAGCCTAGATTTGAACTAATTTTATATTGGAACTGCTATCAACTCCGATCTCATTTGGAATTTTTATGTCTTATAATTTCAAAAACTGAATTTCTAACCTAATACGAAATTCAACCTTTTTCAGTACAAAACATATGAAGCCGTTGGGGGTAAAAGCAGCAAGGATTTCGTGGTGAGATGTCTCAAAAAGACTCTCACCGATGAAACTGCTGGAGTTTGTTAGATAGATAGATAGATAACATTTATTCGCCCAAAAATAATACATTATTCCTACATAATAGGATTCGAGCATGTCAAATTCAACAATTAATAATAACTGACATAATAATCAATCAATTTTAATATCATCATTTAGATATTCAGATACGCTATAGTAAGCTTTATTTATCAAAAATGTCTTTAATTTATTTTTCAACTTCTTGGCATTATAAAGTAATCTGCTCTCTCCTGGTATCTTATTATATATTGAAATGACCTGGTATTCAGCATTTTTCTGGATGTAAGAAAATTTTAACCGTGGTGGCTTCAAATCATTTTTCTTCCTCGTTTTGTATTCATGGTCCCTTATATATTCTCGAAATAAACTCTGGTTACCGAGTACAAAAGAAACTGCCTCATATATATAGATAGACGGCAATGTCAGTATACCATATTTCACGAAAATAGGCCTACATGACTCCATCCTATCCAAGCAGAAAATATTCCTTAAGCATTTCTTCTGAAGAACAAATATGCGAGCAGCGTCTGTGGAGCTCCCCCAAAAAACTACACCATACCTCATTCTCGAAAATCCGTGAGCGTAATACATCATTAAAGCTGCCTGCTGACTTACTGAATCTGTTAGAACTCTCACAGAGTAACAACATCTTGCCAGTGATTTTGCCACCCCCTCAACATGGCACCTCCAGTCCAGACGTGCATCGATGTTAACTCCCAGCAGACTTACTGTATGTTCGGGCTGTAATGAAAAATTGTTACAAGCAATTATTTCGGGTTCATTCAGTGCTTCATCTCTAAATGAAAATCTTAACATTTGAGTTTTTCCAAAATTCAGTAATAAATTATTATCCTTGAACCATTCGTCCAGTGTTAGCAGTGCTTGTATTATATTTTCTTTCAACTTTTCTGAATCGTTCTCTGAGAACACCAGAGTCGTGTCATCTGCATACATTGTTAGAAAATTTTTGATAACATCAGGCAGTTCATTGGTGTACACAATAAACAAAAAAGCCCCGAGGATAGATCCCTGTGGTACCCCTCTCTTAACTTGACCTTCTTCAGATTTCAGGAATTCACCATTTTCATCTGTTTCAATAACACACTGTTTTCGATTCTTCAAATAAGACCTGACCAAATCCAGTGCTACTCCTCGAACTCCATATCTCTCCAATTTTCTCAATAAAGTCTGATGGTCCACTCTATCGAAAGCCTTTGATAAATCTAGGAATAAGGCTGCTGTATTATTTCCACTATTCAATGAGTCCATAATTCTGCATAGGAGTTGATATATAGCATTTGTTGTACTTCGCTGTTTTCTAAAACCATTTTGATAATCTGTCAAAATCATTTTCTTCTCAAAAAAGTCCAACATTCGTTTTAGTAAAATCTTTTCAAAAACCTTCCCAATATTAGACAATAAACTGACAGGTCTATAGTTATTCATATCAGATTTATCCCCTTTTTTGAACACGGGTTTAATCAGAGCAATTTTCAGTTTTTCAGGATATATTCCTTCGATCATTATCCTATTCATAATGTGGCTTAGTGGACTCTCTATTAAAGGCGATACCTTCTTCAGAAGACAGACTGGTACCTCGTCATATCCTGTCGATTTTACATTTTTTAGTTCTTTTATACTCGTCTTTATCTCATATTCATCTGACGGATACAAAAATAAAGAGGAGTCGTTATTTTTCAAAAGTTTGATATCAGCAGTTCTATTGGTATTCACATCCTGGCAATTATCAATAAAAAAGTTGTTGAAATTATTCAAAAGGGCTCTTGTGTTATCACCAACATGTTTGAAATTGTTCACTATACTAGAATTAACATGTTTATGATTTTGGGTGAGTTGTTTTATAACATTCCAGCCAGCTTTCGACTTATTTTTTGATTGCTCAATGAAATTTATATAGCTCAGTTTTTTGGCTTCCTTTATAACTTTTTTCAAAATTTTATTATATCTTTTGTAGTAACTGTGCGATATAGTACCTTGAAGTTTCCTCCTGAAAAGAATCCTCTTATTTTCACAAGACTTCCTTATTCCCTTCGTCATCCATTTGATTGTTGTTGATGTATTGATTTGTACTGTTTTGCTTTTAATTATACTATTTATAATATTTTCAAATTTGTGGATGAAACAATTGTATGCTTCATTCGGATTGTTACATTCATATACATTTGACCAATCTTCCGTAGACAAAGCATCGAAAATATCGTTCAATTTTCCTTGTGTGAACATTTTTTTTTTAGTTTTTCTTACCGCTCTCTGTTTTTCTTTAATATCAATTGATATATACTGACCATAATGATCAGATATTGCAGTTCTCAGTACTCCACAATCATTGATAGAATTAAAGTTAGTGAAAATATTATCAATTAGGGAAGCACTTGTTGTCGTTTCCCTAGTGACTTGAAATATGTTTTGTTGAAAATTAAATGACGAAAACATATCAACAAAAGTTTTACCTTCAACATTATCAGCCATAAGATCAATATTGAAATCACCACAGACAACTATCCTATAATTTTGAAAATTCCTAGTACCCAACTTCAATATTTCTTCAAGTTTTTCAAAGAACATCTCTAAAGAGGAATTACCTGACCTGTAGACACAGATAATGAGTAGATGTCTTTCCTTATCTTTAATACATGAACACTCGAAGGAGAGTTCGTCACTCTTTTGTCGAAGATACACCACCTCACTAGCATCTTCATTATTCATTCTAGTGTATATTGATGACCCACCATGCTGAAGAGATGATCGAGAAAAGGAGGAAACCATTTTGTAACCATGGATGTTCACAATTTCGTTGGGCTTTAGCCAATGCTCTGTAATACATAAGTATAAGGGAGGATTACTCATACCAGATAGAAAAACTTCCACGGAGACACTTGTTCACGGAGATGACAAGGGTCTAATTACAAAATAGCTGATAGTCTCATTATGAAGATTTTATTCAGTGAGTATCTGATTTAAGGTGTAGCCGCGATACTATCAAACACAACCTTTGCAGTTATGCGGATATTTCTTGTAAATTTCTTGTCCAGAAAATTTTTCAATGATTTTGACACCTATACGAATGAAAATGAAAAACGTTCGCAGTTATATGTTCATCTTCTCATCGATTGAAATAAGTTGAACTAATAAATTGTTAAAATTGCTCAAGTTAGAAATTACTGTTCCTCACTCACTCATCGAAGGATGGAGAAGAGAAAATTGCGACTAATTTGATGACGTTTGGAGAAGGAGCCTATCATAATTCAGGTCTCTCTTCATCTATCCCTACGCGATCTTGGAATTATCCAATGAGCTCCATAACAAAACCAATTCTATTGTGTGCTTTAACCAAAATCACATGTAAGATATAAAACCGATTGTTGAGTGGTCGTTTGCATAATGAGGGCACGCAGGAAAAAGTAGCAAGATTAGAAGTTATCAGCTCGAAGCACTACCACCTTGGAGAATTTGCTACACGTTTTATGCCAGATTATCGTGTTTTGCAGGCGCACACGCCTATTCCTTTTACATATTTACGAGTGCCAGGTTGAACATTATAACCTTCATAAAGTAATTCGAATTAGACAGAATTCTCTGATGTACTGCAGGCACGGGTTCAAAGAATGCTTCATTTATAGTCAATTAATATTTCTTGAAATAAAACAGCTTCATATCGAGATTTCGCTCGTTCTTACCTTATTTTGATATACAGGGTGTTTCATTGGTGAATAAACATACGGTAACCTGAGCTAGAGCTACCCTAGGCGAGTCCAAAAAACCGCGCTATATGATAGGTTTAATCAATTTCGCAACCGAGATATAGGCTGGTCCATGTATTCACAGAAAATTTCAATATCTCATAAATTTTAAACCAATCGGTATAGTATATTCAGTTGATACTTGAAACGTATGATTAACTGCCACAAGTCGATCGATTTATATTTAAATTATCAAAAACTTTCAGATCCGTTTTTGAAAAATATGGGTCTTCTTCCAAACTGAGTTTCAACACCCTGTATATTGGAATTTTGGGATTTGATTGAGATATTTGAAGAGAGCAGAAAATTTTCTATGGGGTTCAATAGATTTCATTGTCCCGCACGTGATTTCGCTCGAGGAAAGCTTTAGGGAAAGATCCAATTCAATGTTATAATTCCAATAATTCCGATATCACAATACTAAATTTGATGAACTTCTCATTCATTATATTGAGACACGTGAACGAACTAGGTTAGAATTTTTCATCCAAATACGAAGTCGAAAATTATATGTTAAAATATATCCAAATTTCAGTGTAATGTCGTTATTACTTTTTGTTGATATAATATTCACTTTCAGATGGCATCAAGAAATCAAAATCAAAATATGAAAGAATCGTGGGTCGAGGCGTCATTGACTTGAATAGGTTTATAGGTTAGTATTTCATGAATGGTCACAGACATAGGGAGAGAGAGACACAGAGTTTATGTTCTTCTTAAATGAAATTTTTAAACATGTTATTGAATGGGAACTGTTTTATATCATTTACCATATTAGGGTCGAATACCTACTCTTTACATCATGATAAAACTGCATAAACCAGATAAGAATATACGACCGATTACTTCAGGTGTCAACTCACCAGCACAGAAGATATCTGGAACACTGAATAAAATCCTTGTCAACAAGCTAAAAATCAAGTTAAAATACTCCATACAAAACTCGATGCAACTATTAGATCAACTGAAGACCGTTAACTTAAATGAGAAAAACAGTTACTTCCTACTATCGTTCGATGTTGTGAATCTTTATACCAACATTCATCTGTAACAAACGTTATCATTGCCGGACAACATGCTACAACAACACATAACACAGGACAATCATTACCAAATTGAGGGAGGAGATATCGAGAATTTGATTACTCTTATAAAATTTTTTCACCTTCAAAAACAAACTTTACACCATGATCGACGGACTGCCTGTGGGATCATCGCTTAGCGGCATACTTGCAGAAATTTACATGGACTCTGTGGAACATTCTGGAGAAAATTTGTGGATGACATCTTCTGCATCTGGTCCGGTAATGAGATGGAGCTTGACTCGCTTCTTGAATTCATGAATACTAACTTTAATATCAAATTCACATTAGAAAAGTCTACTAAAAATAAGACTAACTTCCAAGACCTGAAGATCCAGCTGGACCATGAAGAAACATACAAGTTCATATTCGATATTTACAGAAAACCCACACAGACTGACGTTATAAATCCCTACCACTCACATCATCCTCCACACACCAAAAAAGCAGCCTTCAACTTCTTGATTCACAGATCAAACAGAGTACCTCTCTCAGACACTAATTACAAGTAAGAATTCTACACAATCGGCCAAAATAACCTTCATCCAAGAACATATATAGATAACATCATCAAACAACAAAAAAAAAAGAACTTATAAATTAGAAGATATACCCCTATCAAAACACAATTCCCAAATATATTTCTATCCTTTTCTGTAACAACATAAATTATAATCTAAATAAAATTCTAGAAAAATATAACTTTTACATTACTAACAAAAGAGGAACCACCTCAAAAAGAATTCTAGTTAATAATAAACCAAAAACCAAAACAGAACAAAAAAGTGGAATATACAAAATAGAATGCCAAGATTGTCCTGCGTATTACATGGGTATGACCACACGCGCCGCTATAACAAGTTTCAACGAACACGTCAACAACAGACCACCTTCAGCTCTAGGTAATCACCTTAAAGACAATAACCACAAGACTGCAATTTGAATTTATTACATCAAGAAAATAATTATTACCGACTAACACTCCTAGAACAATTAAAAATTATAAAAAGCAAAAATGACCCTGATATGGTAAATGATATAAAACAGTTCCCATTCAATAACATGTTTAAAAATTTCATTTAAGAAGAACATGAACGCTGTGTCTCTCTCTCCCTATGTCTGTGACCATTCATGAAATACTAACCTATAAACCTATTCAAGTCAATGACGCCTCGACCCACGATTCTTTTATAGTTTGATTTTAATTTCTTGATGCCATCTGAAAGTGGATATTATATCAACAAAAAGCTATTACGACATTACACTTAAATTTGGATATATTTTAACATATGATTTTCGAATTCGTATTTGTATTTGTAACGGTAAGATGAAAAAATCCTAACCTAGTTCGTTCACATGTCTCAAAATAAATGTTATTTCAGATTGGCCCGAAGATGTCATAATTTGTGCCGAAATATAGACTATTTTCATCAAAAAACAGTGTGTTCTTACTTTATCCTACTAATCTCAAAACTAATTTTCAACAAACGTACGTTGAGGCTTTTATATATATATATATATGTAATATTGTTTAGATTCCTACAATTGGCACCACTTCTGGTGACATGCGTGGTGAACCGTTTTGTACATACACGGACGAAGAAATAAATTTAGTTGAAAACGAGACATCATATGTGTACGTTATTTCCTCTACCCAGTAAAACTATCACATGGCGCAGTCGGTGTAGTGAACCGAAATAAAAGTGATTAATTATAAAAATCATATTGACAATAAGGAGAAAAGTCACTAACAATGACTCCTCCCACATCAAGTGCTTCATCATGCGAATTCCAAGCAGTACCACCGAACGAGCTATCTTTCGAAGGCAATATGGCTGAAAATTGGAATTTTTTCAAACAGAAGTTCGAGATATATTTGCACGCAAGTAGATTATCCGATGAATCCGAAGAAAACAAGGGATATATTCTACTTAATCGTATAGGAGACAAAGCCCTTAAAATTTATAATAATTTCCAATGGTCAGCGACTGAACGTAAGAATGAATATCCACATATCAAGAAAAAATTTGAAGATTACTTTATTCCAACAAAAAATGTGACCTATGAGCGTTATCTGTTTTCTACGAGGAACAAGAAAGAGACAGAATCTTACGACACATATGTTACCAATCTTCGGCAGTTGTCTTCAACGTGCGAGTTTTCAACGCTTGTGGATAGTTTAATTAAAGATCGCCTAATATTGGGAATAAGTGACCTCAGTATAAAAGATAGGTTGCTGAGAGAATCGGACCTGAATTTGAACAAAGCATTGGAGATATGCCGAACAGCAGAGGTGGCATCGGAGAGGTTAAAGATAATTGATGGAAGTATGGAAGCAGACATTTCGATGGTGAAAGGAAATTCAAGCCAACGAAACACAGCAGGACGCAGAAATCACAGAATGGCGCAGGCTCAGTGGAACAAGCCGACATCAGATTTCTCGTTAAATTCCGGAATGGCGGGAAAATCAGCGCAGCAAATGCAGTCAAGCAGATTTGTCAATCAAGATGGTCGTCATAAACAACATAACCTAACACAAAAGTTAAGTAAATCTAATTTCATAAATAAATGCACGAAATGTAGTTTCAATCACAAATTGAATAAATGCCCGGCTTCTGGTAAGATTTGTGCGAAGTGTGGAAAATATAATCATTTTGCTAATGTATGCAGACAATCAGATAAAATTCGACAAATCGAAATTGAAAATTTTGAAAGCGATGATCATGAGTATGAAATATCGATCAATAATATTTTTCAAAAGAAAACACAGAGTAGATGGGTGGAAGAATTCGTTATAAATGACATAAAAATTCCATTTAGATTAGATACAGGTGCAGATTGCTCAATAATACCACTAAACAAATTCTTAGAGTTAGGCATTCCTATGGAATATTTGAAAAAAACAAATGTTAAATTAACAGGTTATTCTGGCAAGAATATTGAAACTTTGGGTACCATTTCCCTAGAAATTAAAAAATTCAATTCGGAACAAAATTGTGAACAAATTCTTTTCCATGTTGTCGACACAAAAAGTATTGCTATTCTAGGTTTAGATGCTTGTATATCTATGAATTTAATAAGCAGAAATGCTATTAATGAAGTATCTAGAATTATAAGTGAAATAGAAGTTGTGAAAAATTACTTAAAAAATATAACCATGTGTTTCAAGGTTTGGGCTGTCTACCAGGAACACATCATATACAGGTCGATCCATCTGTATCTCCCAGAGTTCTTCCTACAAGACGAGTTCCTTTAGCATTACATTCGAAACTTAAGAAGAAGCTTCAAGAACTTGAACAGTCATCAGTCATCGAAAAAGTTGATGAACCAACTGCTTGGGTTAACAACCTTGTTCTAGTCACCAAACAAAATGGAGACTTGAGGATTTGTCTAGATCCTGTCTACTTGAATCAGTTGTGAACGAGATATTCTTGATAATGGAATATTTGTTGGTACATTATTTGGGCTATTTCCATTATCTATACTGTTGGAATTTACTGACGTTTCGGCAAGCATTCGCCTGCCGTCATCAGGGTGTTGTTGGTCCTGAGAAGGACCGGTCTTTGCCAAACTTGTTCCGTTTGGACTTTTGCGCTCCATACCATCCAACTGAGTTGTGGGAATGCAAACGCGAGCTGTCAGAGGTGCAAACTCCGCAACTCAACCCACTCTGACTAACAGTCTACTGAAGTAGGAAATTCTCATTTAACTCAGTTAAATGTTATTTATTTCTATTTTTCAAAAGAAAGGAGATGTACATACCGTTTTGTACATACACGGACGAAGAAATAAAGTTAGTTGAAAACGAGACATCATATGTGTACGTTATTTCCCCTACCCAGTAAAACTATCACAATATACAGGGTGAGTCTTTGACTTGTACAGGGTGATTCATTTATCATGGTAACCCCAATTTTCTCGAAAACGCCCGAATGTTTTTTCATTCTGTGAATGGCGTTTTGAACAAGTCAATGTTGACTTGAGATGCGCATAACAATCTGCGAAATAAATGAAGACGCCAGGCGTCGCGGCGCTATCAAAAATTTTTTCTCCAGGGACACACCATTTTTATCATGTCATTCGAAAGATAATTTCCTTTCGAACTTTTTTTTCGAATACAATTTTTGTCCATTTCTTACCGTCAGCGATCTGCAGCGTGTTTTATGTTGATTCTATTCCGTTTATTTTTTTTCTGTATTATGGTAGTATGCCTTGATTTGGAGACATAGATATGATTTTATGCCTTGAATTCAAGGAGGCAAGTTTTCTAAACAATTTGCCTCTTTAAATAAGATCAAATATGTGGATACAGCAAGATGGGGCTCCATGTTCATGTCACAACGCTGCCATTGTGAAGAGATATTGAGATTAAGAATTCGAAAATGAATGGACCCTTATATTTTGTCCAAAGTGACTTATGATGAAATAGGGAGATGATATAACTTGTGTATGGATCATAATGGCTAGATGACCTAAATTTGATTATGTTCCGTAAAATGACGGAGGCTCTGAACTATTTTTCAATTTTTTTTTCATTAAATATTACATCTTATAACAATAAATATTTTTTTTAATAACAAACAAAGAATTCCGTATCATATATTCTATATACCAGCCATTATGACCCATACATAAGTTATTTCATTACTTTGGTCAAAATATAAGGGTCCACTTGGGCACATGAGTTTCTTATCTTCATTTTCAAATAGTCCAAGTTATTAGAATCAGTTTGGTATACCATATATTCGAGGGGACCCTCAGAAAGTAATCCATGAGCGTTAGGTCTGGCGATATCTGATGGGTCCATTGGTTTCAATCCATTTTTTTCCGAATTCTTGATCTAAATATCTTTTGAGAATGGCAGCGTGGTGGCATGAAGCCCTATCTTGCTGTAGCCACATATTTAATCTTATTTGAAGGAGCACATTCACCAGAAAACTAGCCTTCTTGAATTCAAATCACAAAATCACATCTATGTCTCTAAATAAAGGCATACTACCACAATACAGAAAAAAATAAATGGAATAGAATCAATATAAAACACGCTGCAGATCGCTAACGGTTAGAAATCGATAAAAATTGTATTCGAAAAAAAAGTTCAAAATGAAATTATCTTTCGAATGACATGATAAAAATGGTGTGTCCCTGGAGAAAAAATTTTTGATAGCGCCGCGACGCCTGGCGTCTATATTTATTCCGCAGATTTTTTTGCGCATCTCAAGTCGACATTGATTTGTTCAAAACGCCATTCACAGAATGAAAAAATATTCGGGCGTTTTCGAGAAAATTGGGGTTACCAAGATAAATGAATCACCCTGTACATATATTTAAACCATAGATTCTAGAGGTCAAAAGAAATACTTTTTTCGTATACAATTTTTTTCGATTCTGCCTAGATAAAAAGATATAGATATTTTAAATTTCCATAATTGGCTATGCCTACCCTGGAAACATGACACTGAAGTTTTTTCGAGCATTAGATCTAACACCTAAACCTTTGAGAAAATACAGCAGAAATGTAGTTCTGTGAATCTTTTGAACAGAGTTGGATTCAGCCAAAGTTACCAGTTTTTCTTATTTCGCTGATATGAATTTGTTTCAATAATGAATTACTCGAAAAATGCGCATTTTACGAGATTTCACGAAGAAAACTAATATTTTCCAAAATGGCCAATATTCATTAAATGGCATTCAACTTACTTTCGAAAGATGGGATCTTAGAATTTCTGATATAATCATGTCGTGTAATGATACCCATATATTGGTCAAAATGGAAAAAATAAAACATGTGAGTGAAATTTTGTGTTCGCAGAAGATTTACCACATTAATTAAAACCTACATTCTGAAAATCATTTCATTCGATGGAATGATATATTTGAAAATTTCATTTTTTTATGTATTTTCAACAGCCTGTATCTTTCCAACCGAGCCGAATCTGAAAAAACGGTAGGAACAAAAAGTGCTTCTTGTGACCTCACGAATCTCCAGTTCAAATATATGTACAAGTCAAAGACTCACCCTGTATATATATATATATATATATATATATACGTATTGAAAATATTTGCCGGAGAAAACAGAAAAAATTAAATTTGGGAACCTGGCAATTGTTGTTTGGGCAATTATCAACAATCAGACGAAATATAGATGTTTATGACGTCTGATTGTTGATAATTGCCCAAACAACAATTGCCAGGTTCCCAAATTTAATTTTTTCTATATATATATATATATATATATACGCAGATTCGACGCAAGCAATCGCCGGGATCTCGACTCGCGCGTTTCTGCCTGCGTGTCGAGATACTAGGGTGCCTAGGGTAGCGTCCAGTACACGCGCGTAAGTACCTGCGTTAGGAGTGTTGGGACGGATTGAAGGAAGTAGAAAATATGGTGGAAGAATACAAGGTGTGTTCTTGCGCATCTTGTTGCACACTATGACGTCAGTGTGGTCACGGATTTAAATTCTCCAAAACGTTATCAATGAATTTTTCTATTGTATTATCAATTTGAAACTCTGGTGGTTGTGATTGATTTAAATTTCTCATGTGAAAAACGTATCTGAACCAGAAAAATCAGTATTTTTTGTACTTTTCCCTGAAAAATGTATGAATGATATCTTTTGAGTCATTTGAAAGATTTTGAACTAATTTTTGATGATTGTTCTTCATAATATTTCTCAAATACAAAAAATTTGAACTAGAAAATTTTTCTTCATTACAAAAATTTCTCTACTCTGAAGGAAAATTGATTAAACTCAGTAAAATATTATGATGTGCTTTGGCTTCAACAATCTCAAAGAAGGAGCTTTTATTTGAGAGCTTGTACAAATATTTCGTACATCTTTTTCAAACACGATAATAGAAAAATCTATACTTGGATTTCGTTAGATTTCATGGAAAGGAAAGAATAATTCAAGAGAAGATATGACAATTTCGAAATTAATCATTTTTACCTCGAATTATATATTGAACTAGTTCATCAAAGCTTCAGATGAATTTGAAAGAGTACATTCGAATACTATTGAAATTATATATGTAAAAAAAAAGAAATGTCTGCCGAAATAAATCGAAAAATTCATTTTTCAAGTGATGAGTTCATAATCTGATTTTCTTTCACAAATTTCAAATATGTTTTTTTTTTTAAATAGATATATAAATATGTATGTATGATATATTCGTCTAAGTATGTGCCGCTGTTAGAAATATTGAATCCAAAAAGCAAAACTTCAAATGAATGAACAGAGGATTATGCTCAACCGCAACAGCTAGTTTTCTGAATTCTCAATGAACAACCGTTTCAATATCCAACAAACAGATACACGTGATGCTAATTTTCACCTTAAGAGGAAGAAAATTCTAAAAAACGTCGGTAAAGGGGTATGAAAGATCATTTTTGACAAACAGTGGTAGACCATTTCAAATAATTTGTCCAGAGTGACGTCATGCGCCAACATGAACGAAAATAAGATTCGTTAAGAACACACCTTGTATTCTGTAATTTTGACTTGGACTTAAATCTTCTTTCATGATTTCGAGCAAATCTTCAAAAGATTGTATTGACATCCGGAAGTAGTTGAAGAACTTTTCATTATGCTCTCTGAGATTCGGAAATAACGTAGGAGTAGAATTGGGTGAACTATATATCGTTTATTTTTCTCTTTGTTTACGTCGTTTCCACCTGCGGTACGCGAGCCATAACACAACAGCTTCGCTACACTTCATTTTGTCAAATGAACAGAAACACTAGCAACCGTTGAAACCGAAGATAAAAGGAATACTGCTCTGGAATCTCGCGTATCGACGCATACACAAACACGGCATCTGGACGCAACCAAAACTTGTACGCGCGTAGTCAATCGCGCGATTTACGCCGCATCTGGACAGGCTCTAAAGCGAAAAGTTAGCACCCTAATCATGGGCCATGATGGATAAAATGGGGATTGGACTAGTGGAGACCTCGTTTGCAGATTCATCCAAGATGAGAAAATGTCGTCATCGAAGCTTAGCAGAGACAGACCGGTTTCGTCCTCCTTAGGACTCATCAGTGCCTCTCAGCCAGCAACGATGAACGAGCATCCTTGAGGCCAGTACTTATAGCCATGCGAGAAGACAAACCCCAGTGCTATACAAAGGTTTGCCATCTAGCGGAGCGTAGCTGAACCTCCTCTCAACAGAATTCCTCAACAAACATATATATATATAAATATATATATATATATATATAGTATCTTATATTTTGTACCATGTGATGTTATATCTATTCATTTTAGTTCTCCTGAGGAAGACACAATAAAGTCTCGAAAGCTTGAGAAAGAAAAAAGAAATTAATTTATCATCTGCTGCAAACCCACTATTCAGCAACGATTTTCCTCATATCAGTTTATATATATATATATATATATATATATATATATATATATATATATATAAAGATATATATACAGGGTGGCCATTTGAAAACGAAAAAACGAAACAGACGAGATTACAGACGAAATAAATTTTTTCGATAGAAATGCTCGGACAGGTCGATTTCTGTTTCGAGGGGGACAACTTAAGATGTAGGTTACGGACGCATAGCGCTTCAACCCTTGCTACTACAACCCTCACCCCCAATTTTTGAATAGGGAAGATGGGGTGAGTGATACCTCATTTGAAAGGTATTTTTATACTGATTTCAGCACAGTAATTGTTTTTTCATTTTATGCATTAGTTCTCGAAATACAGGGTGGCCATTTGAAAACGAAACAGACGAGATTACAGACAATTACAGACAAATGGCCACCCTGTATTTGTAACTTCATTTGTTATTGAATATGTCCATATTTACTTTAGCTGACTAAGCACACGTGCCGCTTATCTTATGCTGAATGCATCGTAAATACCGAAGGTATAAATAGGCACAAGAATAATCAGTCAGTTAAGAATAATCTGTCTCTCAAGAATAATTGTATCATAGCTGTATCATCTCATTGTTCCTAAATAAAACTGTTTTTAAAAACGGTGTCTTTAACACAAAATACATAATTGGCGACGAGGTCTGGGATTGTGCCGGTCTTCTTAAAAGTGAACCAGAACCAATTGGCGACTTCAGAAGGCTGCAGTTTCAACTGCTAAGGTGCAACCGAACGTGAGGAAGAAGACGACGGAGAGTCCGATCGACAGGTTAGCAACTGCGACGACATCCACCAGAGAACAAAGGTGAGTGAGCAATTATCCTGACAATTTTCCTGACATTATTCTTCCCAGTTTTTAATTGACCTGGCCCAAAGTCAATCACTCTTATCCCCAAGTTTTGTGTGTAACACTTGTACAGTTTTTTAAAGTTTTTCTGATATAAAAACTAAGTATTTTACTCAAATATTATTGTATAATTGATAATTAATCTAAATATTTCAAAATAGGTGAAATAGAGTCAGAAATATCAATCGCATTGAACGATTTGATAAATTCAATATCCGATTTAAAACTAGAAGACACAAATATGGCAGATTTAACTTTTCCCAAAGAATTTGGAAATCTTTTACCGAAATTTGACGGAGATAGAACGAAACTAAATTCATTTTTAGCTGCATGTGACGATTATATCGCACAATTTCAAAATGCTGAAGCAATCGTCAAAACTTATTGTCTTAATCTCATAAAAAGTAAATTTATTGGGAATGCGGAAGCAGAATTCCACACTTCCAATGATCCAAATACATGGATCAATATAAGAAATTTCCTCATAAATGAATTTGGTGATCATGCAAACCTCGATGTACTTAAAAATCAATTGCAATTTCTAAGAAAAAATCCCAAAGAAGATATTTTAAATTTCATTGAAGAAATAAAAGCTCTGAAAATCAGAATAAATTATAGAATAGACGCAGATGTTATGAATGCGCAAATGAAAATCCTACATAAAGATTTGACTAACGACTTAGCGAAAAATGTATTAATAAGTAACAGTCCCTTCGAATCACAGACAACTTTAATTACTACACCTGATTTAACTTTCGATCAAGCTATACAAATTGTTGAGAATTACGTTTCTCAAAAATCGCAAATAGAAATGATGCGGACGTGGAGAAATCCGCCCACGAATAATTATAATATTAATAAATCGAAAACTAATCCCTCATTTAGAAATTCAAATAATGTTTCCCAGTACCAAAACAATTTCAGAACACCTAACTATTCCTATGATCCAAGACCAAATTTTAATCAACAATTCCCCTCGCAACCAATCCAATTTAAACAAAGAAATGTAAATACTCATTTTCCTACTGCACGACAAGTTTTTAGTCCCACAAATAAATCGAATATGACTAATGTTTTTAAACCCAATCCCAATCAGAGAATTAATACCCCTCCAGAAAAAATGTCCATCCAAACTAGAAATTATCCCAAAAAAAGAAACGAGTATTCAACTCAATATAATCCAAATCCCCAAAGAAATTTTTATAATTATCGAAGTACGAATTATCAAAATAATCCAAACAATGACTTCATTGTTGAGGAACTAACGAATGTTAATTCAAATGAACCAAGTCGAAATTTTCCAAAAGCAGGCCCAAGAAACGAATTGACCTGAATCAAACCTTTGATAATAAAAATCAATTACCCTTTATTGAATTTAAATATCCCAGATGTAAACTTCTAATTGATAGTGGTTGTTCAGTTTGTTTAATCGATCCTAAATTCGCATATAATAATTGTCCAGATAATATCTTTGAAGAAAAGACTTCTTTAACAGCTTGTATGAGAACGGAAAACTCAAATGAAAAAGTATTATTGCCAGTTTTTGATGAATTTTGCATTAATGATATGCATCCTTTTATTCTTCATAAATTCCATAAAAATTATGATGGCCTTATAGGAGCCGACTTCTTAAATAAATATGGACTTAGTTTTGATTTCGAAAATCAATTACTATATAATGAACATTGCAGAATTCCATTGAAAATGATTCGATCCAGAAAATCTCACTACTTGAACAGGAAAAACTTGAGCTCTTCTTGAAATTAAAAAACGGTTTGCAAGAATGTGACATGTTCTTTCGAGCATTTAGGCCGTCGTCGTAGATTAGTTCGGCCTAAATGCTCGAAAGAACATGTCACATTGAACGATGGCCGCGAAAGCCTCAACCAAGTTTGCAAGAAATCGATAAAACTAACAAGATAAATCAAGATATGAAATCTGAAATGGAAGAATTAAAATCCAAACTTTTCAAAATTGAAATATCCAATAAAACACTTGAAAATTTCATTGAATTGAACTCTTAGGAAATTTACGAAATGAAAGAAGAAATTTCAAATCTGAAGAAAACGATAAACACACTAAATAGGGTAAAACAAAGTCTACAAAAATCTAACGCTAGAATAAATAAAGTAGATAGGAAATATAAGCAGCTTAAATCAGAATTCGATGAGTTGAATATCAACATAAATAAAATTAAGGCGGAAAATGACGCTTTACTGGAAAATAATGAACAAATAAGTTCAAAATATAAACTTGTTATTGAAGAAAATAATAACTTTATAACCAAACTAGGAGAATTTAAAAATGAAATTAAGTATAAAAAAGGCTTGATGAATAATGCCAATGCATTGCGTAGAATTAGATTAGAATCAACCAATGATTTTTATGTAATGAAACCAATGATAATAATATTGAGTTTAATGGTATTAAGACTGAAAAAGTTTCATCAGTCAATGAAGAAAATAATTTTAATAATAATTTTTATGGTTTCAATGAATATTCAATGAATAATCGTGATGAAGACGAATCTGAAGAATTTAATCAAAGTACTAATTTTCTAGTTGATCCAAGTGACGAAATGAATTATAGATATTTTACTAAGGACGAACCTGGATTCATAATAATTCATATCATATCCCAAGGTAACGCTCATTCTGATAAGCCAGATGCACCTAGAAGTTTGATCGCAGAAAAAGTGCGATTCATCAAATTCCTTTCACACTGTAAAAATGACCTGCCTCATTTGTACGGGAGGTTACTCAAGAATTATACGCTACATGATTTTCATAAATTTTATCACAGACCGAAATACAAAGCGATTTTCTACATTTTATACTATAGGGATCAACTTCTGGTTATAGAAGCTGAATTTCCTCCCAATTCTATAAGTATCAAGAAAAAATTCAATCACAAATTATACTCAAACATGGATCCACTTATAACGTAGCAAAAATCAAATTATTTAATGATAAATTGAGATTCCGAGTAGTAATAAATTCTGTAGAAAAAGATTTATACAATTTCGAGTATGTTCGACCCAAGCATCCCTATACTATTTATTTTATGTCCCCAGAATTAGAACAACCCCTTATTCGAATTTTGCAAAACAAATTTGATTATAAGACTCTTGACTTGAAAATTTCCCGAATTCTTTTAGAAGACGTTGAAGATAAAGACGAACAACTTCTTAGAATCAACAGTATCATGAAACTAAAACTGTCCATCGTGGCTTACGAGAAAATTTAATTAGTCTCAAAAAGAAATATTATTGGCCTAACATGAGCAAAGACGTCCTAAATTATATCAATACTTGTGAAATTTGTCAAAAGAACAAATATGTACGCACTCCAATTCAATTACAATTCAAACCTAACCCTATTGGTAATAAACCCTTCACTCATATTTATTGCGACACAATAAGATTCAATCAAACCTACTGCCTAAGTATAGTAGATTCATTTTCAAGATTAGGACAATGTTACCCTCTTTTGCAGAAAACTGGAACGGAAATTGTAGATAAATTACTAATTTATTTTAGTCATTACGGAATTCCTAACAAAATAACTTGTGACAATGGTCTAGAATTCAAAAACAGTGTCGTTCAAGATTTTTCTAAGACTCATAAAATTGAAATGCATTATATTACAAATTACAATCCAAATTCGAACGCATTAGTGGAAAGATTCCACTCTACCATAATCGAACAATTAAGAACTATTGGTACGAAAAATACCTTTCAAAATAGAATTTCCCAGGCTTTATTAAGTTATAATAATTCAAATCACTCAAGTTTAAATATGACTCCAATGCAAATTGTCAAAGCCGACTTAAATTATTCTCTTCCGATCGAAGCAAGCCAAAATGAAATTGTAGGAAACTATATTCAAAATTATAAGGAAAATCTTAAAGAAATAGCAGAGCACCTGGAAACAAAATATCAAGAACATATTAACCGTTTAGAAAAAACTAATAGAAAACGTGAAGCAGAAGAAAATCACCCTCTAAATACGAACCCAACCTATATCAAAACCCCCATTTCAAGAAAACTTGATCCTGTTTATAAAAAGATAGAGGCTCGCGAAATTGATAGTCATAAAATACAAGATTCCAAAAATAAAGAAAGAATTTTAAAACAAAGAAAGAAATAATATAATTTTTGTTTCAGCCTGAAAAATGGACCTTTCGAAATTCTTAATTTTATGTTCGATGATAATCTACAATTATTCTATGGAAATAATACCTGTAGAAAATAACGTACTACCAATATTACTCGGAAAAGCATATGTGAACAATAAGAATTTGCAATTTATTTACCACATAGATTTAAACATAATAGCAGATTTAATATTGAAATATCAGAAAGAAGTTAATAAATTTTCTAATTTTCAATTGGGATTCGCCCAAACGGCCAACTATAAATATTTGAAATATTCAAATGATATAAATTTTAATACTTTGGAGGAATTATTGAATGAAAAAATTAGGATCAAAAGAGGATTAATTAATTTAGGAGGAAAAATTTCTAAGGTCCTATTCGGAACACTGGATTCAGATGATGAAGAATTGTATAAGAATTACTTCGATAGTATTTCCAAAAATGAGGATGTTCTGATGAGAAACCAAAAGAAAATTGCAAATATCGTTAATGAACTCAAAAATAAATACATTGATAAATTTAATAAAATGTGGGAAAACTTTAAATTACTTCAAAATGTACCATTACTACAAAAAGTACAGCAAATGCACTTATTTACTTTTCAACTCAGAGAGATAAAAAATACACTTGATGAAATTCAAACAGCAGTAAGCTTCGCAAGGTTACATCTACTACATGAGTCGATTTTACCTTATTCCAAATTTTTAGAATTAATAAAAAATAATACTATTATACCTTTACACCATTTGAAAGACTATTATCAATTATGTCATACCAAAGTTGTATTTAAAAATCGAATATTACTATTTCTTATATCGATTCCTTTAGTGAATTTGAAAAGCTTCAATCTGTACAAGTTACATTATTTACCACAAAATAATTTAACCATTCCTTTTTCCGATCTTTACTGGCTCACTCAAGAAGAAATCCTAAAATGGTCAACACAACGATGTTATCCTGTAGAAGAAGACTTTCTCTGTAATCAAGATTCTCTGACAGAAGCACCAAATTGCATCAAAAATCTTTTGAAAAATCAAAAAGAAGACTGTCCCAAATCAAGAAGCATCGATCCTTCTGATATTAAATTGTTAGAAGATGGAAATGTATTGTCAATTCATAATTCGAAATTAATGGAAATATGCCAACATCAAATCAAACATCATTTCACTCCTCCAATTGCGATTATCAAAACCAAATGTACGTTGAGCAACGACAAGAAAGAGATTACCCCGACTACTTCAACGGAAGAAGAAAAATTTATTATTTTACCAAAAATGGAGCCGTTATCCCACAATGAATCCCTAGAAGAAACCAACAAGAAGGAAGACACCCCAGATATAGAATTGGAAGAAATCCACCACTGGAGTCCACAACCTTCAAGATTTTTATTTTATTTGATCATTGCATTATTAATTTTTATTACTTGCTTATTATTATTTTATTATTTTAGAAAAGGGTTCTCCAAAGCTACACCTACAAAAGGTGATACCTTTGACTTAGGCGGGGAGGAATTACATAATACACCCCCTGTATTCTGAAATACTCGATACATTGTAACTTCATTTGTTATTGAATATGTCCATATTAACTTTAGCTGACTAAGCACACGTGCCGCTTATCTTATGCTGAATGCATCGTAAATACCGAAGGTATAAATAGGCACAAGAATAATCAGTCAGTTAAGAATAATCTGTCTCTCAAGAATAATTGTATCATAGCTGTATCATCTCATTGTTCCTAAATAAAACTGTTTTTAAAAACGGTGTCTTCAACCCAAAATACATAATAATATATATATATATATATATATATATATATATATATATATGGAAAAAGATATATATATATATATATATATATATATATATATATTTGTATTTTGAGGATAAGGGAATCGTAGTAGCCCTGAGGAAGAAACAAATGTGTTTCGAAAGCTTGGCGTAGAATAAAGAGATTAAATCAAATTTCAGTCGATTCCCTTATCCTCCAAATACAAATATATATATATATATATATATATATATATATATATATATATATATATATATATATATATACAGCAAACCGCCTTTGGAGAGCCATACATTGCCAATTTACCATCATTTCGACGTCCGCTTGCAATCTGACGTCTGATATACGGACGTCGGATTGTCTTGAGAAATTTTCAGTGTTTTTCGACGTCATGGAACGTCCTGAGTCGTTATGCCAAATTTCGCCGATGACGTCAGATAATCTCATCTTGTACGAAACCGTATATTTTAGTTCAACCAAGGCACGATAGAGGCGCTGACTACCACTAGTTGCGTATATGATATATACGTTCTTTCTATTTCACATTAAGAGTGTTGCGGTAAAGAATAGCTTAGTTTGTTTGGTTTCGCTGGGGGTGGACTGTAAGACCCTTTTATGAGTTTTTGAACCAATCTTAGCCGTCAAGAGGACGATCACACCGTATAGATGTCACTTACTCGGACCTTCCAGAAGCTGGACCTGGGGGCTGCCTTCTGTCTTCACGAATAGGCCTATTCGGTGTTCCTCTCTTTCTCCGTACTCCTTCTGGGAGAACTTCCTCCAATCGCACATTCACGCAGCGAGCGGACTTTCTGTTAACCTTACACTAAATAATAGTCACTGTCTAGATTTGATACTAATAATTAACTGACGTCTTTGCGGAATAGTTATTCGACATTAACTTGTTTTCTAAGCGACACTTGATTTATTTCAGCGAGGTGATTATATAAGCGAACACACTCTCTGACATCCGAAATTCAACAACTCAAGTCTTGATGCCCGTTTTTTCTTCACATATTTCGCACATGTGTCCAATGACGTCGGTCGCTTCGAAACATGAGCTATCTTACCTTAACATACTCCCGGGCCAAAAGGGATTAAGGGATCCTTTTGATTGAATTGAATGATAAAGTAAATGATGCAAATTATAACTGGTGATTTCTTGCAAACACATCCAAAACTGATCGCGAAATTATAATGTAACAAACTTAATCACACGATAAAGAAAAATTTAACAATAGGAAGGGGGGCCAACTTTACTAAAGGACGCTTCAGTATACCATTGGCAGTTTTCACAGTGGCAACTCGAGCCACCTTATCCTTACCAGGATGTAACGCAGTTATTCGCGCCAATGCCCATTTATTAGGACTTGCGTTTTCATCCTTTATAAGGACGAGCATACCTATGGTAGGAGGTGAGGTTGAATCTTACCATTTTTCCTTCTGTTGAAGAGTATGTAAGTACTCTAACCGAAAGCGACGCCAAAAATCTTGATGGATTCTTTGAATCAGTTGCCATCTCGAAAGTCGGTTAATAGAAACCGTAGATAACTCCGGTACAGGCAATGCAGTTAGCGGTTCCGTTGTGAGAAAGTGCCCTGGCGTGAGGGCATTGATATCTTCGATATCTGACGTAATGGCCGTTAAGGGACGTGAATTCAATATAGATTCGACCAAGGTTAGGGTGGTATAAAACTCCTCATAAGTCAGTATTTGATCACCAATAACTTTGGATAAATGATTTTTTACTGATTTTATCCCGGCTTCAGCTAAACCATTGAAGTGTGGACCTGAAGGAGGCGAAAACAGAAATTCAATGGTTTCCTTCTGCGCAGCATCCTTCAACAAGTTGAGCTCACGGTGAGCTCCTACAATGTTAGTGGCATTGTCACAATGCAAACTAGCGATTCGACCACGCCGAGCTATGAATCTTTGAAGAGCCGACAGAAAAGTCTCGGTGGATAAATCAGAGGCCAATTCCAAATGGACCGCTTTCGTGGCCAAACATACGAAAAGGCACAAATAAGCCTTTGTAGTTTTAACGCCACGATGTCTACTCATCGTTACACAATATGGCCCTCCGAAGTCTACCGCCGAATGTAAAAAAGGCTTTACTTGATTAACCCGAGGCCATGGTAAAGATGCCATAGGAGGTTGAAACGTCTTTGGATGCATTTCCAACAACGAACGCATTTCGATAAAATAGATTTAATGGCTCGTCTAGGCGACAATATCCAAAAAGTTTGCAACAAACAGGTATTGGGTAGTTTTAAATCCCGCGTGAAAATATTTATTATGGTAATATTCCACAATTAATTGAGTGAGAAGTGAGGAGCGCGGCAAAATCATTGGATACTTGGAGTTGGGGGACAAGTTAGATTGATTGAGGCGACCTCCAACTCGAAAGATCCCATCCTCATCAAGAAACGCACCTAGCTTTCTGAACGGTCGCGAAAAAGTAGAATTTTCAAATTCCTTTGAAAAATGAACCTGCTGTGTATATTTGACCAACACTTTCAAGCTCTCGTGCAATTCCTGTAGCGCAAGCGAACCATTTCGCTTCATTTTTGTGTTTTTACAGTTATAGATAAATCTTAATATGTAAGACAAAACCCGTTGAATTGAAATAAATGTTGATTTTTCATGGAGCAACTTGTCTAAAATGTTGTGTGATTGAACCGTTGTGAAGTGAACCAATTTTCGCTCTTCCTCCACTGGGTAAGTGACATTTGTCGCAAAAGTTTTTAAAGGTAACGAGGAACTGAGAAGAAATGAAGGACCCTGCCACCACAAACTATTATGAATTATATTAGATCGCAATGAACCCCTTGAGGCTATGTCACCAGGATTGTTTGAACCATCTACATGAAACCAGTGATCTATGGGATATTTTTCTTGAATGAACGAAACTCTGTTCGCGACGAAAGTTTTCCATCGGTGAGGCGATGCTTTTATCCAATATAAAACTATTTGAGAATCGATCCATAAACAAATTCTACTTATTTTGATTTTGTTTTCGATGCTTGTTAAAACAGAGTGCACTAATTTTGTGAGCAAAACAGCAGCGCATAATTCCAAACGAGGAATTGTTACTCGCTTGAGCGGCGCAACTTTAGATTTGGCACATAAAAAATGATTGGAATTATCCGCATGAGTGAGTAAGGTGCGAAAATAAATAACACAGGCGAAACCCTTTTCGCTCGCGTCACAGAAACCGTGTAGTTCGATGGTATCAGTATTGAATGGAATGACAAGTCTTGATATCCTTAGTTCAGTTAAATAAACAAATTCATCTCGGTATTGTCGCCATAATCTAACAATCTCGTCGTTAGGGGTTTCATCCCAACCAGTACCTGAAACCCATAAGCGTTGAATTAAGTATTGGTTAAGAAAGGTTATTGGGGACAAGAAACCTAATGGATCGTATACCCGAGCCAACTCCGACAACAGCACACGTTTAGTACAACCTACATTTTCCATGGCTTTAATTCTAAATGAAAAATAATCATGTTCTGAATTCCATCTCAAACCTAACACTTTCAGCGGAGATTCCTCATTTGTACTCGTATTAGAAAATGAAATCGGACTTTGTGATAAATGACATTCAGGCAAACCTGATAATATTGCCGGTTCATTACTTGCAAACTTGCGTAATTCAAAACCACCAAGTTTCAACAATGAAATTAATTCATCCTTGAGCGTCATGGCTTCAGCCAAGGATTGACATTCGATCACGAAATCATCGACATAAGAACATTCACGAATAGCTTCCGAAGCAAGCGGAAAGCGTCTGCCTTCATTTTCTGCAAGTTTTAATAAAACCCGTAGCGCCAAGAATGGTGCTGGACTTGTCCCAAAAGTGAGTGTTAAAAGACGATAATCTTTGAGTTTCTCTTGCGGTGAAAATCGCAAAAGAATTCGTTGATAGTCAGTTTGAGATCGATCAACCAATATCATGCGATACATCATTTTAATATCAGCGCATAAGACAAAAGGTTTAAGGCGAAAATTTATTAAAAGTCGCGAAATATCTTTCTGCAATTTGGATCCTATCATCAAACATTCATTAAGTGATTTGTTTCCTGCATATTTAGCGGATGCGTTAAACAACTCTCAATTTTGTACTAGTGCTATCAGGTTTAATAACATAATGATGTGGTAAGTAGTAGGCTTCTGAAGAGGATATTTCATCATTGCGAACCAATTCCATATGTCCGAGATCTAAATATTCTTTCATAACCTCAGAATACTGAAGGTTCAATTTGGGATCTTTCTGTAGACGTTTTTCTAGTGAATAAAATCTAGAAATCGCATGATCTCTCATTCCGGGAAATGAAGGTTTCCCAATATTATCTCGAAAAGGAAGAGATACAATGTAGCGACCATTTTCATCCCGACGACAATTTTCCAAAAAATGCCGTTCGCATTTCTCATCCTCCGGACTACGCGTGATAACCGCGGGGACATTTTCTATCTCCCAAAATTTTTTCACGATATTATCTAACGAAATATCGGACGATTCGCAAAACAGCGACATATTATGATGAGTAGGAAGGTTAATATCTATTTTTCCCATAATAATATACCCAAATATGGTATTAACAGCGACGGGTTCATTGGATGAACCTGCAATCGAACCACCAATTAGTGCTTTCGAAAAAATGTCTGCACCCAACAAAACATCGATTTTCGCAGGGAAATTGAATTTGGGATCAGCGAACTCGATATCATTCAAATGTGACCAATTTTTCACCGGTAGATGGTAGGCAGGTAAATTATCACAAATTTGTTTCAAAATAACCGCGTCTGTGATTAAAAGTGGTGCATTTTTATTGGCAGGTTTGACTGTAAGCGAAACAATTCCTCGATTAATTCTAGATTTCATAGAATCAACTCCTTGTATATCCATCACATATTCAGATTTTTTAAGACCTAGTTTGCGAACTGCCTTTTCAGTAATGAACGATGTCATACTTCCACAATCTAGAAGGCATCTCAACGGAAGAAAATTACCTTGTTTGTCACCGATATCTATTACAGCCGTTGCCAGTGAAACATTACTCGGTTTCGAGTCGATGCCCGACCCAACAAAACCTGAATTACTTTGGTTTTCAGTAGATGACTTATTTAATGAAGTGGGTGTCTCCCGATTTTGCGAAGAATTTCCTTTATCATGATGGAGTAAAGTATGATGATACTTTGAGTTACATTTTTTGCAGCTATAAGTGGAACGACATGAATTCAAAGTATGAGCGCTACTAAGACAATTAAAACATAAGTGAGAAGATTTACAAAAGTTATATCGATCAGCAGGCGTTTTATTTTTGAAGGCAGAACAGGTATAAAGCGAATGATTTTGTTTACAGAGAATACAATTAGTAGCAGGCGATTTATTCACATGAAATGCATTAGAGCGAGTAACTTTCATTTGCGATTGCACTGGAAGCGGTTTTTTAGTTCGAGTTACCTGCGGAGAAGCCAAGGTATCTAAGACAGTGCATTGCCTATTCAGAAATTCAATTAATTTCGTGTATTGAGGAACTTCTGCGGATCCATGCTCAGTTTCAAATCTAGTAACAGTATCAACATCTAGGCGATTCAAAAGTAACATTAACATTACGAAATCCCACTGTTCAGTAGGAAAACCTAACGTCTTCAAGGCGGCTAAATTTTCAGTAAAGGTATCTAACAATTTTCGGAGAGAACCAGGAGTTTGGACATTTATTCTTGTCGGATTTTCAATTTCAACCCAATGACTTTGAGCCCTCAATCGTTTATTAGAATAACGAGATACAATGGCTTCGTATGCTTGTGCGTAATTTGATTCAGTGAGGGGTATAGATCTTATAAGTGACAAAGGTTGTCCCTCCAGCGAGGAAATCAAATAAGTAAACTTCTCAATGTTACTTAATCGATTATTTTTGTGTATCAAGGCATTGAACTGATCATGGAATGTTGCAAAATTTTTAAATTGACCATCAAATTTTAAAAGATCAATTTTGGGAAGACGAACATTCGAAGACGATAATCCCAAAATACCTGTTTGTCCGGTATTCACCAGATTTCCTGTATCATTTGATCCATTAAATAACTCAGTTAACACTGCTTTAACTGCGTAGTACTCGGAAAGGAAAGCATTACGTATCACATTTTCCTTTTCCACGTCTGCTTCCTCATCTTTAAGCAACAGCGAAATAATCTCATTATGTTGTTTATGAAAGTCATCGTAAATTTGCTGCATATCCTCACTTCTAACTTTAAATAAAGTACGAACTGATTCATCCGCTTTAGCTTTTTGTGACAAATCATATAATGTGCGTATATCATTCATTGCGGTGTTACGATAGGTTTTATATTTTTTCATTTTTTCCATTTCGAAAATATAAACAAAACTCTCTTGAATGTCAACTGACAATCCTGATTGAAATGCGAGGCGATCTCTGCCTCCGAAGACTAAACTTGTGTTTAATGCGCAGAGGAAAATTAAAGGGGGGAGAGACAATGAGCGTTTGCTTTCTCCTACCGGTACTAAATTGCGGAATATGGCGGAAACTGAGAATTTCGAAATTCCTGACTTTGGGAGATCTCGAAACTCGCAATTTTTCAAAGGTAATATCGTTTAATATTTTCAGCGAATTAGCGGAGAAATATCAAGAAAATTCAGCGGAGTCAACAAACAATATGCGAACTTGAATAAAAGCGATTTTGCGTGTATTTGCAATCGTAGTGAAATCAACCAGAGTGATAAGGGTTAATATTAAATGAAAGAAAATGGAAATATACGGCTCCGAAGGACCAATGTTGCGGTAAAGAATAGCTTAGTTTGTTTGGTTTCGCTAGGGGTGGACTGTAAGACCCTTTTATGAGTTTTTGAACCAATCTTAGCCGTCAAGAGGACGATCACACCGTATAGATGTCACTTACTCGGACTTTCCAGAAGCTGGACCTGGGGGCTGCCTTCTGTCTTCACGAATAGGCCTATTCGGTGTTCCTCTCTTTCTCCGTACTCCTTCTGGGAGAACTTCCTCCAATCGCACATTCACGCAGCGAGCGGACTTTCTGTTAACCTTACACTAAATAATAGTCACTGTCTAGATTTGATACTAATAATTAACTGACGTCTTTGCGGAATAGTTATTCGACATTAACTTGTTTTCTAAGCGACACTTGATTTATTTCAGCGAGGTGATTTTATAAGCGGACACACTCTCTGACATCCGAAATTCAACAACTCAAGTCTTGATGCCCGTTTTTTCTTCACATATTTCGCACATGTGTCCAATGACGTCGGTCGCTTCGAAACATGAGCTATCTTACCTTAACAAAGAGCATAAGACGACATGAGATTTGGCAACATAGTCTCATAATCATTTTTATACGGTGCGATTACTAGACGTCTCTTATACTTGTTTATATGAAAAAACTCTGTTGCATTTGCATGACCTCGGTTTTCGCTTCCCCCATTTGTGAATACAGATATCTTCGTCTGATGAGCGTCAAGAAGGAAAGCATATTAGGATGTATTTACTGGCTTGCTTGGCGGCGATCTTCATAAAGCCTACAGTTGTGGAATATTATAAACCTTTTTTTTCATTGAACTTTCCGGTTTGCCATACAAATTTTTTTTAGGGAATATTTTGGATAATGATCGAAAATTGGGAATCCTATGTGGGGAGACATTCAGCGCTGAAATACGGATGAAGCGCTTCAGACGTCGATAAAAACAAAGAACACTACTATTGATCATCTCAATTCCACGTATTTTTTGACATAATCAACATATTCATTCTTAATTTCCCATAAAAAATACTTTTTTATCGTGCAGTGTTAAAACTGGAAAAAATTTCATGAAGATTTTGATAACTCATGATTTTTGCTAGGAAATATGGCTCACGAACTTTTCTATCTACCAAATATTTTATGTAATACGGTCGAAACGTTTCAGATCGCTTTTGTACACTACCACTGTAACACGAGGATTATTAATCTCAAATTTTTCACTTCGATGTTTTCAACTTCAAACTTCAATTATACATAAGCGAGAGAAAGGGGCGTAGAACTGTGTAGGATGGAACCAATGTTTGAAAACACTGGTATTTGTCTCACAATTAAAATCTCAGCCTTGATTAATATATCATCTGTCATAAATTATAAAAGAATCCATTATTCTCATAAAACCTACATTTTCAAGAAGAAGAAGGTACATATTATTATTTCATTCAATTAATTCTTTGAAAAGAAATTCAGAGACGATGAAGGAGCCAATGACAATCCAATGAATACACAGTGTGATTCCGGAGGAGATCGTCAGACCTTAGATGAAGTTTGAGAGAGTCATTTTGATTAAATTTCCAATTGACATTCTACTGAGAGTTTGATTTTGCTTAGAACTTTCTCGAAAATACTTCCGATTAGATTTTCTCTCATTGTGTTTAAGCAATAGGGCTCCCAGAAAAGTGACAAAAAACAGCTGAATAATGGCTACTTGAAGTAGAATCTCAAAAGGGAAAGGCTAATAGGTACTATGTTTAATATTTCGGAATAAATTTTTGAATTCGATAAAAATCTCAAAAAATCACGAATTTCAAAATCGACAATTTTTTATATGCCAATAATTTGACAAATGAATATCAAGTGGACCGAAAATAAACAGATCGTCACTTTTTTTCAAGTGAAATGACCCCAGAAGTCAGATTTTGCGAGGTTCATTTTTCTTGGATGAAGTTTTATATGTCCATTGTCAGACGTCAAACCTAGTCGGAAGCGATTACGAATGAATTTATTCCGAGACGATATCAGAAGCATATTCTTTAATGAATATTCACGAAAAATATACATTTTTTAAATACGCTCATGCTGAAAATATAAACATAAAATTCTTGCGTTCTCTCTTTGTTATATATTCCCAACAATTCCTTGAAAACGGAATCAACTGCATGGAAGCCGATTTTAGCGTGAATTGAGAAGGTCACCAAATTAGGTGAAGTTATCTAATTTGTTCAGGTTTCGATATGATTTGCTTTAGATTCACTTGTTTTTCTCCCATGAACTTATATATAATGGAGAACGGCATTATTCATCAAAATATAATCGATCAGATTATCAAAGTTGATTAATTGGGGATAATGAAATTTTCAGTTTGAACATATTTTTTTAACAGTGAATTTGTTGTTATTCAATCCTATGCTTGAGTGCAGATATTTTCAGAAATGTCGTCATGTGATCCCTTTTCAAGCTGAAGCTAATGTCGAATACAAATATGTTGTGACGGGGTTTGGTCGCCATTTTGTGACGGTGCCGCCGTCATTTATCAATTCTTCTAATTATGTCTGGCCACCAAATTTTCTGCTGAATTTCTCTTGGAAAACGGGGTTGCTTGGGCGCCAGCTATTTTTCGTACTGAAACGGCTAAATAGGGGAAAATAGCAAACCTACCTGGGTAGTCTCTAGTCGAAGACAGGATTCGAGTTTATCTAGGATGTTAGCGATAATTTGCTAGTCAAGAGTAAAGTCTCTGTTAATATATTTCTGTTTTCCCAGAAGGGGAAAACTATGACTTTCCTAATCGGGAAATGCCGGGAGAAAGGTAAAGTATAAAACCAGTAATATTAAGAGTTTATGACACAGATAAAATAAAGAAAGAACAAAGTATCTATTATAAATACAAGTGATACAACAGGTCTGATTGTGAGCACCTTACACGGTTGAAAACGCTTTCCCGATCAGAACTAGCCAGAATTAATATGTCCTTATTGATCCCAGAATCTGAATGGCCAAGTTGAACGGTCAGAACTTAGTGTTCGTCGGTTCAAATATTTCGCCTCCTTTTTGAGGTAGGTAAAACTCGTCCGTCTACTCGTGGTGTTTAACGAGACAACGGCGATATGCGGTTTTACACAACCGGGCCAGTCAAATATCGGTCTCTTTGGTTTACTTACGGTACTTCGAAAATTCAAAGCAAGAATCCAATACGCAATCTCAACTCAAGACTCGCAATTTGAACGGAATTTGATCTAAACGCAATTTATCGAAATCTAAACGGAATTAATGGGAATCTACACGGAATTTAAACGCAATTAATTCTGGCTGAAGAGAACCCCGTCTTTTATAACCTCTGGGGAGGGGATGCACATTGTACTTGCGTCGTCGAAAATTTCTGGAATTTTCGACTCCAATAATGCGTTTTCAAACTAGACCATATGTGAAAAAATGCCGTTCTCGGGACCGATCTTCTACTACCGGATGTTTTTCTAATATGTAGAAAAAAATGAAATAAACATTAACAGGAATAAACGGCCTTCTTCCACACATTCGGAAATAATTCCGGAACCAGAAAATTTATGAAATATCTTTAAATGAAAATCGGTTACTTAATTAAATAAGAAACCGAGCTTCATTACAATGTATTGATATTAATTTTTCAGATTGGTTGATGTATAATGTATAGAAATAATTGAAAATGTATCACGTACCTATTGAATAAATTCATCATCTGATCAAAGGGCGATTAATTGGAAGATTTCAATGTTCCGTTGGAGTAATGGGTAATTTTTAATAATGAGTCTAGAGCAAAAGCAGTTATGAAGAATTGAGAAATATTATATTGAAGTTATTGCAGAGGCAAGTTGCTTGTCAATATAAGGAATTTTCATCTACTACTGTTTGAAAGATACGAAAAAATGATGTTCACAAAAGTAAAAGCAATCAACACTCAATCTCTAGAATGACCGATAAATAAGTTGGAAAATGTATTATTTATTTATTTTATTTTATTTATTTACTTTTATTTTTTTTTTATTTTACTTTTTTTTTTTATTTTTTTATAAGAAACATCAACAAATAAAATCGTAGGTACTGTGAAAAGGACTTATTTTACCGAAGTATATTTCTGTGAAAGAATACAATTTTCAGTTTGAAGAAAGTTGAAAGAAATTTATCAGTTATAGGTTTTCCTCTTATCGGATGTCTCATTTCTTGAAAGTATACATCGATAATGTTTTTTCAAGGAATCTCCTATTTTGTATTTATTGTTTTCGAAAACTAATCAACTCCATTGAGTTCACTCATTAGTGACCTCAACGAATCTGTGGGCTTTAATCAACTTGAAAGTTTTTGATCCATACACCAAAATCTCGTGAAACCCACAATTTCAAAATTCGATATCTGATAAATTCAGAATGGATTCGTTATTATAATTTTCTACCAATTAAATATTTTCATAGAAGCATTTTCGGTAACATTTCGATGATAAAAATATTTGCTGGAAATGAAAAATAAGTAAGTAACCTGATTTTTAAGACAAAATTCGTCAAATCATTCCGGAACCCCCTGAGTCACCCATGGTAAATAAAAAAATAAACAATGAAGGAAAGATAATGCAGAGAAACTTTTCCTCAATATAGAATATCATTCTATGAAACAGCGTAGGAAAATACTCAGGGCCAGTATAATAAACTCATCCACCGAAAATTGAAATTTCACCTCAGCTTGAGAACCGGTTTTTGTATACTCAAACTTTTCAGCCTTCAAACTGAGCATGAATTTCAATTCTCGGTTGACACGTTTTTAATACTGGCCATGAATAATCTTCCACCATTTCGCAAATTATTCTGCGAAGCAGAATAGGACAATACTCAGGGTTAGTCTTATGTTTTATTATATGCAGATGATTCCAACTTTACTGCTTTTGGAAATACTATAGAAAACGTGATATCCACCGCTCAATTACAACTGAAGAAGGTAAATCAATGGCGTGAAGCAAATAAAATCAAATTAAATATAGACAAAACAGAGGCAATGTTTTACCGAATAAGGAAATCAAATCTCACACCTCCCAGGGCAATTAATATGAGAAACAATGAGATAGTTGCACACTCCTCTACAAAATTAATGAGAATCTATATTGATGACGAAATGAAGTGGGAAACCCACTGCGGCACCCTTAGTAAACGTCTGCACTCCGTGATATACTCACTAAACGTTTTAAAGTATCACTTGAATGCGCCAGTTCTCAAGGTAATATATTCTGCAAACTATCATATGGTATAATTTTTCGGGGTGGCAGTTCTTCATCACACAGAATATTTCTAGATCAAAAATGAGCAAATCGAACAATCTATGTTTTCAAGGAGCATAGTTTAATGACGATGACTGGATTGTATATTTATAAATGTTAAATGTTTGTTCGTCAACATAAAGAACTTTTCATAGATTTTGAGAATCGCAACAAAACAAGAAGAATGGATAGATATTCATTACCCAAATGTCTCACTTTATCGCAGCATCAAGTAGAGTTTATGTCTCTTAAGCTTTAAAACAGTCCACCATCATCTTATGACAGTGCCCAGAATGAGAAAATCTTCAAAAATAGAACTCGAAAACTGATTTCGCAATGCGAACTCTATAATAATCAAGTATTTTTTGACTACAGCTGCCATATAAATAACTAAAAATTGTGTTTCTTCCTTTTTTTTTGTATGACGATTATTATTGCACATAATCAATAACTGTGATGAAATGAATAAATATTATTATTATTACTATTATTATTATTATTATTATCATTATTATAAACATGTCAACCGAAAATTGAGATTCATCCTCTACTTGAGGATTAAGCTCACAAAACTGGTTTTCAAGCTGAAATTGAATTCCAATTCTCGGTCGACACGTTTATAATATCGGCCCTAAGACTGGTTCCTGAAATATAGATCCGAAGTGATTGAGAGGCAGGGGAGATCTAATCTGTATCAACTACTTTTTGAGATGAACCGAAGAACACACTAGCTAAGGCAGCGATTACGCAAAAAAATTCTATCGAAATATTCTATGGTTGCACATCATTCGAATGAGATATCCAACAGTATTCACATATCAATAATATTTTTATTTATTTAATTTTTTTTATTTATTTCTTCAATTGATTGCTTCACACAGACTAGAGCTTTTGAAATAGGTACTCGATGAAAAACTTGCTAATTTCTTCAAGAATACATTTCACGAATGTGAATAAATGTAGATAGTTAATGAAATTTTATGTATTCACACCATACGAACGGATTGTGAAACGTTTCAAAAAATTCAAAATTGAAATTATTATTTTTGACTATAATATTATATGTATGTCCAAACCCTATAACTTTTAGAAATTCGTACATATTTCATTATAACTAGAAGTATGCAGCTATCTCTATACCTTCTTCTTCTTTTCTTCTCAAACTGTCGAATAATAATTAAACCTGAGGAAATCATGATTATTATTGAAAATTTTATGAATACTGATACAGACAAATACTTCGAAAGATCTGGTATCATTGAAATCGACCTAATCGAGGGATCCGTCTTTTTGACGTCCTTGCTATTGAGATTGATTTTGATGAGCCGATTTTTGTATGTCCATATCCCAGTCAACCAGTAAAGTAACAGTGAGTCGCAGGGAATACCAAAAAATATCACATCGAAGAACAACTTTGAGACTTATCAAAGATGTACTAAAGATTAAACATTGAATGAATTCCAAAGAACTTAATAATCGCAATGACATCTTTAAAAGAAAACCTCACAGTGTCTTTCGAGAATGCTTCACAGCAACACGTATCATTGCAGCCGAGATACGGAAATTTCATGTTAATAGGTAGTTCGATTTTCGTCTTAGGTTCTAGAAAATTGCAATACCTATTTATTCGTATATTCGTGCAAAATGTTTTAATTTTTTTTTAGAAAATCATAGGTTGTATCAAGGACATAATAATAATAATAATAATAATAATAATAATTCATTGCTAACATTGGTTATAATACGAGCGTTCTAGAAAATTCGGCGTCAAGTAGGCTATGGATTTTCGAAGGTTTAATTTTCGGCTTCAGTCTCGGAATATTGACAAAGCCAAACGGTAGTTTACGGAATACTCAAATATGAACTTGCTAATTTCTTCCTGAGTACAATTCATGAACTTGAAAAAATATAGTCAAAGTGACCTCTACCACACCCCAAATAGTATTTCAACAAAAAAGGGGAAATGGTGTACAGACAACGAATGAAACAAATTGACTTATCTAAGAGGTTCGTCTACCTTCTCCTGTATACATATAATTAGTACAAACTCAGCTATTTTGATGGCCAGTTCATCAGGTTTAAATTTTCATGAGCAGATTTTTTGACGTCCATATACATATACCTAGATGGATATTATGATAAAACTATTGTTATAGTGATAGCTCATTGTCATTCGAACCGAGAAGGCTAACATTTTTAGGAGCTTTGGATTCAACTTTTCTCGGTAAATAAATTGATTTTTTTTTTGGATACGAGGAGGAGTGGCATATATTAATAATTATTTTCAATGAAATAAAAATTATGAATATATTTGATTGTCCAGCAAGAAATCGAGTATTATTCCTTGTTAGGTAGGACAATGTATCATACCGAATAAAATTCAAACCTCCATTTTGACTATTTTCGATTGATTTCAAAGCAATCAAATTTGGCCTAGGTCGTGTTGAAATTGTACTGGCCATAATCATTCCTTAAAATCGAATCTACAATATTTACGCATCGTTTTTTTCGTCTGATTTATCCATTTCATTCCCGAATATGCCTCATAACAAAATTACAAAGTTCACAAGATCACTGCCGTTGAATTCAAGTTTGAATCAAAACAAACACAAGCCGCTTGTGAATTCAATCCTTTCGTCCCTCCTGAGATCAAAATATATTCGAAGCGAAGTCAGAAGTCGACCCGATTGACCATAGCAGGGGAGTCAAGCCTCCAATGTCATTCTAAAGGTTGAGATATTCTCTACCAGAGACTGGTATCTGGGATATTCTGAACTACAGAATACCCAGCCTTTCGAATCTTCTCTCGTGCACGTACAGTGAAATAGTATAGCGCCAAGGTAGTCAGGTGTTGTTCGAGATTTTCACGTTTTCGATGAGGATGAATAAACTGAATATTACATTTTTCCATTGACCAAACATTCTTAATTTAAAATTTGAATTTAATTTCTAAAAATTATGATGGTTCACTTGAGTCCGAAATATTCGTATTTCATAGAAATTTGGCTCTAAGCTGTATGATAAGGCTAAGCCCCCCTCGCCCACTCTGACGAGTCGCCCTTGATATGTAATAGTTCGATTTGTTCAGAAAGCTCTGCAAGTCGAAAAGTTGAAAATATCTGCTTCCTGATTTATCATAATTCCAAAATTACACTGTGAAGTCTAAGATTGAAAACTATCCATCTATCTGCACACCTGTTCTTTTCTTCAAAATTTTCAATAATAATTATTATTAAAAGGTTCGTAGAAAAAAAGTAACAAGTGTACAGCTAAGGAAGGACAGATTGATAATATTATACAGTGAACTCTCGATAAATCGAACATCGATAAGTCGAATTCTGAGATAAATCGAAAAGTTCTTCTGTTACCCAGTGTAATTTCACCTCAATGAGTCAAACATTGTTCTTGATTCTTGAAGGTCTAGAAGATGAGTCTAACTGCTGGAAGGGTTGTCTAGAGAACCACCATCTCCATAAATTGTACTCCCGCCCACCATCGCCATTGTGGGTCGAACTTTTTGATCTAATCACTCGTGATTCATAATCGAGCCATGGTTCGATCAATCTTCGGAATAGTTGATATCACTTGACGAATAACAGATTGAATTACCAAACTCTACTTGCTTGCTAATGCAAATAACTTAATTTTTCTTGAAGATGTACCGCTGACAGTGCGATTACGAATTATTTTTAACCTAATGACTCTTAGCATGAACATATCCGTATAATAAACATGAAAATGAATAAAAAAATTAACAAAATTCAAGATAATGCTCAAATTATCTCCCTCAATTTCTAGTACATGCATGCAGTCACGGCTTACTTCTGCAATTGTTACCAGCGTTCTTTAGAGTCTGTGGTACATCTTCTGATTGCTATTGAAAAAAAAATCAACGTATTCAGCAAGCAGCTAACAATTAGTTTATGGCAATTTTATATGTGATCTATCAAATCATATCAACTGTTTCAAGAACTGTCAAAAGTGATCGAAACAATGCCCGCTTAGGAATCATCTGTGAAATAGGATATCTGACTAACTTGAAAAAGTCTGTTACCTGCTCGGTTTTCTGGCCATATTTTTTCATTTCATGAAGGAATTATGGGCGTATAAAACTTTTTGCTGACAAAGGAGATGGTTAACAAAACAACGAAGATTTTCCTTTTCATTTGTACACTGAGTTCATAATACTCTTTTTTAGTAGGTTTCAAGTCTTTCATCAAGATTTTATGAGGGGAGCAGTTGCAGCCATTGATAACCCTTTATATCTCGGATTATCTGAATTTTTAGTGAACAATTTTTCTCAAGAAATGATGCCCATCTCCTCAGTTTTGAAAAACATATTTATCGATAGATAAATAGATATATGTCTTTATTTCAGATGATATTTTCTTATAGGAAAACACAAAAATGAAACAGCACGAATAATAAATTCAACAAGACAAATAATCTTCCAAACAATATGGCTCTAGATCTACCAGAAGTTTCTTGGTTCTAATTTTGAACTTTCTGTAACTATTGATTATTTTGAGATTATGAAATAATTATTTGAAAAGCTTTACACACATAAGAGATGGATTTTTTTCAGATAGAGACAATCGATGATATGGAATGTTAATATCAGCTGTTCAAGTTCTATAAGTAGTACATTAGACACTCATGAATGTAAAATCCATAAACCGTCAGAAACCCCTGCACGAATCTCTAAATTTCATGCCTAGCATTAATCTAGTATTATTTCTGACTGATAAATATCGACTTTAGTGTTGGACTCACTCCCCAAAAAATTATTCCGTATCTGATGAGAGATATATTATCCTCTTCGTATCATCTTGAATGTATTTATTGATTATTCTCATGGCATAACGTACTTTGTTCAATTTATTCAGAAGGTCCTCTATATGATTTGAGCATTGCAGAAACTCATCTTAAACGACCCCCAGAAAACTGGTAAACTTCGAAGTTCTTACTTTATCCTCACCAGAATTCATCATCATTGGCTGGTCTTCCTTTGATCCGTAAGATCGAAAAACAACTACATCAGTGTTATTTTCATTCAGAATTAATTTTTTCCGCGATAGCCATTCTTGGATTTCTCTCATTTCAGCTGTAGATCATTAATATCACATTTTGCTATTAAGAAATTCGAATCATTCATAAAATTGGTCGACTCTGCATCTTCAATCGAATCTGCAACCTCACATATATCATTAATCATTATCAAAAATAATAATACTCCGACGATACTTTCCTGTGGTACACTAAATTTATTCATGAGCCAAGTTGAGAAAGATGTTCGCCCATCTATAGCTACTCTCACATACTGCTAACGATCAATAATTTTTCGATATAATATGAAAAAATAGACCTTTTTGAGTGATAGTTTATTTTATATTTGAAATTTTCGATTTCATATATGATAATACAAATTCGAAAATATTTCATTTGATATTATTTTTTGATTTGAGCGATAATTTACTTGTTTCTCTTTTGAAAAAAACTGATTTGAATGACATCCAATATTGAAGAGATATTGGAAAAAACATAGGGACTCCCACTCCGCGCGACAACCCTCATGTACCAGCTATGAGCGCCAGCTCCGGAAGGTTAAGTTCGCGTAATATGAAAGGAATTAACATGTGTTCATGATCGAATAAACTCACTGAATGCATTTGAGAGAATAGGTGCAGACGTTAAATGGCAACGCTGTTGGTCGTCTAAAAAACGTGGGGTATACATAATATATACGTTCGGTCGTCAACTTCTACGAACATGAACGGACGTGAGATAGCACTGAAGTGACTGGAAAAAAAATTGGTGAATAAGAAAAACTGAGTACGACACTAGAACCTACAACAACTCGTTTCATCATATACATCATTAGATTTGCGAGAACCCCGTTATTTCTGATGGACCCCAAAAGCCTGGATTTATACGGGACGTCTATCAGCACTAGGATGTATATATATATATATATATATATATATATATAGATATATATATATTCTCTGTCAAAATAATAACTTAACAAAGAAAACTTTTCTGGAAATGTGTTATATAAAAGAAAATGTTAATAATATCAATAAGAAAACTGATATTGGTGGATTAAGTAATATTTATAGTTATATACTTTCCATGGAAATGCTCCAAGTCCGACCAAATACTTTCAATGAGTCTATTACTTGATCCATGTTGGTTTTGGTTCTCTTCTTCTTTTTTATATTAATTTTATTATTCAACATCAAAATTGTCGTCAATAAGTTCACTGTCTAATTTATGTCTTCTGCTTTTGAATATCGTTATCTTTTATAACCTAGATTGGAACATCAAAACAATCGGTAAGTTATACAGTAAATTGAAAGATCCAATTCCTCATTCACTCCAATCTAATATTGTTTATAAAATTCACTGTTCCAACTGTGAAGGAACTTATGTGGGACACACTTCGCAATGGCTGAAAAGTCGATTATCATTGCATAGAAGTGATATTAGAAATGAAAATCAGAGATGTGCTCTAGCAGCTCATGCACTTCAAAGTGACCACAATATAGACTATGAAAATGTTGAAATACTAGATAAGAACGCAAATAGTAACAAAAGAAAAATTCTGGAAATGATCTATATAAATAAACAAGAAAATCCTCTTAACAAGAAAACTGACACTCAACACCTAAGTAATATATACAGTTATTTACTGTCGTCTTCAACATTAAATTTTCATGATGGACCTGTAGATGAATAGAAGTAGTTCACATGTTGTTTTGTCTCATTCTATGTATATGCTAAATGTCAAATTTTAATTTATGACAGTTTCTAATGCCAATATTGGCGACCATTTTGTTAATTTCCTCAAGATTTTGATTCTAAAGACCTGTAACCTTGCTGAAATCTGATATATACTTTGTAAATCAATATAATTGATAAATAGATAGATGATTAATGAGATACTGACAACCTCATAATTCTGTAAGTAAATAAAAGGGAAAAAAATTTCAGCTTAGCATATTAAAAATAATTTTAATTTGTAGTAGTCCTGAAGATGAAATGAATCATTTCGAAAGCTTGACGTTAGAATAAAGGTAATTTAACATCATCAGTTTTTGATCGACAACCCTAACCTACTCACATAAATATATATATATATATATATATATATATATATATATATATATATATATATATATATATATATATATATATATATATATATATATATATATATGGATTCGTAGTGCGTTGTGACCTCCGTTAAGTTCATTGGGCGACCTGACCTCCGGGTGAAGGAGTGGTGTGATTGAAATTTTTTTTGTCAATAGATTTAGAGGGGAAGGCAAAATATATAGAGACCTTGAGAGGGGAAAAGATTTTGCTCGAAATTTTTTTTTTCATATGAAACAGACCTTGCTACCTCCGCTTATATTTTGTATGGGTCGTGCGCTGTATCCTCCTGCAACGATGCCAGATTTTCGGAGGACAGAAGGTAAATTAGTTCGAAATAATCATATATGGAATGCAGCTGTTCTTTCAACACATGTTTGGAAAGATAAGTGCTTTACGCTGCTCATTCCGGAGCATCGGAATAAATAAAGAAACATCGTCTTGTGCCTGACAAAGGCTTCGTGAACTAATGGTCCCTATACACGGCTATGAAATAGAACGAGAGGTTTCTCAAAGTTTCAAGCATTATAAATCGAGATACTTTTTACAGAAAAAAACAAATTCTATTGAATTGGGAAACATGCAACTGAATGTTGAAAAGATGAAGAAAAGTTAATTACTCACAACATTGATGGGATTAATCATAATTGAACCTTTTTAGCAAAAACAAATATTATACGTTATATTAACTTATAAAAACCATTAGATAACCTTCAGTTTTCTATTTCTATTCCTTCAATGCACGGTTGGAAAATTTTCGATGTTTCCGCCCTCCCAAAAGTTTGGTTTCGTCTCGTTGCTGGACATCTTTAACGATATTCAATGAAGAATATTATACCTCTGAAGAACAATAATGCTTTCGGAGTATAATATGAAAGTCTATGTTTTCGTTAGTTTGTTTATTTGTCTTCACAGAAATTGGGAAGCAAATGTCCGGTTTGATTGTGGAATTCATTCTAATATAATCAACGAAGAAATGGGGCGAATATAGAATTTTCATGAACAAGTTGTTATATGAACCATTTGATTCATGGCTTTTACGGACGACGCTGGATGAACTACAAGAGATAGTGGAACTCGGAAGGAACATTTTTGTAGTGTAAGAAAATTTATACATAAAAGTCCGCGACTACATATGTCTAACTCTCATCGGGGATAACCCTCGATAACCAATTTTAACATATTCAATTCAATCCAAATCAATGTTTAATTTGAAGGGACCTTTTGACTGGTATGGAATGAATTGAAATTTAAATAAATATGACTGTTATCATTCCTTATAAAAAATGCTTTTTAAAGCATAGTTTCCTGAAGAATATTCCCGAGATATGACGAGAGGCTGAAATAAAAATTTGGACAAGAAATAAAATTTACGATCTATCGTAACGAAGCGTTCTAACGCTTCATTTGATTGATTCTAACGAATCATTTGATAACTTGATATTGTTTCAAGTTTTCTCCATCATTGAGGTTTTAGATTTTCTGATATTGATAATCGTAATTATTTTTTGATTTAATTTTTCATATTGAGATTTTTTGATTTTCTGTTCTCACGTTCATCTGATGCACAATATCTGCAAGTTGAAGCATCTAATGAAAAGAAGCATAATATAGTGTACGTGTACAGGGTTAATATTGGTCGTAAAAAAAAGTTTAAATGAGCACAATTGACGTACCTATTTTTCATGGGCATTCAGAATTCAGTACTAGGAAATGCAGTTTTCGTAAACCTAAAAATTTGCTCTAAACTATTGTTTTCTAAATGGTACAGTACGTGATCAGGCATTCAAAGTTTTGTGAATCCCACCTTGAAAGTGGTTTTCCGTCTATGATCACTTCAAATGAAAAAGGTCCCTCTTATTTTTTAAATTCGCAATATGATGAATAAATTGATATGATGAATAGTGAGTGGTAAGGACCTCTTGAAATATTGACCTTTGAAATTAGCATTTTTAGTGTACCAGGGGCGGACTAGGTTGTACATTTGAAGCTTACATTATCCCTGTATGATAAGGGATACCTTATCATACGAATGATTTGAATACCTTGAATATTACGCTCAGGCAAAGGTACTCTTGTTCATTGTCGATAAAATGAACCGTTCTCGAAAAACAAAATATCAAGAGAACCTAGTCTGCCTCTGGTAAACTAAAGAAGCTCGTTTAAATTGAGTGTTTTAAGAGGTCCTAACTACTGTTCATTATAACAAAGTAGCTCCAACCCGCGGCTCCGCTCGCGTATTATTTCAATTCAAAACAGTACTGATTACTCCACAACCACACATTCATAACTCGTATCGAAGCAGAGACATGCACTTGACTACGTGACGAAGCGATCTCGATTAGATTCAACAATTTCTTGCATAAATTCGCATTCGTTCAACCTGTTGTAACTTTTAAGGTATCCATTAGAAAACTATACGGTAAAAGGGGCATTTTTCAATTGAAAAAATAAAAACACAGGACTACGTTCACAATATTTTAATAAATTAAACATCTAATAAGTCGACATGTTTCGGGTTTTATCCCATTCTCAAGACTGAAAAGTAAACGCATAAGTCTAAGAAATAAACATCGAACAACAGATGTTAAAACCGGAGATAAGCGGAAATCTAATTGATCGTTCATAATTGGTTGTTTATATTTTGAAGCAGAAAATATTTCCAAAATTTCTAGAAGATCTAGGCGTCTGGTTTTTTCCCCTTCATGCAATATTCTTGTTTTATTAAAATCTATGAAATGGTTACAAGTGATACAATGATCAGAAAAACCAGTTGTTAATTTGTTTTGAAGAATTGACTTTCTATGTTCATTAACCCTTATCTTAAGAGAACGACCAGTCTGACTTATGTAAAAAGCTGGGCATTCGTCACAAAAAATTTTATAGACACCATTTTTTTCAAAAGTTGTTTAACTATCCTTTCCATAACAAAACATTGATTTTAAGTTTTTCTTGTTGGTACATACAATGTCAATTTTATTTCGTCTTAATCTACTACAAATATTGTCGCTTATTTGTGGGATATAGTTTATATAAGCAAATTTATCAATACAGTTATTAATTTGGATGGGATATATACTTGATAATAGTTTTTGATATTGTTTTCTGTCAATTAATTTATCTATAATATTGGGAGAGAAACCATTGTTCAATGCCAATGTCCTTAACACTTCCACTTCTTTTTCGAAATTAGCTGTTGAAAGTGGTATTGATATTAGACGGTGTACCAGGGAATGAAAAGCTGACATTTTTATTTTATATGGATGTGAACTACTATTATGGATGAGGATGTCTGAAAAAGTAGGTTTTCTATACACATCAAAGTCCTTATGATCTTCTACTATTTTTATCTGAATGTCCAAAAAGTTTAACGGCTTATTTTCATTTTCCATTTCCAGTGTGAACTGGACCGGCACAAACAAAGAGTTAATCAGTTGCTCAAAATCTGAGCCAGTCCAAATACAAAACACGTCATCTACATATCGTCTCCAGTATAGTACAAATTCAGTCACATTGTTATTAATTGACGAGAATATTTTCTTTTCCAAATGTGTCATGAATACTTCGCTTAAAAAAAGGAGCTAAAGGAGAACCCATTGGTAGACCATCCAACTGTTGATAGAATTTTCCATTGAACTTGAAATAACTCTGCCCAAGACACAACTGCAAAAGTTTATTTGTTTCATCTATCAAATCTGCACTGAGGGAAAAATTATTATGAAGCTGTTCGTTGATTAAATTTTCAACTTCTGTATGAGGTATTGATGGGAATAAATTTACTACATCGAACGAAATTAACCTAGCATTCGGAGGGATTTTCAGTGACTTTAATTCATCTGTAAGTTGGATTGTGTTTTTGATGGAGTAAATTGGTTCATGTTGAATCATTTTTGGTAAAATAAAATTCAGATATCTACAGAGTTTTGAAGTTGGTGCATGAGTATAGGAAACAATGGGTCTCATAGGACAATTCTCTTTATGGATTTTAGGTAGAGCATATAATTGCGGTATTCTTGGATTCATTATCTTCAAAGGAAAAGTTTTTTCAGATAATACGTTTGGGCAATTTTTGATATACTTTTTGAGTGAATTTTGGAATTTCGATGTTGGGTCAACTTTCAGTTCTCGGAAGTTATCAGAGTTCAACAATAATTCTGTTTTTTGTAAATAATCAGTCTTGTTCAAAATTGTAACTGTATTGCCTTTGTCAGCTTTTGTCATTATCAGATCATTCTCAGAGGCTTTCTTTTTTATTTGTTCCAAAACGGCAACTTCGATTTTATCCTGTCTAATACGAGCATTGGATATCATTCTCGCACAAACAGATTTTTCAAAAATTTGTATCTCAGGAGTTTCGATCTTATTTAAAGCTAATTCTACATTAACTGCTTAATGTTTGAGGTCCTTATTATTAAACATATTCGGACAGTGTTTCAAACCTTTTTCTAATAATCTTAATTCAGTTTCTTCGAAATGTACTTCTGTAAAATTCTTCACTTTTTCATAAAACTTCACTGCACTTTCACTGGCGGGCATCGACAGATTAGACTTGAATTTATCCCTACAATGCATAAGAGATTCGAGTTTTCTCTGCGCACCAGTGAAAGTGCAGTGAAGTTTTATGAAAAGGTGAAGAATTTTACAGAAGTACATTTCGAAGAAGCTGAATTAAGATTATTGGAAAAAGGTTTGAAACACTGTCCGAATATGTTTGATAATAAGGACCTCAAACATTAAGCAGTTAATGTAGAATTAGCTTTAAATAAGATCGAATCTCCTGAGATACAAAACTTTGAAAAATATGTTTGTGCGAGAATGATATCCAATGCTCGTATTAGACAAGATAAAATCGAAGTTGCCGTTTTGAAGCAAATCAAAAAGAATGCCTCTGAGAATGATCTGATAATTACAAAAGCTGACAAAGGTAATACAGTTACAATTTTGAACAAGACTGATTATTTACAAAAAAACAGAATTATTGTTGAACTCTGATAACTTCCGAGAACTGAAAGTTGACCCAACATCGAAATTCCAAAATTCACTCAAAAAGTATATCAAAAATTGCCCAAACGTATTATCTGAATTAACTTTTCCTTTGACGACAATGAATCCAAGAATACCGCAATTATATGCTCTACCTAAAATCCATAAAGAGAATTGTCCTATGAGACCCATTGTTTCCTATACTCATGCACCAGCTTCAAAACTCTGTAGATATCTGAATTCTATTTTACCAAAAATGATTCAACATGAACCAATTTACTCCATCAAAAACACAATCCAACTTACAGATGAATTAAAGTCACTGAAAATCCGTCCGAATGCTAGGTTAATTTCGTTCGATGTATTATAAATTTACTACATATGTACCTCATACAGAAGTTAAAAATTTAATCAACGTACAGCTACATAATAATTTTTCCCTCAGTGCAGAATTGATAGATGGAACAAATAAACTTTTGCAGTTGTGTCTTGAACAGAGTTATTTCAAGTTCAATGGAAAATTCTATCTACAGTTGGATAGTCTACCAATGGGTTCTCATTTATCTCCTCTTTTAAGCGAAGTATTCATGACACATTTGCAAAAGAAAATATTCTCGTCAATTAATAACAATGTGACTGAATTTGTACTATACTGGAGACGATATGTAGATGACGTGTTTTGTATTTGGACTTGATCAGATTTTGAGCTTGAATTGTTTTTCCAACTGATTAACTCTTTGTATGTGTCGGTCCAGTGCACATTGGAAATGGAAAATGAAAATAAGTCGTTAAACTTTTTGGACATTCAGATAAAAATAGTAGAAGACCATATGGAATTTGATGTGTATAGAAATCCTACTTTTTCAGACATCCTCATCCATAATAGTAATTCACATCCATATAAAATAAAAATGTCAGCTTTTCATTCCCTGGTACACCGTCTAATATCAATACCACTTTCAACAGCTAATTTCGAAACAGAAGTGGAAGTGTTAAGGACATTGGCATTGAACAATGGTTTCTCTCCCAATATTATAGATAAATTAATTGACAGAAAACAATATCAAAAACTATTTTCAAGTATATACCCCAACCAAATTAATAACTGTATTGATAAATTTGCTTATATAAACTATATCCCACAAATAAGCGACAATATTTGTAGTAGATTAAGACGGAATAAAATTGACATTGTATGTACCAACAAGAAAAACTTAAAATCAATATTTTGTAATGAAAAGGATAGTTAAACAACTTTTGAAAAAAGTGGTGTCTATAAAATTTTTTGTGACCCCAGCTTTTTACATAGGTCAGACTGGTCGTTCTCTTAAGATAAGGGTTGATGAACATAACAAGTCAATTCTTCAAAACAAATTACCAACTGGTTTTTCTGATCATTGTGTCACTTGTAAACATTTCATAGATTTTGATAAAACAAGAATTTTGCATGAAGGGGAAAAAAGCAGACGCCTAGATCTTCTAGAAATTTTGGAAATATTTTCTGCTTCAAAATATAAACAACCAATTGTGAACGATCAATTAGATTTCCGCTGATCTCCGGTTTTAACATCTGTTGTTTGATGTTTATTTCTTTGACTTATGCGTTAACTTTTCAGTCTTGAGAATGGGATAAAACCCGAAACATGTCGACTTATTAGATGTTTAATTTATTAAAATATTGTGAACGTAGTCTTGTGTTTTTATTTTTTCAATTGACCAAAGATGTTTCACCAAGTGATGAGCGAGGAATCAATTTCGTTAATCAAGGGGCATTTTTCATCAATAATAAATGTCGCAGATAACAATCACATTCATTTTTATAAGAATTCATTCCATGCCAGTCGGGAGTCCTCTTCAAATTGAACATTATTTTGAATTGAATTGAAAATGTAAAAAATGGTTATCGTTGGTTGTCCTCAGCATTTGGACATATGCCGTCGTGGTCTTTCATATAGAATTTTTCGAACACTACAAAATTGTCTCTGACTATGTTTCTCTATCCCTTGTTTACACAGCGTCGGCCGTGAAAGCCTGATAAAAACGACTTTTTCATGAAAGCTCAATATTTTTTCTCATTTCTTCGTGACATAGGAATGTGATTCCTACATGAAAACCCCCCAAAATATATTTTCTACATTATAGTGGAAGTTTCATCAACGGACATTCACATTTATATTAGTATATGGATAGATTTTCTTCAAATCATACTGGGTAGTTTAAAATTTATTCCAGTAAACTAGTTTTTCAGTGGCGTCATTTGGGAGGCCGTATATCCGTAGGGGGATCCGCTAGGAGAAAAAAATTATGGGAATATGTCATATTATTTTTTCAAACTATACATGATACGAATGATGTAAAAAAAGAATAACGTTAGCAAACAAAAATTTTTCCCGCGAAGTGTTGAATTTCAATATTCACAAAAATGAGCTGCGACATTCAAACAATGGGAAATCCGAGGGGAAATCACTCCTTCCCATACAACCGTTCACAAAATACATTGGGACTTCTTCTATATTCCCGAAATTCAAATGTCACCGCAATAACATCTCGATGACCTTGGCTGTTCCAACGGGCCAAAATTCAAAATCTGTTATAACGTGCATTCAAAAAAATTCGGTGTCAAGTATGCTACTTGGAAAAAATGGCACGTTGGGATATCTTACTTGACAGTTATTGTTCAGAATGTAGGTGCCACCGATAATATTGCATAAAGATACTCCAGTATTTTCTGACGAAATGCACAGGGTATTTTTTAAGGGAGAATTTTTTTTGACAGGTAGTAGAACTCATCAAAATCAATCATTCAAACTTCCATATTGCTCACCTGTTATGAATCAATGCCGCGTTTTTAGGAAGTTGAACATCAAATAAAATACTCACTCGTCTTTTTTGCGATCTGTCCGACGCACTTAAATTTCGAGTAAACATGTAGAATTATTTTTCAACTTCTATCTGGCGATTTTTTCTGAGAGAAATAGTTAATTCCAAAGTGGGGACAGAAAAATTTCTTTGTTAAACAAAAATTCACAAATCCAGCTATAAAACTCGTCTAAATTGTTTTCATGAATTGGTCGTAATGATCATTGTTCGATCAAATTGAATTCATCATCGAATTCGATCAATTTGACTCATATCAACAGGTCAATATTGGAATAAATCTGCAGCATATTTCAAAACTGATTTCCGAACATAATCAATATAGAAGAAGTTTCAATACGTTCGAGTAAGATTTGGAGTAGGCATTTCTCACATTTGCGTGTAACTCTGGTTGAAATAAATTGGGAAGAGTGAATATTCAAAATGTTTTTATGTTGATGAGGTCAATACAAAGCATTACATTTGAAGACACCGCATGTATTCAGATTGATTAGAGAAAAGGATTGTATCTAATTTAATAATTTAGATTTCATCAAACAACTGTTCATATTTTACATCTATATTGGGGACAAGCTATATCCCCCGTATATATATACGTAAAAAGCTTTCATTCTCTTTCAGTTATGCGTGGATGGTACAAAATGAATAAGTTGGACGATGGAAAACAAGCATATATGAATTCCCTCATAGGACGAAGTTAAAGCTTGTCTTCCTAATGCATCACACCATTCCACTTGAAAAAGCGATAAAATATACTTTGAGATATGCCACCTGTTGACATCTGCTCTGAGGGTGTACGAATACACATTGTTGCCATTTGCGGAGGAGGATACGTCTTTCGAGTCTCTGAGAGTTATTCATCCATATATGGCGCAGCACACTAGCGCCCGTGATATATACCCGAACTAAAAGATTGTTCAGTACATAAACAGGGTGCCTTGTGACCTCAAAACGATTTTTTGATATGTTGATTCTTGAGTCATCCTGATTCCAACAAGCTAAAAAACAAGGCGATACGTTGTCACCTCCGAAATCGGAGGTGACAGCGTTATATATGAGGTCAGAGCGTAAAACGAGTTTCTGTTTTGGAGGTGAAAATGACCCTTTATAACTATATATATATATATATAATATATATATATATATATATATATATATATATATATATATATATATATATATATTTAAGGATAAATAATGCGGGATCAGTGAAGTACATGGAAAAGATTTAACGGACATAACCCTCTGAAACGAAAATGAACCGTAGACAGCTGTTTCGGGCTTTCGGCCCTCATCAGTACGGTGAAAAGTTGGAAATTGAAATCACATAACGGAGTCAACACAAGGGAGCCAGCCGCACATTTGCGATCTCGGTTAGAAGACCCTGCATTCCAGGGCAACATCCAACGTCACCACGGAGGCAGCTTTAGCCACCTGCGTGACATCCGAGTCCAGGAATATAAATATAATATAAGGATAAATAATGAGGGATCGATCCCTCATTATTTATCCTTATATTATATTTATATATATATATATATATATATATATATATATATATATATATATATATATATATATATATATATATATATATATATATATATATGTAATGTTAGGAAGGAATAATCAAAGATAAGGTTAACTCGGTGGGCAAAACGTAGTTTACAACACGTGGTCTCGTATACAGACGGAGATAACTGCACGACCTTCTTTTCAGAGGGTCAGGCTAAGAGAGAACGAGACAGAGAGCAATCCCTTGGCGCAGTCTCGGGAATACAGAAGTGTGGCAGACATTTAAAGCATAGAGTTGTTCTTCTTACATTTACATTCGAACATTAGCATCAAATGAACAAGGGGGTCAAATTTAACAATTGCTAACACGGCCATACTGACCATTGAAACGTCCTCGTTTCACATTAACATCAATTACTATTACAGTCAAACCCACATTATTTGGATTAACACTTTACATAAAAGAATTTGATCATTTAATAAGCATGGCTCTGTTTTATGCGCTGGCTCGCGCTGCGGCATATGAATGTGTGGGAAAAAAAAGAGCCAGGCGAGAAAAAAACTACAACCGCTTTCATGCTCAAATTAGAACTTTATAGCCAAGATTTATCTCATGTCACTCATCGACAGCAAACACAAATATTATTGTTCTAAACAGTCTATCGTTCCACACAGTAAAAACACCCAGGACACACAGTATCACGGATTTTACTTGTGAACGAAATAGCTCTGACTTCAAATATTCGACAAAATCAAATTCTATTCAAATACTACCAAACAAATTCTAATCAACTACTATCGAACAAATTCTAATCAACTACTATCAAACAAATTCTAATCAACTACTATCAAACAAATTCTAATTAACTAATTCTTCAACTGTAACGTCATCCAACCCATCAGGACTCTGTAGTCACGGGCTATCACAACGACGTTCGAGTTGTAACCAAATTCTAATCATCTTGACGTTACCCAACCTCACAGTACCCCAATGGTAACGGGTTATCACAGCAACGCTCAAGTTGAAACTAAATTCTAATCATCTTGACGTTACCCAACTTCACAGTACCCCAATGGTAACGGGTTATCAAAGCAACGCTCAAGTTCAAACTAAATTCTAATCAACTGCAACATTCCTGAACCACCTGGCTTAAAACGTTGCCAGTTGAACACAAATTCATTACACTGACCTCTACAATTTTGAACAATTGAAATGATTTTGAATTAACTTTTCAAGGCTATAGAGTTCCAAATATTTTTACAATTTCAGCTTTGATCATAACATATAGCAAGAATCTCATAGGGTACATCAAAGAACATAAAATCTGATAGACATGGGAAATATTCAACTTCATCGTGGCACCCGTTGGAACGAACACTCACTCATCACTAGTCGCTTCTTCGGGCCAAGGTCTCAGTTGTTCTTGGCCGGCTACAGTTGTTCTATTCTGGCCTCCTATTCTTCTCAGGGCATATCGATCATTTGGAAGGACTGCTTGTATGGTGTGTCCCGTCGTTTTCTGTTTCAGCGGACATAGTTTAACGTATCTCGTGAAACTGTCTACTATAACGAGTATTTGGGTGCAGCCGAAAGACTTCACTAACAGGCCTGCATGGTCAATATGCCATGTATCTAGCTTTTCAGTCGGAACATGATTGAGTTGACAAAAGCCAGATCTTTATCCTGTATGTGATTTACCAATAGTGTAGGATCTACAATTATTCACATATTTGCGGACAGACTTATTCATCCCAGGCCAAATAACATCTTCTTTCATTTTGGTGATCATCTTGTCGAATCCAATATGAGAAGACTCGTCGTGGTATAGTCTCATGGTCTCTAATCTAGCCATTGAAGGAACATAACATCTACTGGGATCGGTTCGCTTCGCTTGCCAGTAAACAATGCCATCTTGGATTGAAAATCCCTCTTCATGTACACGTTCCTCCAGGAGTTCTATGCAGAAGGGGTCAGCTCTTTGCCATTCTTTAATCGACTGCGGGGTACCTGAAACATTACAGAGCGCCAGTACTTGGTTCTCACAGGGCAAATTCCTACTAAGATAATCAACATGTTTCATCTTTTCACCAGGTCGATATTCTATTTCGAAATCGAAGTCTTGTAATTGAATCCACCACCGAGCTACTCTCGGAAGCAATTCTTTTTTCAAAGCTGTAGCCCTAACAGAATTAAAATCGGTGAATATTTTGAATTTGATTCCGTATAAATAGTTTCTGAAATATCTAGTGGCCTCTACGATTGCCAGCGTTTCAAGATCATACGAATGATATTTTGATTCAGCTGCAGTGGTTTTCCTATTGAAATATGCTACCGGATGTGCTAATTTATCTAAATCTTTTTGAATTAATATACCACTAAGGCCTATAGAGCTTGCATCAGTGTGTAATTCGATTTCCCATTCAGGATTAAATATTCTGAGAGCTGGTTCCTTTATAAGTTGACCTATAATTTCTATACGAGCCTTTTCGCATTGTTCGGTCCATTCAAATTTAGTATCTTTCTTCAGCAATGAGGAAATTGGTGATGCTAGCGTGGCGAAGTTTTTGATAAAACGTCTGAAATAACTGGCAAGTCCCAGAAATTGTCTAATTTCTTTCACATCTTTCGGAGGTGTGGTATTTTTAAGAGCTTCTACCTTTCTTGGGCTTGGTTTAATGGTTCCGTTTTCTATTATTACGCCTAAGAATTCTATGGAGTTCTGAAAGAACTGACATTTTTCATAATTTAAGCTGAAACCGCATTCTGATAATCTTTGAATAATTTTCTTTAGGTTGACAGGGCCTTCATTGATGTTCTCGCAAGGACAAAGAATGTCATCTACGTAAACAAGCGCAATTTTCTCTTCATAATCTCCCAGGGCTTTATCAATTGCTGCCTGATAACACGAAGGTGAATTTATAAAACCTTTCTTTCAGTTGTATTTTCAATTTACCTGTAGTGACTGTTTCAGGTTTGAATTTGACCGCCTCTGTGATCATTTGCATAATATTTACTTTAAGTTGCTCGTCCTATCCTGACAAATCGATTTTTTCTGAATTCTGATTGCTATTTATTTGGAAAATTTTACTAGTTGTGACTCTAGTCTCAAAATCGACATTGTTTTTATTCACTTTCAGTTGGATATCGTTTTCTCTGAGAATATCTAATCCTATTAGAGCGTCAATATTATTGTGAGGATTTATATGATCACTAACAACGTTGAATTCAATTTCTAAAACTAATTGGTCTTTATAAAATAAAATGATTGTTGTTCCATTGGTTTTGAATACTACAAAGTTTGATTATGTGTATTATTTTCCCTCTTTTTCGCATTACAATATTGCTCACTGTGTCCCTTCATTTTACAAAAGTTACAAATTTTAATAGAATTTTCAAACCGTCTTTTTGCTGACCTGCAGTCTATTGCTTTGTGTCCGAAAAAACCGCATGTTCTGCAAGTACCGTGAAATTTGTATTCCGCGTCTTTTTTTACCTGAACTGGCCTTTTTATAGAAGAATTCCTGGGTAAAGTCTCAGGTACGAATGGAATGTCCGCGTCGTATGACGAAAGAATCTTTAACAGCTCTGTTTCATCTTTGGGTTCTTTTAAAATGACTCTATTTTTCACTTCTATACTAACTATATGGTGAGATACTAAACTTAAAATTATTTCCCAAGGGAATTTATTATAGAATTTTTTTATAGAATTCAATTTTGCATGTCCATATTCGACAAATGAACTAAAACTATCGCTTTTTATCGACATACAACTTTCAAGTCTAGTCGCGGGGGTTCCTTTTTCAGGGAAAGCGATCTGTAAATCTCTAGAAAATGTTGACCAGTTTCTAACAAGTGGTTTCCAGTTTTGATAAAATTTGGCGGCACGACCTTTCAATGCCTCCCCAGCTTTTAAAACAACTACTGTATCTAACATACCTATTTCGTCTTTAATTCGATTGATTTCCTCAACCCATTCAAGGACGGAATGGACTGTCGTATCGGGGTCGAACTTGGCGAAAGTTAGATGAGCTGCCTGCATCTCGTCGTTTCTACTCCTAGAACTGGAAAAACTCGCTAGAATCTCCATCATCTTCATCTGGAACCGGATCTGGTTTTCCATGATTCCCGACATGGAAATCGTGGATTGTGTTGGTTGAGCAGCATTGCCTTCATTGCCTTCACAGTTCTCCATTTCTTCGACGTTGGTTCGGTTTTCGTGTTCCATTTTTGGAATATTCTCGAAGTTTCACACACTACTCACAATTAACACTTTAAGGTTCTCAATTTCTTTATCGAAAAAGAAATATAATCCAACTTCTGATGTAATGTTAGGAAGGAATAATCAAAGATAAGGTTAACTCGGTGGGCAAAACGTAGTTTATTTTGATACAACACGTGGTCTCGTATACAGACGGAGATAACTGCACGACCTTCTTTTCAGAGGGTCAGGCTAAGAGAGAACGAGACAGAGAGCAATCCCTTGGCGCAGTCTCGGGAACACAGAAGTGTGGCAGACATTTAAAGCATAGAGTTGTTCTTCTTACATTTACATTCACACATTAGCATCAAATGAACAAGGGGGTCAAATTTAACAATTGCTAACATATATATATATATATATATATATATATATATATATATATATATATATATATATATATATATATATATATATACAAATACAGGGTGAGTCGAGAGGAACGGACCAAACTTCAGGTGTGTATTCTGCAAGGCGGTTTTAATTTGAAAAAACTCATTTGTTGTTATCCGATTCTCATTTGTTTTCAAACTATAGGGTAATTAGAATATTTCAAATAAATATATTTTTTTTTTTAGTTCATCGCTTCTTATCACAAATGCTATAGGTGCTGACTTATTTTTTTGGGAAATGAGTTAATAGCATTAGGTACTGGAGGACGTTCCTTTAAACATCCGAATGCAAATGAATTATCAGCACGATGGAGCTCCCGCGCATTTCGCTCGTCAGGTCAAACAATATTTAGATGAAGAGTTCCGCTGACGATGGATTGGTCGCGGTGGTCCTATTAGTTGGCCTCCAAGATCTAGAGACCTCACACCACTAGACTATTGTTTGTGGGGCTGGTTCAAGAACGAGGTATACAAAGTAAAAGTTAACACTCGGGATGCCCTAATTCGACGCATTAGAAATGCGGCATTGTTTATTAAAGAAAGACACGAATCAATTCGACAGAGTCGAATGTGTGACATGTTCTTTCGAGCATTTAGGCCGTCGTCGTAGATTAGAGAACTAATCTACGACGACGGCCTAAATGCTCGAAAGAACATGTCACATTGAACGATGGCCGCGAAAGCCTCAACCAATTCATTAAAGTCGAATGTGTTTGGAGTTTAATGGCGGGATTTTTGAGCATTTATTGAAATAATGCTATAAATGAAACCATTTTAATGTAGAAAATGTTGTTTTTTTATAATGACGCTAGTTTAAAAACAAATGAAAATCGGATAACAACATATGAGTTGTTTGAAATTATTTCGACCTGCAGAATACACACCTGAAATTTGGTCCGTTCCTCCCGACTCACGTATATGTGGGGACCTTTAGTACTTTTTGGACCGGACCCAATAGTTTTATAGACGCTGTGGTATATGCGAGGACCGGTCCCAATTTGTTTCCATTGGTGTATAGGTAGATATGGGTACCGTTTCCGAAATAGATAAAACGGTAATTATTGGGACCAGTGTACATATCAAATACGGAATTTCTTGGTCAAGTACAAATCTACTTGGGAATAACATTTTCATTCTTTCTGGAATTTTGATCTATAATGCATTAATAGTTTTTTGAATTTTCCAATCATTTTCAATTTTCCGCTCGTATGGATATTCATAAACACAGAAATACAAAATAACATCATAACCTAAGTTTTATCCATTGAATTTCTCAAGGATCGAATTGTATTCGAGTTACTCGAATATCCACCATTTTATTGAAGATTCGAGAACGAAACAAATCAATCTGATGAAATTGTCTCTAGTAATGGATACCGTTTCCAGAATACTTAGATAAAATGGTTGTTATTGGGACCAGTGTACATTTAAAACAAGTAATTTCACGTGAAATACAGATATTCCTGCCTGGAAATAATATTTTCATTCTTTGAGGAATTTAATTTTCTAATGCGTGTACCGTTTGTTGGAGATTCTATTCATTTTCAATATTCTGCTAGTTTCGATAGTTATAAACACAAAAAATGAAATAATAACCTGACTTATGCCTATGACCTTCCTTAAATAACAAACTGTATTCGAGCTACTGAAACATACAACATTATATTGTGGTCTTACTCAAGATTAATCGTCCAAAAGAATAATTGAAGATTCGAGCACGAAACGAATCAATCTGATGAAAGTATCTCTTGACACACCTACGGTAGTTCTAGCTCAGGTTACCGTATATTAATTCACCAATGAAATACCCTGTATAGAGTACATCCCAAATTGCTTGATTTTGGCTATTTTTGGTACTTCTAGACTAGATTTCGGAATTAGGCCATAACTTTTTCATTCTCGAAAACATCTTAAAACGATTGAAACCTTTAAGAACCATTTTTTCACTAGGATTATGACATCATGTTCAGTTTTTTCAATTTCTAATTTATTGCGTTCGTATTTGAAATGAAAAATTTGTTATTTTATACTATATGAAAAAATGGAATTGAGTGCTTTATTTCCAGGGAAAAATTGCCTGTACTAACTTTTAATCGTTTTCAGATATTTTCGTTAATGAAAAGGTAGTGGCATATTTTAGAAATCGATGACCATGATGGAACCTCAATCACACCCTTTCCTGACATCAAGCTCAACTTCAACCTTCAGCAAAAACGCAAGTTCTAAAAGTTTTGGTCGCATATGACTAATGTCGATTACAGAGAAACATTTTGAAAGCCAAAAAGTTGATATATACGAGTTACTCTCAGGGCCGTTTTCAACCTCTTGGAGGCCCTGGGCACATTAGGATAATGGGGCACCTACGAAGAATACCACATACATAATAGAAATACAGAGGAATTCCCTACCGACGCTAATGCCGTGATGTGATTTAATTATCAAGTTGAAGGAATTTTGCCGATTTACAGAATTTCGCCCTGAAATTTCTTGCAGTGGCGTGGCGCAAAATTCGGCCTCCCCCCATCTGGGGTGTCCTCTATAGATTTATTATTCATGATAAGTTTTACCTGAAGTTTTTCATGGAGAAATAATGAGAACAATGTAATAAAAATAATTTATATATTGTATAACAAAAATTTCTAAACGAAAAAATGTAAGTTCTGATATAAAAGTAACTAGAAACTACACCATTTATTCAGATTTGTCAATTAAATTTTAGAAAATATCAAATGAAATTCAATTGACTGATCCGAAATACATTCGACGTTTTCTGAAATTCAATTTACTAATCTGAAATTCAATTGATACATTCTGAAATTAAAGTGACTAATCTGAAATACACTTGACGGTTTTTGAATAACACTTGAAAATGGTGTAGAAGCTAGAAACACATCAATGTGGTAAGAATTTGAAAACATTTTTATAAGAAAATTGGATCACCCTTTTTAATTTTTCTGAACAAACATATCCATCAACTTGTCGATTACCAAGCTTTTGGCCACTTCTTGTCCAAAGCTGAGTAAGCTCAAAAGTCTGATAGACATGTTTGCGACATGTTTAAGGAGAGTACCGAAAAGCTTGACGGTATATTGAGAGACCCCTCCATAAAATAAAATTATTGGGGCATCATTTCATGCTTTAAGTTTGGCTTGGGGGCCCCTTTGGTGCCGAACCTACCAGCATCGCGAGTTCTGTGGAGCCCTCTGATACGCCACTGATTTCTTGTCTTGTAACGCTGTCTGAAATTATGTGGTTAAATGGGGATTTCTTCGGAAGCTTCCCAATGAATACAATAATGTAAGAATGTGATCAACAACACGGTTCGAACAGATGTTTTATGGCTAACCACCCCAACAAATAACACAAGCTAATAATTGCTCTTATCTAGTGTATGCCAGTATGAGCAAGGGTCATAAAAATTGCAACCTTCGAGAACTTGTTGATAGAAAACTGGGAATTCCAATCCATTTGGACTTGTGAATTTTTACCTGAAGGTAATTTTAGTACGCAAAAGGGAATTTTGAAAGAAAGAACCGTTTAGGTCTTTTCGAAAAAATCAGTTCTATAATAATATGAGGGAATTTTCTATGAAATGGGAAATTTCCAAACATTATTGAGGAAATCTTCTTTCCTCTCGGTTCAGAACAATTGATCTGAGCGGGGCCCCTATCGATCGCGGGGCCTGGCACTTGCCGAAAGTGCCCTAGGCGGAAGAGGGGCGGAAGAATGGGGGTTGTTCCTTTGTTTCGAGAAAAAATCAAACGTTTCCCACTCATTTTACATTTCCAATAAAAAAAAATTATTGAAGAAAATTTTCCATATTAGTTCTACAAAATTTTACTCTTCGCTGATCGGAAAAACCCGAACACTTTTATTTCATTCCTATTTTAAGGTTAGGTTCGCATCAGACAATTCACAAAGTCCAACCTTCTGTTAATGAAAAACGAAATTAATCTGACAGCTTATGACGCTATCCCAATGCAAGCAATATTGATTATTTCTTCCAACATTTTTCTTGAACTCAAAACAAAGCATTTCTCAAACACTATGTTGTTTGGTATGACTTGTTTTATTATAGTCATGAACATAATTTCGTCTTCGTCAACTCGAACATAATGAAGATAGCAAGTGAGAAAAGAAAGCAAATACAGAAATGCTCCGCTAATTGGTCAAAATGCACACTACGACAATGGAGAAGGCTGTTTTATTCATTAGAATTTTCCGCTCTACATACATATTCTCATTCTCGTTTTCGAGAATATTTCAAAGGAATTGTCCGTTCCTACTCTCATGACATATCAAAAATGCAGTTCATTCTGGAAAAAATTGATTTCAGGCCTTCGTTAACTGAACAAACAGGCATAACACGAACAGAATTCAACAATGAACAAAGGTTTCCGTAAATCAAAAAGTTTTGGACGAACTTCAACAGATCAGAGGATCACGAATTTCACGAAATTGATTCTTTATAACTTCAAATGCTTTTCAAATAAAAAATCTATTCGAATATTATTCATGCCTTTCAACTGTATTTAAGTCAGGAAAAATATGATAACGATAATTTCATAATAAAATAACAACCATTGCCGCCGCCAGACATTTTGCCGCCCCGGCGAAATAAAATTTTGCCGCCCCGGGAAAATTATATTTCGCCAACTTGCTGTGATATATTGAGTTTGGGACTCATAACAAACTCTTTTACAATTTGATCAAGGGGCAAAAAAATTCAGAAACATAGAAAATATAACTATAAATATGTATTATCATTGAGTATAAATATAACAAGAGGCGTAACGTCCTTATACAATTTGAAGCCGAATTTTTTGCCCGTCAAGTGGCGGTACATAGCATCTGAAATAGGAACTACAATCTGGCTGCTCAGTCATGCCTATTTTGGTAGCTATTCCTTTACAGCAATCTGTAGTAATATTTACTACCCTCGGGTACTACGATACAAAAGCAGGGTCGGATTTGTTGCGGTTCGTTACGAACGCCGAAGAACGGACGCAGAGGAGTTTGTCAGGACCTAGTAAACCAAGAAACTATCCCTATTGCTTGTCAGAAGTACCAAACAAATCAAGGAATTGAGACTTATTTAATTTTTAAAGTAATACCATTTGAAGTTTGAATTTATATATCCGAAAAAAAATGATCAATTTTCACAAAGTAAATTGCTTTCATTCTTGTTCGTGATTGATCAATCAATGATAGACATATTCTATATGTGAAAATAGAAGTTTGAAAACCTCATGAGAACTTATATTCAAGAAGGCTCTGTTTTTGAAAAGAGACTTTGAGTTACATTAATTGTTTTTGCTTCCTCAAACTATTAGTTTTTGCGAGTGAAATTCTCACATTCGTTCACGAGGATTTAACTACTACGAATAATTCAAGTGAAGCCAGTGACCGGTAATACTGAAATAGACAAATTGATTTTTTTCTTTCAGGTTTCAATTTTTAGAATACGAAATCTATACTCGTTTAGTTCACTGTTTCTGACAAACTCTCTGTATGAATGTAATTTAAAAGTTTCAATTCTACACAACACGTAATTACCATGATGAAAAATATTTATGGATAATTTTGCAAACCACAAACCCTTAACCTTTCGCGGCTGGCGAGCGGACTCTGACTCCGCATCTATCTTGAACACTCAGTAATTTTGAAACCACCCACTTGATTGTTTGGCCACCTTGTATACCTTCTCACAGTAATAATATCTGAGTTAGGATAAAATATCAGTAGAATTGTGACAATGGTCAGAAATTTATGAGCAAAAATCCGAGTTCCAGCTGGAAACATTGAATTTTTTGAATTTCACATTCGTGTTGGAATAGGCGCTCATTCAGCAACCTTTTTTTAGAATTCACTATTATTTGAACGTAAAAGATAATTTCTTTGTTTCCCTCTTGAACGAAATTGATGTGGATATCTTGTACTGTCTTCACCGCTTTTTCGTCGGTTGATTGGATTTTGGATTATTTGAATATAATATTGTGAAGACACATGACAAAAGGAAAAGTTTTCAACTGAATATAATGAACACTAGTGAAATTCTCAAAAACATACCAGTTCAAAATTGTAATAGATGGGAAGGCAGCTATTTCCAGACTATTCCCTCTCGAGATTCTCGTAGGTTTAGACCTGATGAAGAAGAAAACTTGCAGAAGAGTGAATAATTTTATTGCTCTATGACCCAATAAAGTCAACTTTGCGATAAGGAGAATATTGGAACACAAATTCTACCTGTTTTTCAAGTGCGTTACTTGGTTTTTTCAATCGCACAGTCAAAGTTTTTTGAAACCGACCCTACATGTATTTTTCGACTATTAAAATTCCGTTTTTTATAATATTGAGGAATGTTGCGATTCGCCTACTTTTATAAATCGAAATAGAATATTTCAGGATCCACGGTAATTTGTTCAACATCTTGTTGACTGCTTCCTTAAAATCCGACAAATATTACCTCTTTTGACTCGACGAAACTTGAAAGCAGGCAGGCAATGAAATACAAGGGAAAGCGAACCAGCAATTTCATGACAAACGTTTTGCCGAGGTATTTAGTATTCGGGTTCCGAATTTTAGTCGACGAAGGTCTGAAATCACTTTTTTGCGGAAAGAGCTGCATTTTTGATATAATGATTGTCACTAGAGTAGGAACTCATGGTCAAAAATGCAGGTTCCCAAATTTTCAGGAACCTTGGAAAATTCGTGAAAATGTCGAAAAAGTTACGTTTTCTCGGAAACTAGAAGGTTTATAGAAAAAAGTTTCAATCAAAAGTTGTAGAGCGGAAAATTCTAGTTAACATTATGACTTTGCGCATTCTCGTGGTGTTAATATTGACTAATTAGAGGTGCATTTATGTAATGGCGTTCTCAGTTGCTAACTTCATTACGTTCGGATAGCCGAAGACGCTCTGAGAGAGCTTATGGTTTTGCCGAGGGTTTTATTATTCCCTTTTATGATCTATATGTTTATGAACTACAGGGCGAAATGCCAGCACCCTTACCCAATGCTATGCGAGTTCAAGAATGAAGACGGCTTTCGTTAAGCAGCATTTTCTTTCAAATCTGCCCGAAAACTGCACTTATATTTGTTTCTCTTGTGATTTTACACCTGATTTTTTTTAATCGGATGTTACCGGGTAATCAGATGTTAGCATTCCATGCAAGAATATAAAATTTCATCGAAATATCTGTCATTTGGAATTTTAGATAATAAAGAAAATGAAAGAAAAATTGTTGATGGCACACCCTCAAGAATTTTTCAGAAATATGATGCACGATGTACAAAACTCATACAATCACGGAAGTTCAATCTAATTTTTTTCTGAAATATAGATAAAAGTGAGTCCAAGAAGCTCATCATTTCACTGAGCCTAACACTGTAATAAGAAAAATAGTAATTTTTGGAAAAATTCAAAAGGAATATTCTGCTCTAAACAGAGCAGTTTTTGTTTGAAAGTTCTGCATTCAACGGATTGATTAAAAAAAGGTCAGATAATGATTCCGATGTGAGAAGATCGCTAATTTTGTAGAAGTTTGAGTTGTTTAACTCCTTGATGAAGTAATGTATTTTTATATTTGAAGTAATTCAATGTCCTCCTAAATTTATCGAAAATGTCATTATTCATATAGCAGTGAATGAAGATTAACATTCTACAATATAAAGGGAAAAGTTAGCACCCTAATCATGGGCAATGATGAATAAAATGGGGATTGGACTAGTGGAGAAGACCTCGATGACGACATTTTCTCATCTTGGATAAATCTTCAAACGGGGTCGTCTCCACTAGTCCAATCCCCATTAACATTCTACATTACTACAGAAAATATGCTACTCAACGTTACCTAAATTGAATGTGATATACCTATTGTGATATATACCTTATCCTTTCGTCAATATTGGTGGAAAAGCTTAGTTCATGAAAAAATTTTATAGCCTGATGTTCCCCGAAGTCCCCCCTAAATCGGCAGATAGATCGGTTCAGCGGTTTTCTTGAACCGATTGATTGAAATTTTGAAAAAATTAAGAGATCAAGATTTTTGTCAAGTTTAAGGTAAAAAATCCTCGTTCTCTTAATTCTTTCAAATGTTCCATCAAAAGGTCCAAGAAAACCGCTGAACCGGTCGATTTGGGGTGACTTTGGAGAACATCCGGCTGCGAAATTTTTTTATAACCTGAGCTTTGCCCCAATATTGAAGATGATACAGTCCATTAACCAAAAAATGACAAAATGATATTTGTGGGCTATTTTTCCAAGATTATGTGATAGGTGAAAAAAATTTTTTTTTATTGGACCAAACAAATTTGCGTAGAAAATGTTCTGTAGAACAAGAGATAGCCTTTCGACTCGCTAGGCGACCAGTTAATCCGGAGATATCGGCAGTTGGGTGAAAAAGGACCCTTTTACACTCAAAACAGAATATTTCGAAAGTTGTAAAAAGCAAATTAGATCTGAATCATCAGGTTATACGACATTTTCATCGGTCTAGCAAGAAAAAAAACTCCGTGAGCGTAGAGCAAGAAAATAAAAATTCGAAAACTTTTCAAAATTTTTTCTTCGTGCCTTATCCTATGATTGCATGACCACCGGTACTCTGAAAAATTATTGTTAATCAATAATTTCTGAAACTAAATTCTTCAAGCTTCAGAAGTTGGTTTTTTATTTTCTTCACGACCATTTTTCACTGAGATACAGTCTGTTGAAAAAAAAATTTGAAAATTCTTCCTGTTATCTTAATTGTTTCGCGAAGGGTACTATCAATAGAAACTTCCTAAATTTGTGGTAAGCAAATACCCTTCAAGCTCAAAAAACCGTAAGTCTCTAGTTGTTCGTTCTCAATGATTATTACCCCTCCCACGAAAAAAAGCTATATCCGCCCTTGAGTCAGTACAATATTTTTTGACTAAATAAGAGATCGAACTGAGTTCCATTCTGCGCACCTACACAACCAAACGACGAATAGGGAATAATCCGAAAAAAATAATCTTCGATTAGCTATTATGATGTTCAAATATGTATTAATTATACCAATTTAAAAAACATTTCTGAAAACCACTTAATGTGTTTTGACAAAATATTTTCAAGTAAGACAAAAAACAATCATTCTCGTTCATTTACTCTTCGAAGAACTTTTTGAAAGCCAGAAAAGTTCTGATTATTGTTCAGTTAGTTCATCAAAGTTTTTTGATCGATTTCGATAGAAAAACTAGTCGTTCGTCGAATGTTAGCTGTTGTTATTTAATGGTCGAACCAATAATTATTCGAGGTGGGAATAATCGATCTCTGGACCATCCTTATGGAAGTTCTGAGTTTCTTTCGACGAGTTGTACGAAATATTACAATGATTGCAAAAGCGAATCTATAATCGCTATGCTAAGTTTCATACTTTCATACTACAGTTCCAATGGGGAGTCGTTCTTCAATTTAGAGGAAAAATCAAGCATGTCTATCACTCATTTCACATTTCCAATTAAATTAATTTAACTTTCAACAGTAGTTCTGGGTAGCATTCGATTAGGAAGCTCTACAAAATTTTGAATCAACGCTGATCGAAGAGAGAGGTCTGGTTTGCATTTCGCAAATTTCAACCTTTCGTTAAAAAAATGCAGATAAATCAGATATAGCCAAATTCAATGCACACAACACAAAACGCGAAATGCTGAAATGCATCTAAAAATGATTATTTCTTCCAACATATTCTCTTGCACTCGAAATAATTTGAGAGATGTTCGGGATAAGAAGAGCCTTGTTATTTTCATTTACAAACATGAACGTAATAAAATGAGAATGGTAAAACTACCTGCTTCCTTTCCGCTTCTTCGGCAATTCGTACGTAATGAAGTTAACAACTGAGAATGCCAATACAGACATCCGTCTCTAAATAGTCAATATAAACAACACGAGAATGCGAAAAGCCATCATGTCAACTAAAATTTTCCGCTCTACAACTTTTGTTTGAAACTTTTTTCGATAAACCTTCTAGTTTTCGAGAAAACGTAAGTTTTTCCATATTTTCACGAATTTTCCAAGGTTCCTGAAAATTTGGGAACCTGCATTTTTGACCATGAGTTCCTAGTCTAGTGACAATCATTATATCCAAAATGCAGCTCTTTTCGCAAAAAAGTGATTTCAGACCTTCGTTCACTGGACTACCAAGAGAGCTTGTGGTTTTACCGAGGGTTTTATTATTCCCTTTTATGATGTATATGTTTATGAACTGCAGGGCGAAATGCCAGCACCCTTACCCAATGCTATACCATGCGAGTTCAAGAATGAAGACAGCTTTCGTTAAGCAGCATTTTCTTCCAAATCTGCTCGAAAACTGCACTTATATTTATTTCTCTTGTGATTTTACACCTGATTTTTTTAATCGGATGTTACCGGGTAATCAGAATATAAAATTTCGTCGAAATATCTGTCATTTGGAATTTTGAAAATAAAGGAAATGAAAGAAAAATTGTTGATGGCACACCCTCAAGAATTTTTCAGAAATATGTTGCACAATGTATAAAACTCATACAATCACGGAAGTTCAATCTAATTTTTTTTTAAATATCGATAAAAGTGAGTCCAAGAAGCTCATTGTACAAGATGAAATTTTTTTGAATTTTCACCAAGCTTAACACGGTAATAAAAAAATAGTAATTTTTGGAAAAATTCAAAAGAAATATTCTGCTCTAAACAGAGCTGTTTTAGTTTGAAAGTTCTGCATTCAACGGATTGATTAAAAAAACGTCAGATAATGATTCCGATGTGAGAAGATCGCTAATTTTGTTGAAGTTTGAGTTGTTTAACTCCTTGATGAAGTCATGTATTTTTATATTCGAAGGAATTCAAACTCCTCCTAAATTTACCGAAAATGTCATTATTCATATAGCACCTGATAAAGATTAACATTCTACATTACTACAGAAAATATGCTACTCAACGTTACCTAAATTGAATGTGATATACCTATTGTGATATATACCTTATTCTTTTCTTCGACAAGATTTTTATTTTTGTTTGAGTCCTAGACTTGCATATTAGATTTGAATATTTCGATATTCCGATTAATTTGATCAACCAAATATCGAGTGAGGTCACATAACAAATTTTTTGTGTTCCACGCTTTAGATTCAGTTTCACATATCCTAATTTATTTTGACAACAGAGTATAAATATACAGGGTGAGTCGGGAGGAACGGACCAAACTTCAGGTGTGTATTCTGCAGGTCGAAATAATTCAATAAAACTCATATGTTGTTATCCGATTCTCTAATTAGAATATTTAAATAAGGTCAACCAATATTCAGATCAAGAGTTTCTCGGACTATGGATTGGTCGCTGTGGTCGTATTAGTTGGCCTCCAAGATCTCCAAACCTCACACCATTGAACTATTGTTTGTGGGGCTGCTTCAAGAACGAGGTATACAAAGTTAAAGTTGACACTCGGGATGCTCTAATTCGACGCATTAGAAATGAGGCATTTCTTTTTAAAGAAAATCACGAATCAATCAGAAAAGCATCGAGAGCCCTTCACAGACGAATGTGTTTCGAGGTTAATGGCGGGATTTTCGTGCATTTATTAAAATAATGCTATAAGTGAAACTATTTTAATATAGAAAATGTTGTTTCTTATAATGACGCTGTAGTTTGAGAACAAATGAAAATCGGATAACATCATATGAGTTTTTTTATATTATTTCGAGCTATAGAATACACACCTGAAGTTTGGTCCGTTCCTCAAGACTCACCATGTATAATATATTAATACTCAATGGATATATCGAAAATTTGAATTGAAATAGATTAGGTAAAATCTTCTCACGACTATTCATAAACGACGACCTTTATTGCGATAGTATACTGAATATCCTATGACGGTCCTGATTACCAACAGCTTGGAGTTCAGCTCGGATATGAAATCGAACCTAATAGTTCATCTACCCACCACCAGATGTTAGGGGCTGAAATTTGCTTTCCTTGAAACACACAAGCGCCTCTATGAAGCAAAGAAGGAACTTCATCTGAAAGTAGCTTCAATTCCTTGAACTGGGTTGCTGCTCTAGTTATATTAATACTCAATGGTATTATACAAAAAATATATTAAATAAAAAATAACAAAAAAAAACATATATACCGGCCATCGCATGTATAAAAGTGAACTAGAACCATCAGACTAGAATGTTTGAACTCAAATAAATTTCTTCCTTCTCTCCTTCATCTCGCAAAAGTCATGAATTCTTTGAGATATATCGAGATTATTGACTATCTCATGTTCAATGGAAATAATGGCTAGATCAGATAATCTATCTTGGGCCATTGTTGATCGTAGAAAATTTTTCATTTTCCACTTTGAAAAGCTTCTCTCGCCAAAAGTATCCCAAAAGTATTTTCCATATTTAATAAAATCATTATACGACAGTTTCTGCTATACACGATACCGATTAATATAAATGCGTATGTAAAAATTTTCAATCAGGCGGTAGGGTATCATAATAATAATAAAATAAATTAATCGATTCAAGTACGAATGCATTTGTATACGATAAGTTAAATGAAAATGTGGAATTCTAAAATGCATTCACATACAAAATATCGAGAAATAATGAAAACGCTCTCTGATTTTAGTGTACGAAACTAAATGAACTCATGTTGAAGGAAAAAAAAATGAGCGCCTTGGATTTTCATTATTACTAATTCTTTATTCCAAGGCCACACAGATCTCGTGTGTAAGGAAAATTCTAGACGATGATATCCGGATCAGAATAAGGTACATGTTATTCTTACTGTTTTCGTTCTGTGATTTGACCTTATGACATTTATTACCTGTTGCCATGTTCTTAAACTCTAACATCTGATTAAGTAAATGAAAAGAGGTCAATATATATCTTAAGTATTCACCTGTATCTGATAATGATTATTATAATAATGAATATTATTATAATAATATTCTTTTACTATGACCATTATCCAATAAATTAAGTATTCTAATCTGCCTCAAATTTCAGCGAGGCATATTTCCAACTCATTTAAAGGCGCCTTTTCGAATTATTGAAACGACGCTGTATGGTTTTATGAATAATATGCGTATCTGAGGCGATCGATGAAAGACTAAAAAAAAATCACCTGCATCACTGTTAATAAGCAAAGAGCGCTTTATACTTATTGTCGTTTTAATGTGAAATCCGACGGTAAAAAAACATCGAATTATAGAACTCACCTTCAATTTTGTAGGGTAATTCAGTTCGAAAATCACAACTCCGAAGATAGATAAAAATTTCTATTATGTAGCACCATATAGGTTTGCAAAAATATTGAATATTGTGACGACACACAACACTGAGTACTAACGAGTTCATACCCTTATTTCTCGGGTATTATAAACCCCTCCCGAATATCAAAATTTAGATTTCCGATAGGCAAACTGAAAATAAGAATCATTACTGAATTATCCTAGAAACCCTCCCAAAAACTTCACAGTCCCAGATGTTCATCAAAGGACCGACCGTCTTGATAATAAACTCGTAAACAAGCGAGTGTAACTAGGATGAGAGGCTGCTGAGACGTTGGCGAAATTAACAACCTGATAGGGCTTTTTATTCATGAGTTCTGCCAGTATTACTCTTGTATTGGTTTAATTGCATTTTTATCTGGTTATTTGTGTACACGTGTGATGTATTTGGTTGACCAGGCCCAAAAAGCCGCCCCTGATTTTGGTCGGAAAAAAATCTAGTATGACGAAACTGATTTTGCCGCCCCTAAAATTTGCCGCCCCGCCAGACTGCCCGGTTTGCCGGCCCTGGCGGCGGCCCTGATAACAACCATTACATGAATTAAAAAAGTGTTGCCGGCAACATCGAATACCCCAGCTCCTCAAAAATTTCAAAGCAGTGGGAAAAAATTCCAAAGGCGAAGGAATCTGAATTAGAAAAAAACTTGACAATATATATATATATATATATATATATATATATATATATATATATATATAGCCGGCAATAAATCGTTTTTAACCCAATATTTTTAACATCAAGTGTTGGGAGAGATGCGGCCTCAAGAAGTAGGTACCTAGTTGTAAATTTTTCAGTTACGTCGCATGGACTGTGTCATAAAAAAACCATCTGGTATCATAAATTTAAGCAGATCAGCAGAATCTTTTTTTTGCATGCTCTTCGTACATTGTGTTATAGTTTTGCGAATGAACAATATGTGTAATTAAATTTGAATAATGAACCAAATAAGATTCAAAGTGAAGTTTAACGTATGTGGTGCCTTATAAAAAATTACAAAAAAAATTTTATGAACAGAAAATGCACGAAGGACAACAAGTGTGAGAGAAAATTATGGGTAGTGACCACAGAATATCGGAAGTCATAACAAAAATCGTTCAAAACACTAAATACATCCTCAATTTCAATCACTAATTGCAATATCTTTATTCATTCCCTTCGGACATATAGCAAATATGTATGGGACATGTATGTGACGCTGCAGAGAGATCGAGATCGCCAAATCAAATTGAACGGTCGGCTGGAACAACGTTGGATGTTACGAAATTTACACTTAAAAAATATGCACATCCAACATTGTTCCAGCCGATCATAAAATTAGGAAATTTTGTTCAAAATTGTTTCTTCAATATGACTGATTTAGTTCAAAACCGTTTCCCTACTAAATTGGGAATCTGTTTTTTTTTAAGAAGTATCTTGATTTATGACACACACTTTGATATATATTTTCTGTTTTATTTCCTAGTTATATTGCTTTTCTTTATTTCATGGAATCTCAAGCAAAATTAAGGCTCAATTTTATTCAACGAAATAGTTTTTTTGGAAATTTTGTTCCTATTATTCTTCAAAATGGACCCATGTTAAGGATGAGTACTTTCAATATTATGAATCTCATCTTAGTGATCAGTAATTAACTTTTATTTTTTATCTACCCAACATTCAATCATGTATATTTCTTCATTTTATGGAATCTACTTTTTTTGTGAGAAATATCTTGTTTTATGATGCCTGAATTTTGAAAATACACCAAAGAATGAAACTGAACTAAATTGAAGAATGTGTGTCTCAAAATTTCAAACATAATTCAGGGTATTCCTCACAGAAAAAACGATTCCATAAAATGAAGTAACTCACATTATTGAAAATTGAAAATTAACTTAATTTCTCATAACTTTGATTCTCAATATTTACTCTTTTCACGGAATAAAAGAATAGATTTTTCAGAAAAAATATTTTCTCTGATGAAAGTGAGCCATGCCTTCGCTTCCAGATTCCATGAAATAAAGAAAAGATACAAAACTGAAGAAACAAACAAGTAGTGTTTCTCAAAGTTTCAAGCAATATACTCTTTATGAAAAAAACAAACTCTATAAAATCTACTTAATTGAATGTTTGGTAGATGGGAAAAAAATTAATTACTCCTCACTCTGTTGAAATTCATCATTTTGAATTTTTTTTACCGAAACAAATATTATACCATAATATGTATAACGGTTTCCTGTTAATTCAATGTTCAGTTGGAAAATTTTCGATGGATTCCCCCCCCCCCAAAAATTTGGCTTCGGCCCGTCCCTGGCAGACGAAGGCTATTATTGTGATTGAGAGTTGAAACGTATGTCAAATTGAAATTTTCAAACGTTTAAATAGAACCACTTTTGATGAATATTCCATAAATGGAATACTTATTAATATATCATTCGTTTAACATCATTGTCTAAAATCTTAAATCTGTAAGTATTCAGTAATTCATTGTATTACTGATTTTTATGATCCACGTTTTGTAGTGATCCTGATGATGATATAAATAGATATCGAAAGCTTGAGCTTAAAGAAAAAGAGTAATCTTTGATTTTGCTGAATTCCCAAGAAAATATAAAGTTTATTATATAGATATATATATATATATATATATGAGAAAAATCTTATGGACATAACCCTCAAGGATGAAAAATAACCTTGAGGGTTATGTCCATTAGATTTTTCTTCATGTATTTTATAAATCCCTCATTATTAATCACTTTTCTAATTATATATATATATATATATATATATATATATATATATATATATATATATATATATATTGTAAAGTGCTGTCTGTGTTTTAGAGTACTTGTGTCCTTTCAGTCTGTCTTTCAGTTTTTGTTCCGTCTGTCCTATGTATGATCTTATATACTACATGAGATGTTTCTGTTAATGGTATATGAAAATAATAATAACAGACACAACGAAAACTATCAACATCCTACAGAGATTATTGTCGCAAACTCTAAACACACTCCAGACATACATATCTGACGAAGAACTTTCAATGTTTGACAAATTACAAGAATCATTAATGAATACGAATATACAACACAATACAGTGAGACATAATAGCAAACTCAACATACTAAACTTGAGACAACATACTATCCAACAGAATACACTACAAAACACGATCAAAAATCTCTCCAACACTACAATACCACCTGACATTCAAAACATACTAACTCTCGATCCTAAGTTTGCTGTAAATACTTACAATGTGAAACAAGTACCAATAAATCAAATAATCGCTAACATCGAAAGTAACATAACTAAACTTTCCAGGAAAACCAGAATACAATCAGAACAAAATTAGCAAGTACACTTCAACAACACTGTAACAAAATGAAAAATTCAAAGCTGAAGCCAGAACAACAGAAATGCATATCAAATTACTATAAAACAAAGAAATTTCTAAAGGAAAACCCACAAATTATAATCACAAAAGCAGACAAACGTAATGCAACAATAATAATGGAAAAAGATTTGTACACACAGAAAATGAAACAACTTCTTACTGACACCAAAACGTATAAAGCAATTAAAAAAGATTTAACGTCCTCATTACAAAAACATAATAATGCAATTTTGAAAAAATGGGAAAATTCAGGCTATATATCACCCCAAACAGCAAAATCCTTATCTATTCACAACAGCATGTCTCCTAAAATTTACGGGCTTCCCAAAATTCACGGGCTTCCCAAAATTCACAAACCAAACATACCAATGAGACCAATAGTATCCCACTCACAATCGCCATTCTACAACCTATCAAAATATTTATCAAAAATACTTTCTAACATCATTAACAAGAATCCATATTACACAAAAAACTAATTTGAATTAGAAAAAGAATTAGACAAATTGCACATACCTAACAATCATCAATTATTTTCCTTAGATGTCGTTTCATTGTACACAAACATACCTACAGTTCTGGTACCACAAATTTTACATGAAAAGTGGAGTTTAATAGAACCGTATACGTCGATTCCTGAAAGCGAATTCATTGAAGCAGTACAATTAACGTTAGGAACGTGTTATTTCAAGTTTGAGGAAAATTTCTTTCAACAAATAGATGGAGTTTCGATGGGTAGTCCTATTTCAAGTACGGTTGCTCAATTGGTGATGGAATATTTAGAGGAAAAAGTTTTGTCCGGACAGAACTATAACATTACACTTTTCAAAAGATATGTGGATTATTGTTTAATAATAACATCAGAAAATGAGATACAAAGAATAATTGATGATTTAAATAGTTTTCACCATAAAATTCAGTTCACACTAGAAAAAGAAATGAACAACGCAATAAATTTTTTAGACATGACTCTTTCAAGAATAAACAACTCAGTACAAACAAAACTTTATAGAAAGGAAACATGCACGGATAGAATAATAGATTACAACTCAGCACATATCTATAAACAGAAGAAAGCGATTATGATCGGGTACATTGACAGAGCGCTAAAACTAACTTCACCTATATACAGACCCACCATCATACAGGACATTACTTCACTTTTAATAAAAAACAACTCTACCACAAATAAAAAAGATGATAAAACAACGCACACACAAATTATACAACACCGAAAATTCAACAAATAAAAAAGAAGAACCAATCATATTCATACCAATACCATACGTACCTTCTCTATCTGAAAAAATAGAAAATATCTTGAAACCCTACAGCAACGTAAAAACTCTAAAACACAGACAGCACTTTACAAGCACAAAACCGAGAATGGACATACATTCAATTATGACGAGACCGTAGTGTTGGACTGAGAAACAAATAAGAAATCTAGAGAATTTCTCGAAATGGTTCACATAAAACAAAATGAAAAATCCATTAATGACAAATCAGACATAAAATACCTTCACAACATCTACTTCACTATTTCAAACAGTCTCAAATAAGCCGACCAACGAAAACAAACAAGAAGAAGAAATCATTATTGACATGACAACTCCAAAATCATAACCCCAATGACATCCAACCAATAAGTTGGGAAATAACTTAATATAAATTATTTCGAAGGTAATAAAAAAATTCGATCTCTATCCAACAAAGTATTAAGGATTTAATAATACTTACAAATTGTTTGTTTGTTCTTGTTGTTTCTACATTGTGTATATTGTTTTTTACAGGCTAGAAAAAGGGTACTGCCCGAAACGTCGCCCATTACTATTATATTTTGAATAATATTAAACCCTGAATATCAAATACTGTTATTCTTTCATAAATCACACAGGGTAAATACTTATCATTCGATATATATATATATATATATATATATATATACATATATGAAAATGATTTAATGGACATAACCCTCTGAAACGAAAATGAACCGTAGACAGCTGTTTCGGGCTTTGGGCCCTCATCAGTACGGTGAAAAGTTGGAAATTGAAATCACATAACGGAGTCAACACAAGGGAGCCAGCCGCTCATTTGCGATTTCGGTTGGAAGACCCTGCATTCCAGGGCAACATCCAACGTCACCACGGAGGCAACTTTAGCCACCTGCGTGACATCCGAGTCCAGGAATATAAATATAATATAAGGATAAATAATGAGGGATCGGTGAAGTACATGAAAATGATTTAATGGACATAACCCATTAAATCATTTTCATGTACTTCACCGATCCCTCATTATTTATCCTTATATTATATACATATATATATATACATATCAGACTGATTTAAAAAAATCGACTTTTTTTGTTTTCACGAAACCCTCTCTAATTATCTTCAGGGTATCGAAAAAAGACCTAGGTGGAAATATCAGCTCCAAATAATAACATTTAGAGGTCGCTCATCAATTATTTCTATTTTGCCTACTAATAGCAGCGAAAATTTCTTTTTCCAATGAAAAATTCCTAGAAAACACGGATTTCTTCGTATGATACATTTTCGTGTAGGCAATTAGATACACTTCAAATATGTCCCTTACGATATTTCGATAAAACGGCCTCTTCAAAAGTTATTCGATTCGATGCTAATATTGAGTTATTTTTGAAGAAAAAAATATTCAAAAAAATCAACTTTACTTGTTTTCACGCAACCCGTCTTCTAATCATCTTCAGGGCATCGACAAAAGGTGTCTGTGGAAATATTAGCTTTGAATATTAATATTTAGAGGTCGCTCATCGATGGTTTCTATTTTCGCTACTGATGGCAGGAAAAAAATTCTTTTTTCAATAAAAAACTTTTTGTTCACGAACCAATAGACGGATTCCACTGTATGATACATTTTGGTGTAGAGAACTAGATACTCTACGAAAATTTTCCATACGATATCTCGATAAAACCATTCGTTCAAAAGTTATTTGAATTTTTTTTCCGAAATACCTCAATATAAGGTATTAATATAGAAGTATTTTTGAAGAAACAGTTCGAATAACTTTTGAACGAGCGGTTTTATCGAAATATCGTAAAGGACATTTTCGTAGAGCATCTAGTTCCCTACACGAAAATGTATTACACAGTTGAAGCCGTCAATTGGTTCGTGAAGAGAAAATTGTTTATTGAAAAAAGAAAATTTTTTCCTGCTATGAACAGCGGAAATAGAAATCATCGCCGAGCGACCTCTAAATATTAATAGCTCAAATTTTCGGATCATGTCTCAGCGTGTGTCAGAAGGGCATATTTATCACTCAGACTCATTTATAATAGTCGTCACTTTCTTCATAAAGGTTTGAGAGTGATGCTTTGTGATCAGCTCGTGTTATCTTGTTTCAATTTTTGCGATGTTGTCTATGGTCCGTTTCTTGATGTTTTCGATTCAGGTCGTATACAGACTGTTCAGAATCGTTGTTGCCGTTTGGTGCTTGATTTGAGGAGATCTGCTAGAACCTCAGGCCACATAAACTCGATGGGTTGGGTCAACATGGAAAACCGCCGTTTACTTCACCTTTCTTGTTTTATTCATGAGATAGAGAAATAACCTATAGACGCAATGTTCATAGTGTCAATGTTCGGGGCTCGTCTTGCATCAGTATTCCTCGCCATAAAACGACTAAGTTCAAGGGTTCTTTCTGATATCAGGCCCCTTATATATTCAATTCCATCGATTAGATATTAAGGGATATGTTGTAACATTATGGGTTAAAGTGTAAGAATAGCTTAAGCTAAACTTTCGCCCAATAAAGACGATTATTATTATTATTATTTAAAGCTAATATCTTCACAGACGCGTTTTTACGATACGCTGAAGATGATTAGAAATAAAGTTTCGTGAAAACAAACAGAATAGATTTTTTTGAATAATTTTTTTCTTCAAAAATACCTCAATATATCGAAACGAATAACTTTTGAATCGGCCGTTTCATTGAAATATAGTTAGGACATATTTGTAGAGTATCTGATTGTCTACAAGAAAATGTATCACACAATGAAATCCGTCTTTTGGTTTCTGCTCTAGGAATTTTTTATTGAAAAAAGAAATTTTTTCCCTGCTATTAGTAGGGAAAATAGAAATAATTGATGAGCGACCTCTAAATATTATTATTTGAAGCTGATATTTTCATAGAGGTCTCTTTTCGATACCCTGAAGATAATTAGGGGGGGGGGTTTCGTGAAAACAAAAAATGTCGATTTTTTTGAAACAGTCTAATATATACAGGGTGAGTCTTTGTCTTGTACACATATTTTAACAGGACATTCCTGAGGTCGAAAGAAACACTTTCTGTCCCTACCATTTCTTCCGATTCGGCTCGGTTAGAAAGATACAGGCTGTTGAAAATCCATAAAAAAATGTAATTTTCGAATATATCCCGTAAACGATTCCATCAAATGAAATGATTTTCAGAATAAAGGTTTTCATTCATGTGGCAAATCTTTCACGAATACAAAATTTAACTCACATGTTTTATTTTTTTCGTTATGACCAATATATACCATTCCATTCCATAATTATATCAGTAATTCTATGATCCCGACCCTTGGAAGTGAGTTGAATGCCATTTGATTGAATATTCGGCCATTTTGGGAAACAAAAGTATTTTTCGTGAAATCTTGTGAAATGCGCACTCTTCGAGTAACTAATGATTTAAAAAAATCTATATCAGCGAAATTAAAAAAATTCGTTACGTTGGCTGAAAATAATTCTGTTCAGAAGATTCGCAGAATTAAATTTCTGCTACATTTTTTCGAAGGTTCAGGTGGTAGATTTAATGCTCGGAAAAATTTGAGTGTCATATTTCCAGGGGTGGCATAGCCCAATATGAAAGTTTAAGATGGCTTTATCTTTTTATCTAGACTGAATTAGAAAAAATGCTAAACGAAAAAAGTATTTCTTTTGATGTGACATGTTCTTTCGAGCATTTAGGCCGTCGTCGTAGATTAGTTCTCGACGTTTCGCCAGTTCGAGTGTCTGGCATCTTCAGGAGTTATATTTCAGGAGATGTTCTCACTGGACTGAACTGCCCGAGTGTGACGGGGACGCAGATTGTACTTCCTTATATAACCTCGGTCGGGGGGCGTGGCTGCGCTTGACCGGTCCCGTCCCGATAACGAACGCGCGCCGGTGTCCGACCGGTTCACAACCGGTTCCCGATCTTCATTCACTTCATGAACCCGGTTATTATTATAGGGAAGTGGTTTTGTGTTTTTGAGTACTGGCACCCATGTTCTATTGATTTTCAAAGATTCCTCCGATTTATTGAAATTCGTTGGGTGTTTATGAATTTCGATTGCTTCCCTGTAGAGCCTGGGGTAGTATGCGGTAGTGGTGCACAACACTTGGGTTTTGTCGAATTCTATTGCATGATTCGTGTTGTTCAGTGTGTGCTCTGCGACGGCGGATTTCTCTGAATGACCCAGTCTACAATTGGCCTTGTGTTCCTTGATCCTCGTATTGATGGATCGCTTCGTTGTACCGATGTATACACTTCCACAGCTGCACGGAATTCGGTATACACCTGGTGTACTGAGTGTATCCCTTCTGTCCTTGGGGGAGTTGAGATGGTCCTTGATCTTCTTCGACGGTTTGAATATTGTCTTAATGTTATGTTTCCCCAGATTCTATCTGTCACCCGTGGGATAAACGGCAAGAATGCTTTTGTTTCCGATTCTTGGCGACGTGATACATTGTCGTTGTTGTGTTCAGGCCTTTGTTTGATGTATCTATCGATATCGTTTTTCGTGTAGCCGATAGCCATGAGAGCGCGCTTCAAGTGTTCTAACTCGGTTGCCAGTTGTTCTGGCTCACAAATTTTTCACTGTTTTGATGTATGATTGCGAACTGGATCAATATGAATAACAGAAGAATGATGCATTCCAGTATATTACACTATAAGATTCTCCAGACTCAAACTCCACTATAGCTTTATAATAAAATAAAATTTTGTAGGATATTCATAATTTCAACATTCGCTTCAAGGGTACCCTCACATCGTATATGAATAGAACTTATATTATTCGTAGATCGTTCTCATATAACCTACCACATTTGATTTATAACTAACTTGATAACATGAGAACAACGGGAAGTTTGAACAGACTTGAAGCTTTAATGTTTAGTAAATTTATGAGTGGACAGAACTGTGGTGTGATTGTATTATATAGATATTGTTTTTACATGGCGATTGAACAAGTATCCTTTAGCTTTTAACTGTTGATTTGGTATTATACAATAATCATTGATTTTTCAAAATATTTTTTGTTTCGACCTTTCAATGAATGCAGGTTAGATTGAACAAAGCACAGTTTCCAGTGCAATGAATCTTGCCATTTTTAGAATTTTCAATATTTTTTTCTTTCTGTTGTTAAATTCACATCTCTGAAATAAAGACCCTCTTATTATTTTCATGTATGCGCAACTACTTCAAGCGATTTTCAAATCTTAAGTCAAAAAGATTGTTACAAATAAGTGTTTGAATCATCGAAATCCCTCATTGTGAGATTTTTTTACAATAGTGGAATATGGTTAAGGCGGAAATATCGAAGAGGGTTTCCCAAACAGGAATTCGAAAAGAGTTTCAATAAAACTATGAAACCTAATTTTTTTTTCAAATACTTATGATTTTAGTCGATTTCGAATGGCTGTTTTGGTTGGTTAACGGTTGACCGCTCGGTTCATAAATGACAACGTCAAACGAACAGCGCTTTCGAATACGGTTCAAATTTCGGCGAAACAGCTGATTCGAGACGTCACCAATATGTCATTCGAATGCGGTTGGTCCAAAACTGACGGACCAATCTATGAACCAACCAAGAACCAAAGTCAATCGAAATCGCCTTTTGTGATGCCCATCGATTGCACGTCAAAAGCTAGTTGAAGTGTGCCAACCATTTCATGCCTTCAAAGTTGGCAGTTGGCACTTTCCAGAGGTGATTTTTGAGGGTCTGACGTGTAGATTGTTAAGCACAATTTTGAACCCCTCGTCAAGTGAATTTAAGGGTGCCGGCAACTCAGCGGCGTAGGGTGGTTCGAAACAAAATTAGAAAGTCAAAACCGATTGGGCTGAGGATGTAAAGACAAAAAAAATTTGCTGACCCTCGTATATTTATTTACCATGAAATTATGTACGATCTTACAATGTTAAAAAGAAGTATAACAATTTTATTATAATCCGAAATAATGCAGATTTCACAGTAATAGTTGCTAGATTGCTAGATAGTCAATGTTAAGATAAGGAACAATGTTTCAGAATAAATTTTCAATACATCAATGATTCAAAATTCTCTGTACATGCCCTCGTCCCACAATAACCTCAAATAAATAATCTGAAATACCCTCATTAAAAGGATACAAATACTAAATTCTATGTTAGCAGATATTCTAGAACTGAACTGATTTAAATGCGAAAACAATGTCGGATATTTAAACACGAACTCAAGGTATTATCAGAAAAATGCTCGGAGAAATGGCATAGGAAAGTAATAAACAATTTAGTACGACCTGATTCCAACGGCGCAGAGTCCGACGATCACCAGAAAATGTCCCCAACGACGGTCGTCGCCCAGCAGGTAGATGGACTATATTCCGCCCGAGTCGATCACAGGAAAAATTGTCTTCACGGCCTCAGGCTAGAAAGTATTCGTCGAAATCCTGGTTCCACCCTCAGACTGTCCCAGGGGAATATTAATCAAGGTGGTGATGATTAAATCGTGGATGATTTCACTTTTCACTCCAGTAAATCCAAATATAATATGCGGTTTCAATACTTGAAACACTATGATGAGAATTTCACAGATCCTTTTTTTGAAAGGGTTACTTCCGATTGAGTTATTCCCAATAACGTCCAAAAATTATGTAATTTCAACGTAAATTCTTATCTTGGAGATTTTATTTCTCAGCTCTTTCGCATACTTCCGACAACAACTCGTTCACTTCTTCCGCGGCAGTCGCTCCGTCAGATAAGCAACCGGAAAAACATACCAACAGTTTTTTTCAAAACTCCGTGTTTCATTCACGTTCGCTCGTTTTCAGAAACTCGGAACATCATACTAAATATACGGGGTCAATCAATTAATTAAAGAAATATAGTTCTAAGTTCGAGGTGAACTAAAGTAATTGTAACAAGATATCCAGAACTTTACGCCTACTTTAAAGTCAGTATTTTTACCAGCAACTTCAGGAGTCGTTCTTTTGATCTAACAAGGAAGTCACAAACTAAGACTTAAGATTTCAGCTATCACTATTTTTAGTTAATGCTCAATGTACAAACCAGGTTAAAATTGATACAATTTTCGGGGATATATGAGTGTTCGAGGTAGATTTTTTATGTTTGACGGGGACATGGTTTACCGACTGTCCTTCGCATTCGTATAGTTTTCATGGGTTTTCCTAGGCAAGTTGTTTTAATAGATCGCAAATGAGGGGTGCGGTGGTGTAGCGATATTGACGAGGAATACGTTACAGGCCACGGACTTGCATTTGTCGGGCGTTTCTCTTGAACAACATTTTGAGATATGTGGCATATCATACAAATTAAATAAACCTTCAACTGTATTATACTATGTTGTAACAGGTCTCCTTCCCCGGAGGGCGATCCCGGGTGTCAATTCTCGAGATCACTCGTTCGACGTAGGTATACGTTCATTTCGAACGAATGATGAACTTGGCATCATGGCAAAATTCATGGAAAAATATGTGTTTTCACATATCCTAATGATTATGAAACTTTGATATTATTCGGTCTATGCTTCTGATACTTCTGACATATTTCATGGTTGAATTTCACTTTGGGCATACGTCAAATTAGATTCTTCAGTTTAGGTTCCGTTTCAATCAAACATAATTTCATTGTGAATAGCAGATCTATCGAAAAAATAAACAGTGGAGAAAGGTAGATCTATATCATAGATCTATGCTGCATATATTTATATTTTATATAATCCCAATGAAATTTTTTCAGAGTTGACAGGATATTCAATCGAGACTCAAAACAGAAAAGTCACAAATTATTATTAGTTATACCTTGAAAACCGGTGGTGAACCTGCAATTCTCGGAATCAGTTGAAAGAATTTCAGGAATAATAGGGGATACTGCCATAAGGGGCTTATTCGGAGTGGATTGGCAGGCTGAAGAAATTCAGTTGCACAAAACAATAATAGAATCAAAACACTCTCAATGAGCCTGCTGAAAGAGATATATCTTATATTGGAAGAAAGGATGGCATTCCCACAAGGAGAACAAGAGTAAAACAAAAAATATTGCTGCACAGCGCTTAGATGAATATGTGTGACAAAATGAAGAAATTACATATCACATATTTGTGAATATTGTGAATGAATAAAGCCTTTTATTATTATTAATATTATTATTAAACTATCGATTACGAAACGAAATGTTCAAGCAGAAGAAAATTCAGTTCCAGAAAAATTATTTCTTAAATTTAGATGTTCTTGTCAGCTGAGTTTTGTTTCGTTTATTTTATATTTCATCAGGGTCCGTATTCTCGACAAGTGAACTTTCTATGCGTTTGGGAACTTTCAGAATATCACACGCTTTGGTATTCTTGACTCGTGACTATAAGATCGCATACGTTCTCAAAGCGAGTGTTTGCAGCAAGCGCTTTGTATCATTCGTTTTCGTGATATAGTTTGATTTTTCTGTGTTCGTGTAGACGTTTGAAAAGAAGGTACTTCACAATATTTGTACAATAAATATCGCAAAACAATCAGAAGTTTTATTGGGATATACAATGAGGGCCTCAAGATGAGATTTCGTTGTCTGCTTGCAGACAGAGTTCTTCACTATGCTCAAGAGACGGCAAGTAAAATTATTAATGCTTGTGTTGGGCTTCATAATCTTTGTATCGGAAATGATGTTCCTGAACCAGATAATGATGGTGAGGACATAGCACTGGCTTTAAGAATATATGGATCTCCCATTGACAATGAAGAAAACATAATGAGAATCAACCGAAAATTGGCAGCAGAAGAGGCTCGAAAAAGCTGGTGGGAGGGATAGAAGCAAAATGAGAGAACTTTTATTGAGGGAGAATCTCTAGAAAGATAGAGATCAATAGAGACTGGGTATCAATGACGTCGGATAAGGTATTAAAACCGATCATATTGTCTATGGAAAATTACAAGCAACAAATATTATAACCAATCTCCAAGATACCTGAGTGATAAGTCCACTCACCTATGTAAAACACTTCATGAATATATCATTCATAAATTTATTGTTATTACATTTCTTTCAATTAACATATACACACTCTCATTATAGATTTATTCCAAAAAAATATAATATCTGCTTTTCCAACAAATAATAAGGACCTCACACATACAGTAAACAAAATAAAACTCCTCATGAGGCCCATTGCCTGTTCCTCCGGCAGGCCTTTCGCATTGCTAACCTTCGTTTTCGTTCTTGACTTAAAGACTAACAAAGGCTACAAATATATATTATGATTAAACAAAATGGGTTTGTGGATCATAATCTTACCTTTCTCAAATTCCTTCAATCTCTGATTGCACCTAGCATGCTATTAGGTATGTAACCTATTCCTGACCATTTCTATTCGGCATCTTCTTATGTGAATTGGTTGGAAACTTCATCAGATTGAAGATCTGTTGTAGTTTTTCAATAATTAGAATTCATAATCCTCAATGAATAATTTATGTCAATTGTGAAATGTGTCAGTGTTGCCGGTTGTTTCTATCACACGTTTTCAAACGTATACCTTTCATGGAACGAATGGTCGTCAAGAATACCCATCCGGAAAAGTACTCGCACTTGAACCATTCGTTTTGAGACGTATACGTTTAAAAGCTCACTTGTCGAGAATACGGGCCCAGATAATTAAATGCGTTTCTGTAAGTCTGTTCTTCATGTGTGAAAATATAAAAATATTAATTTTTTTATAAAATTATTTTTATCCAATGGATTTTGCCTGAATTTGTCATATTAGTGTCTTCTGCGAACTTCTTGCATAAACATTGGAGCTTCATACACAATATTATTCATATTTTGTAACACAAGATTATTCAAATTCATTTTTGAATGATTCACAATGCTCGATAAATTACCCAATGAATAATACAACAGAAACTTCGAAATATGTGCGTTCTCAACGAGCGTATGAAAAAGACCACTCGTTGTCGAACGGACGTTTGAGCGATGATTTTGAACGAACGCTCATAATGTCACTAACGTGGAGTCAAAATTCTCGTTCGATGAAAGTATACTCTCTTGACTATGAGCGCAGATTTCTGGAAATTGCAAGTTTCGGGGAACGACTCTATGAACTATTCGTTCAAAATCATCGCTCGAACGTCATCGTTTCCTCACGCAACAGGATTAATTTTCTCATTTAGCCCCATAGATTCCTCTAATTGACATGTTGCCAGGTTTATCATTCGTTCGAAATGAACGTATACGTTTATCGAGCGAGTGATCCCGAGAATTGACACCCCGATGTCTTTCTCTATAAATTGTATGATGTGCTCGAATCACTTTTTAAACCGAACATTGATTTCATTATAGCGGGGGATTTTAATATGGATTCCTCGGAAGATTTGGGACATTTTTATAAATTGTCGAACTTAATGCACTTATTCAATATGAAATCATTTGTAAATTGGCCCACCAGATTGTCAAATGGTGGTGGGGCCTCTGTGATCGACCATATATTCAGCAAAATTTTTGACGAGGCTATATGTCCTGTGGTTGATAATCATTTTTCTGATCACCGATCAGTTATGTTTGATTCGAGATTTCGAGGAAATGAACCTGTCTCGCGTGATTTGGTATACGGGCGAAAGTTCTCTAACGTGGCGTTGACGTCATTTGATTTTGATCTGGGTGTCGAAACTCTTTTTGCCATGGCAAACGTTAAAGAAATATTTCTTGGACACTTTTTTCTTTTATTTAGACCGGCATTTTCCCCCCTTTCGACGAAGTACCTCAGACCGTCCTAAAACACGTTTTGAAAACTCTTGTCCGCGGTCTCGCCTATGAGTGGATAAAGAGTTTTTTATGTAACCGGAGTAGGTATATCCAAGTGGGCAGTGTTCAATAAATAGGTCGCATACTGATGTTGGAGTTTCCCAAGGCTCTGTCTTGGGACCAACACTATTTCTACTTTATATTAATGATATTGTGAAGATATGTGATGGCTCCCTCACTGTTTATGCAGGCGAAACGTCTGTGATATTGTCAGATGGAGATGACACTCAGCTATCCTCTATGTGTGAAAGGGTTTCTGACGCCATGAACCTATGGTTTAGAGCGAACCTTCTTTACCTAAACGTAGGTAAAACAAGATGTATTCGATTTCATAACAGACAGAAAGAAGTTGTTTTTATTAATTTTGGTGATTTGCAATCTGCGGATGTGTCGGCGTTGTTTCTGGGTTTACATCTTGATGAGCACCTCTCCTGGAATGATCACTGTCGAGTGTTGGTTAAGAAATCAAACTCTATTAATTATTAGTCACGCAATTTGAGGACTGTATTGAATGTTGATCAGTTGTTGAGGCTCTTTTATGCTCAGGTGGACTCGAGGTTGCGTTATGATGTTTGTTATGCTGGGTCAAAGGATGTGTTTGTCGAGCAAAAGAGGATACTCCGCGTAATGTTTGGTTTACCGCCAGGAGAGATTTGCGTTACTTTCTTCAAGACCCATGGAATTTTGATGCTTCCGTCACTTTTTATCTTTGGAATGTTTTCGTTCATTATGACTCCTTTATGACAAGGTCTACATTCCATGTATATAATTAAAGGATAAAATATCAACTTGATGTGCCATTTTTCAGGGTCTAGGTATCTTAAAAAATCCCAAAATCACTGAAACCTTTAATTTTCAATAGATTGCCGGATCATGTGAAGGGCAGTCGGCCTTTGTCTCTTTTTAAAAAAAATTTAAGATGTATTTGGTAGACAATTGTTTATATCGTGTAGATCAGATATTGACCTGATATTTCAGATTTCATTTTCATTGTAGCTGTTGTATAGTTTATAATTGTGTATTTTTGTATATTACTCCACTGTGAAAGTTTTCCAAAAGCTGCCCACATTAGCGATACTCTCCTAATGACCAACTTGTTTTGATGCAAGTTGATCTGAGGATGAACATCAAAAAGACCAAAATTATGAGCGGGGAAAATATTGCCATCACGATAGGCCATCAACAAATAGAGGATGTTTCTCAAAATATATATATTTAGGACATAATATCACTTTGGAAAAGGAAAATCAGCGAGCTGAGGTCACTAGGAGAGTATCGCTAATGTGGGCAGCTTTTGGAAAACATTCACAGTGGAGTAATATACAAAAATACACAATTATAAACTATACAATAGCTACAATGAAAATGAAATCTGAAATATCAGGTCAATATCTGATCTACACGATATAAACAATTGTCTACTAAATACATCTTAAATTTTTTTTAAAAAGAGACGAAGACCGACTGCCCTTCACATGATCCGGCAATCTATTGAAAATTAAAAAAAAAAATAAAATACTGACATCCCTATAAATCTCAAACGTAAAGTTGAGGGACAAAATCAGGAACAAGGAAATCAGAGAGAGAACCAAGGTCAGGGATGTCATGGAGGAAATAGCGGTCAAAAAGTGGAGATGGGCTGGTCACATAGCCAGACAGGACAGCAGCAGATGGCCACTAAGAACACTACAGTGGAGACCTCGAGAGACCAAGAGAAGTAGAGGCAGACCACAGAGAAGATGGGTCGACGACATTCGAGATAGGCCAGAGATAGACGAATGTGGAAGAGTATGGAAGAGGCTTTCATTCAGGAGTGGATGGCAAACAGCTGAAAAAGAAGAAGAAGAAGAAGAAGACTCCACTGTACGTATTTTTGCTTGTGTCTTTTGAAGACTTGTAAGGTGATTTATATTAGCTGATTTTTCCTAATTTTCTTTCTTTTTTTATTTTTGCATCTTTGTGTGACAATTTTGATGGATTTTTCATTATTCACTACTCCTATACAATTTATATGTTGTCCTTTTTGGAGAATAAAAGTTATTATTATCATTATTATTATTATTACATAGACTGCCACCAGTATGAGTAATTCAACCCCCATTATTTGAGTCAAATTTCTCAAATAATTTGATGTTGAACCTAGGAATAATCACTATTTGTATAAACCAGCAAAGCATGAATTCTCGGAAAGGCAATATCGTAAGTTCCCGAATGCGTTATGACAGATGTTCCACAGAAAGCCCTTAGTTGAGTAATGCCGGTATCGGATGTTTTTTATGGGAACGAAGTTTACTTGAACATAACTTATTTTATTGGAGGTCGTATAAAGAAGAAGAACCCGAGAAAAGACATATTCGAGGATGAATATTGCAGAAGAGCCGCCTTCACATTCGAGCCCCCAATATGGTTCCCCACATTCCGATATATTCAGAATTTACCTGCACTATCGACTGTTCACATTACGAATGAAAATTATGATTTGGAATGATAACAATCATTGAATGCCTGATTATTCACAGATTGAAGATCAAGTTGTTAGAATAGAACTACTTTCCTTAATCATCGCCGACTCGTTTCGATTTTCTTGAAATATCTTCCCTCTAGGGCTTTCAAATGAAAAACCCATAGAACTTTCAACTATTATAAATATAGTAGATACAAAACAAGGTGACATCACGATGAATAACCAACTGTACACTGTGTTCCGAATTGGTTGAGACTGCACTGAATCTCAGCTATTATTGAAGATAGTGACATGCGGTTTTCTCGAACCTGTGTCACTTTTTTAGTAAAACTTTCAAATCCACAAACAGAAATATTTCAATGACTTTTGTTTCTGAAATCAGGACAAAAAGGAAAATGTTCACTTTTTCGAGATGGTATTATTTTTCAGGCACTGTGTGAGATAGGAAAAAAATGACTACTGCTTCTGATATATTTGTCCACGTAGAAGTCTGTGGAGTAGTTAAAAAAAATTCAGAGCACTGTTTTCAAGATTGGGCACAAACTTGGTATTTTTCAAATAGAACACCCTATTTCAACGTCAAGTCTTTGTATTGTTTTTTAATACATTGATGTATTACAACCTTACCTAAATTTAAGTGTTAGAAAAAATCCATATTTATGTTTGTTTTTCAAATAGTAGGCCATGAATTCTTTCACAAGCCTTGAACCTATTTGTTTTATTATATTTTGAACATGAACCAAAAATATCACTTTTCAATATTAACTTCGAATATGTTAAGACGAGCCAACAAGAGTAGAGAATTACTCAAAGTGATCAAGAATAGGAATATATCATATCTGGGTCATGTGATAAGGGGAAGTCGCTATAGAGTTTTACAACTGATAATCAACGGAAAAATAGAAGGACGAAGGGTTGTTGGAAGAAGGCAATCCTCCTGGCTCACAAATATTCTAGAGTGGACCGGAATAAGAAATGCAGGTCAACTTTTGCATTTAGCTCAAGATCGCCAACATCAGAGTAAAGTGATATGGCATATGAAGAAGGTTGAAATGACAGAAACATTAAATGAAGAATGAAATTTTTTATGCGTGTTCAGCAATTATTATTCATGTGTTGAGGAATTCATCACCTACTATTGAAAAAACAAACATAAATATGGATTCTTCTGATTTTTGGAGCTAAAATTCATTATGATACATCAGTCAGAAAAAAAAGTTAAAAATTTTACGTTGAAAAATACAGGTGTTCCATTCGATGAGGTGGCAGTGTTCCAGAAAAAATATCACCCTGCAGATCTTCTATCGAAATTGCCATGTCACGTGGTGAGAACTCTCAAATGTAATATCTATGCCAAATTTCAGTTGAATATCTTGTGAAGTGTAGATAATATTAGAAAAATATCTCGAAAACGAAACATTTGCGACCCCATGTTTATGGGACTTTTTTTCTTAAACTCACTTAAGGAATCTCCCCTTTTTGTTTGTACGTTCAATTTAGGAACACCTTGTATATAATAATAATTTGTCTGAGGTACGGCTCTGTCAAGTTGACCATTATTTCAACATCAACGATCTGTACCACTACTTTAGGACATAGGACTGGGATAAAGTACCAGATAATTTTCAGGACAAGAAGACTGTTTAATTATATGAATATAAATTTAGTATCAAAAATAAAAGCAGCTGGTTAGTAATAATTTTTGATGTACCCGTTATGGATACATTTTGGAAGGACGGGACTCTTTGATCAAAGGAAATATTTCGTAGGACCTATAAATTTTCAAATATTTCAAGTAATGATTTGAGTTGAGACAAAAAATGATCCAGTTTGTGATAATTTTTTTTAATCATCGGATCGACATATCTCGCTACGCCTGTTAGCAACAAGAATGGATTGGTTCGTACTGGAAATTGTTTTGGGTTTTATCAAATAAAAGCGACTCACGGAAAATAAGCTTGATAGTAATCAATTTCAAAATGCACGGTGGATCCTGGACTAGTATCTAGTAATATTTCTGAATTACTTTTTGGTCAATAGTAGAGAAAAAATTGAACATTCAATTGAATTAAGAGAAGTTTTAAAAATTCTGGTTTTGAATTGAGCCAATCCAAATGTAACTTTTTTTAACTAGTGTTAAATATTTGGGCTATATAATAGATGAAGATGGTTCACATACAAGAAAAACTAAAACCTTGGCAATTGAAAATTTCATTGAACCTGAGGATGTTCGTGAGTTGAAGTATATTTGTTAGAAACTTATCTACGGTTCTTTATCCAATGCATCAATTACTTCGAAAAGATGCAGAGTGAAAATGGCGGAAAATTGCAAAAAGTGATTCATGATAAAAGTGCAGAAGGCATTGAAATTCTTACACGAGTTCAAAAACTCGGCACTTCGTGGCTCGTTTTTGAATCAACGAGTGCCAGTTTGAGCCCTCTGTACGAGTAGATATCATACATTATTTTCTCTGAATCGCTTAAATTTTATTGAAATTAATGAAACATTCCCGTTGCTATTTATGCCCCAAAAAATTCACTTTGCTAACGGATAATAAGCCTTTGATGGCAATTTTGAGAAATATAAAATACATTCAACATTTTTCAGCAAATAGACGTTGGGAAGTTATTCTTTCGCAATACGATTACGAAATTGAATACGTAAAACGAGGTGGCCATAGTATAGGTCCTCTATTTCCCCACCAGCGGTCCTCAGAGAAATTCGTCAGTTCAAAATCTATCACTCTTACGGCCGTTTCCAATAAACAACCGAAGATAGCCGATAGAGCTCTATCTTCGGTTTTGCCGGCCTTCTATCAGTGCTGATATCTATCTATGGTTTGCGTTTCACAATCATGGTTTAAACATATCTTGGTTAAAGCATGGATAGATAGAGACTTCCTCAGTTCTGACCTCAATCCATAGAATTTGATTGATTCATTTTATTTTTCGAATCATTAATCCCATATTTTTGTATTATCAGTTAATTGGATGTCGAATTGGATTGTAATTATTCAATTATTCATATAAATTCTGTTGTTTCTCCATTATCCCCTTTTCTTGATAAAAGAATAGGCATAAAGACACCTCATGATCTATGTTTAGAATTTGGAAGTTTTAATAGTTCAAAATTGAAATTGGGAGGATCAAAAATTTAATACTATTATCGACTCAATTGGGGTCGGGGGGGAATCTGAAATGAAGTATTTTATTAAACTGACCTCCCAATCTGATTTGGTTGAAGTAATTGTACTTCAACCCTTCCTTTGGGTTTCACTTGTGAATAAATGAATATTTAAAACAAATAAATATTGGGGATCAAGGGATCTAGGAAAATAATTTAAAAAATCATGAACGTGATAAGAAATTAAATGAGGTTGCATGAATACTGATACGCACGATATCAATTTCAAGATTTCTACTACTCGTTAACAGTTAAATAATGAAAAATCTTAATCAATTATTTATATGTAAGTGACTTTCTTACTGCTGCCTTATATTTGGACGAAAGAAACGGACTAAAAAAAATAGAGAGAAATATCATTCAGGCTGAAATCACAATGCTTAAATTGAGAAATTCTAATTGAAAGCATAATTGCAATCATATTTGTTTCTTATCATAAGGTTACCCATTTTGGTCTTGTTCAACTGCATTTCATCGTGAAACTCCAATAATGGGTAAATTAGTAGAGAATTATCCTATCTAAGCAGTAAGGATTATAACAATGAATAAAATGAACAGCTTCATTTTCATACAGGTGAAACTTAATTACATAAAAATTAACAAAAACCCTAAATTAATTAGACCAAACAATAAAATGACATCCAACGTTGTTCTAGCCGACCGTTCACTTATTTTGTACAACTCCATTTATTGCGGTGGCAACGCAACTTACAATAAAGAGGCACTAGGAAGCCTATTGTATCAAACTAATTTGCAACTTTTTACTTTGCATATTTTAGTTCCGAACGCTTTTTGTGCATTAAAATTCATTTGAAAAGTGAAAAGAGCGAAGTGCAAAGTAGTCTGGTGCAATGGGCCCCAGGTCCTAAAAATGGCCTTATTTAGCTTGCTCAATCAAAAGCAAATTCACATCCATTTCAAATATAAACTCTGTGGAATAATAAACCAAGCCGAAGTTATGGCTGAATACAGGAAACCAACTATCTATAAGTGACACTCATTTCTGCTTATACAGGGTGGGCAGATTTCGATGTTTTAGCACTACAACTTTTGAACCAGAGGAGATAGACGAAATCTGATACCCCATTCTCGATCTCTTTTTCGGAGAAACTAACAAGAGTTGTATTCTTTTTTGACTACCTTCTTTTGTTTTCGAGTTATAAGGGAAAATTGGAAAAATGGCGATATCGGAAAAAATTTATATCTCTATATTTAGACTGGTACTTGTGCGTATTTATTCTGGAGACCAATAAAAATATTCCCCTGCATTAATCTCATTAAAACTAAGTGTATCGATTGAAACGGTGGATCATGTGGATCTTTTCGTTATTTCGTAATCCATTTTGAGATTAAAGAGTTCATGAAATATATCCATATTAAAATTTTGTAGAAATTAGTTGAAAGCATAGAAATGATGAGATTGACGAAAGGAGACTGCTCTTGTTATAGAAAGCTCCATTTTTCTGTGCTCATCAACAGTTGAAACCATAGAAAGTATTGACACTTGAATGAAAATAGGTTTTTGACCAATTTCTATACTCATATTGATACAAACCATACGATGTTATATATTTTTGAAATCAGAAAACATTAAGCTTTCAGGAAATGGCACAGAAATCTAGTGTTCTTATTCAAAAAACAAAACTTTGGGTCATAGCTTCGTAATTAAAAATGGTGCAAAAAAGTCGAGCATGTCGCTGGATTCTACGTGAAAAAGTGCCTGTATATTGTTTTAATTTCAGAGCTCTATCATCAGTATTAGAGGAGATATAAATTTTTTCCGATAAAACCATTTTTCCAATTTTTGCTTATAACTCGAAAACAAAAGAAAGTAGCCAAAAATGAATACTACTCTTGCTAGTTTCTCCGAAAAAGAGATCGAGAATGGGGTATCAGATTTTGTCTATCTCCTCTGGTTCGAAAGTTGTAGTGCTAAAACATCGAAATATGCCCACCCTGTACTTCTTGAAAATTGTAACTTTGGGAAATATCTTTAAGTAGCTCATCTTCAATGCTCGAACAGAATATCTTCTTCTCCGAACACCTAATGTCCTGAAAAAGTATTTGACCTGAAATTCAACTTATTTTATATATATTTCTTTCAACTAAATTATTATCTTTTAGTTTGTACATAAAAATAATAAATACATGATATGAAATTCCATGAATATTTTTTCAGCTCTAGTACTGAATATACATTATCACATAATAACCAGCGATTTCCAAGTCTGTCTTGTTGTTCACAATATCCTAAAATTATTATACAATGGATACTTGTTGCTATTGTTAGAAATAGTTTATAAAATTCACCTTCCAAATCTGAATGATTAAACATTGTTGTATCATGAATTCATCCTGGTCACCAAGTAGCAACATTCGGAAGCATAAGTGTTACATCACACACAACCTGAACATACGAAGATAATATGCTTTTTATATTTCTTGAATCTCCCAATGTGAAATGGGGGAACATGTCATTGTATTTTCAGAGTGAATACTTACTTGTTGACTGTATCAAAATTCTTTGAACTGATGCTTCAGATATGCCAAAATCGGATGAAACGTCTTTGGTTGATGCCCTCGTAATAGCCTCAAAATATGCCAAGTTCACTTCAGTTTCACTTCAGTTTCGCTAACATTATTGTTTCTTCTATATGGCTTTACCATATTCAGAATAGTTCCTCTTAATTCTAATGAGTTTTTTTTTGTCATCATAGGCAAATCAGGATATTTATTCTTGAAGCATCTGCATGTTCTATCAATTATTCTTCCATTTTCACCATAAACTATGAATAATACAACAATTACATCCCAGCAAACACGGCGATGCAAATGTAACTCTTATGCGATGTACTGTTTACCTCCCCATGCGCTCGCATTTGCATCCAAATGTCCGCCACATCAAGTACGCATTTAGGAAAAATGAGTAGTTGAATATGCGATCGTGAAACTGGTCACAAATGTAACTCCATTTCTTGTCGCATTTGTGATGCTCATGCGAGTTAATTTTGAGACTACTTTTCTTTATTTCCTTCCGACGTCGCATAGGAATTTTGATGTGATACTAAAAGATATCTTCAAATAGGAGGCAATTTCTCATCGCATTCGAGACATATTTTGTTATACTCATCGCGTACATGAATATTATACCATTTTTGATGGGTAATTAATTCAACGATTGCAGGAGGATACTAAAAAATTTATTCGAACAAAAAATATAATAATTAGTAAAATCAAGATATAGAATACATTCGAATACAAAAAAAAAGGGAAAAAACGAAACAGAAAAATGTACAATTGAGAGAGTGAGAGAATTAATGATGTAGTTGGGTTTTCAATCTACCTTTCCTTCCTGTCTGGCATGTCGAAACTATTCCTTCACATAGATTTCGAAGTCCTTCTCGGAAATTCCACTGTTCTTCCTCACCACATCTGAAAGGAATGAAAGTAAAAGTTAAAATGATTCTTTTTCTTATTAGCAAGATCGTAATAAGTTCGATTATTTGAGAAATAATATTAGATTATAGGAGTATTTTACATTTCTCTCATCCATCCTTCGATGAGTGATTAAGGAACAGTAATTTCTAACTTGAGCAAGTTTATCAATTTTGTTCAACTATTCAATTTATGTTCAACCTATTTCGATTGATGAGAAGATAAAGATATAACGACGATTTCTGCGAACGACTACTACGTTATTATAGGTGTCAAAATCATTGAAAAATTTCTGGACAACAAATTTAAAAGAAATATTCGAATAACTGCAAAGGTTGTATTTGACAGTATCGCGGCTACACCTCGAATCAAATACTCACTGAATGAAATCTTCATAACGGGACTTTTAGCTGTTTTGTAATCAGACCCTTGTCATATGTCCGTGAACAAAGTTCAGCCGTTTCATCGGTGAGGGTTCCTTTGAGACATCTCACCAACTCACCACGAAATCCTTGCTTCAACGGCTTCATATGGTTTTTACTGGAAAAGTATATTTCGTATAAGGTTAGAAATTCAGTTTCTGAAATTATAAGACATGAAAATTTCGAATGAGATCGGATTTGAATGCAGTTTCACTAAAGAAATATGTAATTTGTTCAAATATAAGCTTTCCAAATATGGTGATATTAATTACTAAGAAATCTGTTCCTATATTTTATAATTTCTCAAAAATTAGACCAAAGGGACACTAGAAGAAGTAGTTTCTTTCAATTTAACTCACTCTCTGAATAACAAAACTCAAATTTCATTCGAATGCTCCAACTGTGTTATTGTGAATTTCGCAGAAAACATCACCAATTTTGCCAACCTTGTACAGCATAAACTATTTCAGACACGTTGATTAAAACCCAATATTATGAAAAGTGCTAGGATTGCCTATTCTACGGATTTTTGAAATATTTCTAGAACCAAATGAAATAAAAAAATATTCAACTGCAAAAATGAAGACAAATCTCAGAACAAAACTTTTTTTTAGATCAAAAAGTTCTGCTCCAACACACATATTAAGACTTCATTATACGATTATTATATGTAGCTTACTTAAATGAAATATCAAAATATTCGATTTACAACAATAACTAAAAGAATTTACTTACCAATGAATACACTCAAATTGCAGAAAACCAAAAAATTTGAATATCGGATCAAACAAACAGCGAACTTCTCGAAGCGAACAGCGAACACTAGTCACAAAATGATGATGGATCATGAATCCAAAACAGTGTTGCCAACCCTTGATGGAGTATCATAGTACAACAGCCAGACCAAATATAGTACATTTGACAAAATTATAGTACCATAATTTGAAAACAAGGAAATTGATTTTATTCTTACCATTTGAATATCTCAATGAAAAAAAAATTTTAGAGAGGAAAAATTCATAAAAAAGTTCTTTCAGGGCTCACAATTCATTAATTAGGAATTATTTCAAATCGAGTTCTAGCTCAGCAGCAGAATCTCCTAGGAGAATACAAATAATTTCAGTTTTACTTTTTCTTGACGTGATTGAACATATTATTACAGGCACATTTGTTTTGTTGGTTCAAACCAAATGCAAGATCCTGAAAAGTAAAGAAAAAACAGAATATTAAAATTGAATACGTTTCTGTCCTGTGATTCCCCGATTCTACTCGCGAAGTGAAGATAAATAATAGTAGATTTTATAATTTTCATCCACATGCTTTTTTCAGTTCGATTCCTATATATTTCGAAAGCAGTACTGAACAATGCCCAGACAACTATATTAAGTTTTCTATTAATATTGTTTATGAAACTATATACTTAGAATCAAAGCTATTACTGAAATTTTTGAATTTGCATTACTGAAATATTCGAATTTGCACTACTGAAATTATGGCAGATAAATATTCTCAAATTATAGTACAAAAAGCGTACTATATCCACTTCCAAATTTTATAGTACCTGATGTAGCGAATATCGTACAAATACCATAATTATAGTACGGTTGGCAACGCTGATCCAAAACAAAACACCCAAATGTAAAAATTGTTTTCGTTGAATTTGTCAGACGCAAAACCAACCCCCTTTCTTCTCACCACTGCGAATTCCATAGTCCAAACCGGCTTCTCGAGAGAAAAATATCCCGACCGAATGTAATTAGGGGCAATGAAACCCAGATGCGGTAGTTTCTTTACAGTTAAAGATCGAAGAAATCCTTATATTATATTACTCAATGCTCTTTATGGCTATGAGGACAATACGAACGAATATTTGCATCGCTTGGGAATCACATCTGAGATATCTTTACTCATCGTCAAAATGTTGAAAATTTTTCTTCCACATTTCGTTAACAAAGCGATATCACACAATTAATAGGTTTTGGACGCATATGCGACATCTCAATGAAGATTTTATTTCATGTTGAAAATGTAACGCCCCAAAAGTGTCAGGCGATGTAACGTGTTTGCTGGGATTGTTTGCATAATCTTCCATCTGTTTCAACGAAAAAAAATCAAATACACTTAGGTACCAGAATATTTTCGCATTCCCGATGATAATTGAAAAACCAAACTCGTCTGAACTATAAGAAAGTATTTTCTCCATAACAGAGATTTCCAAAAATTGCACTTGACCGCTAATTATTTTTCAGTGAAAAAACACATTCGGAATGAGATTGGAAATTGAAGACAAAATTGTTTTTGCTGAATATCTCGAGAAAATTCATTTCGGGATAAAAGACTTTGTCTATGCTGCTATTATTTTCTGACGAAGATTTCGAAAATGCTTCGAAAAAATGGCGTTCCAGTTTGAAAAAACCGATGTTTTGATGTTTCGTCACTACTAACTTTGACAAAGAATTTATGACCTCCTGTATCATATTCTGAAAATGACGCTATCGCAAAAAAAGCATCAGCCTTTCTCCTCGGAGATTCTCAAAAATGAGAATTTTGAATGAAAACACCCCGAAGTTGTCTGTCAGAGTTAAATTTTGAGATTTTCTCGGGAAAATTCGAAACAATGGAGAATCTATGTAGCGTATTCTCTTGAGAGAAGTAGTTTTACTATTATAATTATCACAAGTTTAGAATGGAGGACTAGTCCTATTAGATTCAATAACAAAATAAAATAATATAACTAAATTGGTCGTGTACACATCAAATAATCAACAGATATAATTCAAATAGAGAGGATAATTTTTTTTTCATGAAATTAAATTAATAAATCTGTTCTGGTTCACACCTCACTACCGGGTTCCATCATAAAGTTTCTTGAAAATGTTCACCGATTGGGCATTCACAACACAGGACGGCAAGGAGTTCCAAGTGTTGAAAATTCTATTGGGACGAAAATTTCTTCTCGTTGTTGTCCTGTACCGTTGCTGCCTCAACTTGAAATCATGCCCGCTCAGGCGGTCGTCATCAGACAATGTGAAAAGGGGTCTGAGGTCACTGCCAATGAAGTTGTTCAATATGCGAAATGTTATTATGAGATCTCCACGAACTTTCCGATTCTCAAATGGATCAAGATCTGCCATGACAAGACGACGATCATAAAAGGGCCTCATTCGACCAAAGAAAATTCGTGTGGCATATCTTTGAACGGACTCTAATAACTTCCGATCGCGCACCAGGTCGGCACTCCAAACAGGACCGGCGAACTCCAAAATCGGTCGGACGTAGGTCTTGTAAAGTTTCACGGAGGTAAAGAACGAAACACCAGCGAACGATTTCTTTAACAAATACATTGATTGCCTGGCTCTCCTACAGATGGTAGATATATGTTCAGACCAACTCAAGTCACTGGTTACCACCACACCCAGATCGGTGTGTGAGTCTACACTACTTAGTGTTGTACCGCCGATAGTGTATGGGAATCTTGGATTTGATCGACCAATGTGAAGAACAACACACTTTGATATATTCGGACCGAGTAAACAGGTATGGCACCACTGAAGAAGTCTATCCAGATCTTGTTGAAGCTGCTGATACTGTGTAATTGGGTCTGCGTAAATCTTAGTGTAATCTGCGAAAAAGGAACACGGAGACGTCAGAAGAAGAGGAATGTCAGCAACATAAACTAAGAAAAGCAATGGCCCGAGCACAGAACCCTATACTGGGTAAGCGGAAGAATAAGCGTTGCCAACACGTACACGAAATGAACGGTTAGTCAGAAAAGCCGAAATCCAACTAAGAAGATGGCCACGGATACCAGCTTTTTCAAGTTTCAGCAATAGTCTACGTCGCAGGACACGATCAAACGCTTTCGAAAAATCTAGATACACCACGTCCACGCAACCCCCACTATCGATAGATGAGGTCCAGTCGTTCACACACTTCAGAAGGTTGGTTATGACTGATCGGCCAGGAACGAATCCATGTTGTTGTTCGGGAATCACGTTATGCTTCAGTAGGAAGTCAGTCATAGTACGACAGATAATTGACTCCATTAGTTTCGACGCCACTGGAACAAGACTAATAGGACGGTAATTTGCGGGGTCTAACTTGTCACCTTTCTTGTAGATAGGAGTTACGCTGGCTCTCAACCAAGAATTGGGTAGTATGCCTCTCTGCATGGATGCCGACATGATCCTACTCAAAGGTGTAGCCACTGAAGAGCTACAATTACGGAGAAATGAGGAAGTTAATCCATCCAAGCCTGGCAAGGTTGAAGTGTTGAGACGTTTGATGGATAACTCCACGCTAGATACATCGAAATTTATGTACTGCAATGCATCGGATAGTCGTGGACTCAGTACAGAAGGAAGGGCGCTGCTCGAAGGTTCCGTGGTGAAAGTTGTTGAGAAATATTGCTCAAAGGGTTCGCTCACCTCCTCATTATTCTCGCAGAGAGTACCATCAGTACGACGTAGATGCGGAATATCCACTTTGGAATTTGGAGCTCTTCTAAAGTATTTGTATAGGAGTTTTTTGTTGTTACTAGTTATGATCTTCTCTTCATACTGTCTTCTAGCTAGCCGAAGGGAGAGGGAAATCTGGTAGAAAAATCCTCTGTGCGCCAGTAAATCCTCAGGTTTATGACTACGGCGGAAACGCCTCCAAAGGTTTTTCTTATGTTTGATCATTCGCAGCAGGGTGTGGTCTATCCAGGGTTTGCATTTATTATACAGGGTGGTCTTCAAGATGGTGTGTCTAGAAATGCACAAAGAAACATGCTCGTGAAATTTGTCCCACATGAGGTTTGGACAATCACTACTAAGTAGTTCGTCCCAGTCCACGAAATTAAAATCATTAGAGACAGCTTCGTAATCAATAACTTTGTAACTAAGTCTCTTCGGTACTGGTGCAGAATCGGCAATCGATGTAGGTTACGGACGCATAGCGCTTCAACCCTTGCTACTACAACCCTCACCCCAAATTTTTGAATAGGGAAGATGGGGTGAGTGATACCTCATTTGAAAGGTTTTTCACAAAAAAAACACTACAAGTGCAATGAAAACACCACTTCATTTTCAAATGCTTAGTCAAGAATATTTCGAGAACTAATGCATCAAATGAAAAAACAGCCACTGTGCTGAAATCAGTATAAAAATACCTTTCAAATGAGGTATCACTCATCCCATCTTCCCTATTCAAAAATTGGGGGTGAGGGTTGTAGTAGCAAGGGTTGAAGCGCTATGCGGCCGTTACCTACATCTTGAGTTGTTCCCCTCGGAACAGAAATCGACCTGTCCGAGCATTTCTATCGAAAAAATGTATTTCGTCTGTAATCTCGTCTGTTTCCTTTTCAAATGGCCACCCTGTATTTCGAGAACTAATGCATAAAATGAAAAAACAATTACTGTGCTGAAATCAGTATAAAAATACCTTTCAAATGAGGTATCACTCACCCCATCTTCCCTATTCAAAAATTGGGGGTGAGGGTTGCAGTAGCAAGGGTTGAAGCGCTATGCGTCCGTAACCTACATCTTAAGTTGTCCCCCTCGAAACAGAAATCGACCTGTCCGAGCATTTCTATCGAAAAAATTTATTTCGTCTGTAATCTCGTCTGTTTCGTTTTCAAATGGCCACCCTGTATATCTCTGTTGTAAGGGTGTTTTATCATCCGTAATTTTCACATTGCGAAACTCAGCATGTTGCATCAATTGATTCTTCCTACGTAATATCGATTTAACGTGATATTCATTCTCCAAAACAACCTTGATGATTGCTGGATGTGTACCGGTAGAGCGCTGACCCAATCTTATTATTTGCCGAGGAAGTATAGTTAGGACTGTATTTTGTGAAAGATGTTGAATGAAATATTTGGCAGAACAAAATTATCGGGGATTGGTAGAATGATTGTCAACCCATAAAACGCCCTACCTTTTGCTGGAATTGTGGTAGCTCGTTCCTTTTCCGATGACCTGGAGGAATCTCTCAAATTGGAAGAAATGTGGCGAATCTTGATAAGTGCCAATTTCACTTCACAAGGGGGAATTCTTGTCTCTAGTTTATGCACTAAGACAAACTTAATTCTACGTTATTTGTCTTCAAAACGGCGATTACTCATATAGAATAATTCTACGATGAGCGGTGCGTTGAATATCGAAAATAAGTATTCAAATTCTGAAGCGATCGTTGAAAATTCGTGCGATGATCTGTCGGTGTTCTTATGCGAATATATCTTTTTTTCAGGAAGTAAAAGCGGGTCCACATCAATCGTGTTTCACACCATCAATATGACGTTAAATCAGTCGGCAACCCACAATACAACACCACGACATCCTGCCCACGCGAAAAAAGAGCCAAGGGTCCAAACAAAAGAAAAGAATTCATAAATTTGCATATAAATTTAAAGAATTCAAAAAATGAAAAAAAACAAAAACAAAATTTAAGAAAATTAGAAAAAAGCTATGAGAATGGTAATGGACATAGCTTCACCAAGGGTCGGTCAAAAACACCTTTATTCATTTTCACAGTCGCAACACGAGCTACGCTGTCTGGTCCAGGGTTAAGTTTTATTATTCTCCCCATCGACCAATTACCAGGAGGATTCTTGTCATGTTTAATCAAAACAACAGAATCAATCTTTGGTGGTTCTTCGTAAGACAACCACTTTGATCTTTGCTGTAGAGTGTGAAGGTATTCTTTTGACCAACGATCCCAAAAATGTTGGTGCATCTTTTGCAACAATTGCCAACGATTGAGTCGATTCATCGACAAATCAGACATGTCAGGTACTGGTAACCCGGAAAGCGGTTCTTACTTTAGGAAATGTCCTGGCGTTAGAACATTAACATCCTTAAAATCGAAAGGAACTGAAATTAAAAGGCGGGAATTCAATATAGCTTCTATAATGCACAGAAGAGTTGTGAACTCCTCATATAAGAAGATTTGTTCACCCAAAACACGTTTAAGGTGCGATTTTACCGATTTCACACCTGCTTCCCAGAGGCCACCCATGTGAGGAGCAGAAGGCGGGTTAAAGTGGCACTCTATAGATTCGCGAGATGCGACGTCACGCATGAAATTCTTTATTTCTTTATAAGCACCAACAAAGTTAGTTCCACAGTCACTGTATATGTGAATACAACGACCACTCCGAGCTACAAACCGTTGTAAGGCGAAAAATATCATAAGATAAGTCTGATACGAGCTCTACATGGAGGACTTTGGTACTACAACATATAGTCCGTTTCAAAATTATTGGCATCTCGGGCGGCTGTGGAATCTCGAAGTTATGTTGGTAATATCCCATCAGTAAGTTTTGAGTTCTAGGATTTAGGTTGGTGTTGAATACACTAAGTTTTGATATTTCAGAGTTTGAATTAACCTCCTGAATATATTTCGAATTTATTTCTGTATGCTTATGTTCTGGATTAAATCGACAAATAAGTTTTGGATTTGAATATGTATCAAGTATTTCCGAATTGAAAATGGCTGGAATTCATCTAGATATCCCCGCCTCGCCTAACTACAAGGGAAGTAGATTATTGTCGGAACTGCTAGCTTTTCAACAATTCAGAAGGCATTTCTGCCAGTATTAATCGAGTTTTGCTAGTTATTTAGGTAACAATCATTTACTTTTTCGAGGTGTTTTTTGATGAATAAATGTGACTCAAAATTTCAGTTTTCACCTAGATCTGTCAGATGAATTTTGGAGAGAAAAGAAGGCAAGACAAGTCATTACAGTCAGAAATGATCAGTGGATGTAAATCTATTCCACATTATTATAGCTCCGAAGAGACATTATACGACGTTATTTTTTCTAAAATCAAAAACAATGAATAAATCAGTTTTTACATCTTCTTTGAACTGCCCGAAAAGTAACTGAATTTTAATCAAAATCAACATTTGGTATATTATTCAATGATTCATGAAATGGACAGTACATATCAATAAGTACAAATGATAAGTGACCTATTTTATAGCATTTGACACTTCAAATGATTCACAATTTGTCAACAAATATTTTCTATTTGTTTCAACAACTTTGCTATGGAATTGTAAAGTCAGCTTTATACTTTTTGTTCCACGATGTTCAGAAAAAAAAACACAGGGTGAGAACTTGGCTGAATTTTCGATAGTCATCAGTCATCAAGAATACAAAGATTGCTTAAAGGTTTTCATAGAGAACGAACTTTTAGTTATACTTGATGTAGTCTTAATTATTTAATGAATGATATTTCTACATTGGAGTTCCTCGAAATCCTGCAAGATTTCATGTTGAAGCATTCCACGCTATTTTTATTTTCAAACCTGAATTTCCAATTCCCATGCTTGATTTACAGCGACATTGTGGTGGTGTGTATATTTCAGTCGTCATCTATATCAGCTTGTTTCTCTTTTGCAATTGAAACTAAGTTTGAAAATTTTTTTAATACAACAATGATGAAAATAATATAATTTCACAAAAAATTCTTCAAACTTATTTGCCTCGAAAAATATATTAATCATTTTATAGGTTATATTAATCTATTCCAATCTATGATGAACACAGAAATTTTCAGTAACTTTTTGTAACTAGAAATTAAGCCCCGGCTGAAATTCCATGGCTTGCTCTGATTACAATCATTTTGAAACGGACTATATAAACAGATAAATATATACCTTAGTGTTTCCAATACCCCGATGTTTATTCATAGAAATAGCGTAGGGACCAGAGTAATCTACTCCTACGTAGTAGCATTTCGAAATGCAAGAAAAAATTTCTCTTTTCGTGGACAATATCCAAAAACGATGAGCTAATGAAAATGTCAAAGTTCTATGACCAGCATGTAGATATTTCCTATAATAGAATTCTATTATCCTTGAAGTAAGCAGGCTTTTACAAGGCAGAAGCATTGGGTGCTTTGATTCATAATTTAGCGCAGAGTGCTGCAGTCTACCACCAACGCGTAAAATCCCAGAGTTGTCAATGAATGTATACAGCCTGCGAAGAGGCTTCGAAAATTTTTTAGAATTAAATTCTTTGGAAAAGGCAATGCGCTGCGTACTTTTCACCAACATCAATAAGGCATCATTCAACCAACCACATGTTCTTGAAGCTTTGGTACTTTATATACTATGTTTGAATCACAAAACGAAACATAAAACGCGAATAATATTCGAGAGCGATGAAAAATTTTCAATGAGGTTATAAACCTCGTCTACTGGAGGTTCTGTGGTAAAAAAGAAAATGGTTCGTCGGTTACCTCCTCCGAGAAAATTTCGTTTTCATTAGAAGATGGCGAAAACACTTAAAATTTCACTGTGGAACTCAGAACCGGAGGTCCATTGAACCAATAGAAACTATGGCAAAATTCACAAGGTAGCAATCCTCTGGTAAATAAAATTCTTTGCCTTTACGGAGGCCACATCGAGATCATTTTTGAAACATAGATGAATTCAAAATAGTAATCATCGAAATGAATACCATTTTCAATTCCCAGACTCAGAGATCTTTTATCATGAGGTTGGAGAAATTATATTATATTTTGTCACTGAGATGAGAGATATACCGGTTTAGGCCTTGTTTGGCCTCATCAGTATCCCATACATCTCAGGGACAAAATCTTAAAAACACTTGGCTTCACAGTCGCAAAAAGAATTTTCCATCACTTTGACTAGCAAGCGGGCCCTGAATAGAGCCACTGCTGAAATCTCATTGAGTGAAAGAGGAAGATTTCTTTTTTGGCATTTGGTTGGAGATGTGAAACTTCATTTTGACGCAATTGGATGTCACCACCTTAGTACCCTGTAATATTTTACTCATTACTTCACAACCAATTGCTTCAAATATCGAAGTTTTTTATGAAGATTTTGTCCCTGAGATGTATGGGATACTGATGAGGCCAAACAAGGCCGAAACCTATCTCTCATCTCAGTGACAAAATCTAATATCATTTCCCCAACCTCATGATAAAAGATCTCTGAGCCTGGGAATTGAAAATGGTATTCATTTCGATGATTACTATTTTGAATTCATCTATGTTTCAAAAATCCCCTGGAACCTACATCTGCAGGATTCTGTTTGGATTCAATGTACAACCAGTTGGGTGTGAGGATTTGATTTTGCATCAAAGCCACTCTATTGGCTACGAATACCGGCCATTTTTAGGTGGACCCCTAATCCAACATAATTTTATTTGCCAATCTGACCAGGCGTATAATTTTGAGAAAGAAATTTTATTTTCTGAAGTTTTCAATAAAAATGATAAGAGTTTGGCCAATAAAACGGCAGCGCATAATTCTAGGCGAGGTATAGTTTTTTTTTCAATGGTGCCACCATAGTTTTGGAGGCGAGAAATTGGCAGGATATATCAAACCCCCTGATGATTCGTATATATGAAAGCGCGCAATAACCCTTTTCAGAGGCATCGCAAAATCCATGGTCTCTGAATCTCCTAGAATGATTTTCCCTGGGATTTTGACGAATGATAAATGCGAAATCTCTGACTTGTATCTCCTCCACAAACGAATTACATCCGCAGGAGGTTTGTCGTCCCATCCTATACCAGCTTCCCAAATGCGTTGAATAAAATTTTTCAAGAAAAATGTCACAGGACCAAGAAATAAAATAGGATCGTAAATCCTGAAAATGAAATGCATTAAAAGAAGGATGCCACTGCATGAATAGGATTCTTAAAGAAGCATCTTCATCCAGGTTTTCGAAGCATCTTCCATCTACTAAAGAAAGATGCGAGGTAGGAAGATCCGATAATATAGAAAGATCATTAGAAGAAAATTTTCTCAATTCGAAACTTCCTCTCCGCAATAGATATGTCAGTTGTGTTCGTAGGATTTTGGTTTCCTCTAAAGTGGAGCAACCACTCACGATGTCGTCCACGTAGGTCTCCTCTTCGAGAGCCTTCACAGCGAGAGGAAAATCCCCAGATAATCCTGTGGTAAATGCAATGTGTCGGTTCCAACAAAATCATCCCATACATTTGTTTGATATCTGCACAGATTACATACTTATGCAGGCGAAAACGGAGTAAAATGGACATGGAGTAAAATGTTGTAATTTTCTTCCAATAAATAGATGGTCATTCAGCGAGGATGGAGTAGGGCCAGGGCACTACCTCGTAGCATTGAACAGTACCCTTATTTCTTGATTGGAGCCTTCACCATTGATTACTCCATGTTGAGGAAGATAATAAGAATGCGTCGGAACATCAGTTTCGTCAATTTTTCCCATGTGTTTCTCTTTCAAGTAGTCCCTCATAAATTCTTTATATGAAGAATATAACTGAGGTTGTTTTTGCATGCGTCGTTCCAGGTTCAAGAAACAGCTATTTCTTTACTCCCAGGGAAGGTAGGCAAACTTGTGTGAAATGGAAGTGAGACAATATACTTTCCATTTGATTTGCGTTTTTGGATAGACTGGTATACATATACTCTCGCATATATCTTCTTCGTGACATACGTCTTCAAATCCAAAAGTAGTGATGTTTTCATGCGAATTTATTTTACCCATTATGATGTCGCCAAATATGGTCTCAATGGCATGAGAGTGGCTTATGAAGATGTGGATCAGCAAATTCAATATTTGATAAATGTTTATAATTATTATAGACAATTGCATAGCGAGACAAACCATCACTTATATTTTCTGAAATAATGGTGTCGATAACCAAAAGTGATTTACTATTTTCAGAGTGCATGGACAACGTAACACATCCATAATGTGAGTTTGTCTCCATGAAATTCAAACCTTGGATTTTAACATCCATTCGATTTCTGGGGAGACCCAACATATTTGAGGCGCGTTTTGAAATGAAAGTCATCATTAATCCGCTATCTATTAAAGCTCTCAATAAATGAAAACATCCGCGGCTATCACGAATATCGACCAAAGCCGTAGCTAACAGAATACCAGAAGATTTTTTCGAAATTTCCGTAGCTGTAACTATGGCATTAGAATCAGCTTTTTTATCAACAGAATTTGCGTTCGTTGAAAAATGAGCAGGAGATCCGGAAACCGCCCCAAGATGCAAAAGCGTTTGATGTCGCTGTTCACATTCCCTACATGTATTAGTGGATTTACAATCCCGCGAATGGAACTTAAACAATTGTAGCAAAGTCGAGAACCTCTACAAAACGTATGGCGTTCCTTCGGAGTCTTCTTCAAGAAGGAAGGACAAGCAGAAAGCATATTAGTTCCATGACACAGCGAACAATTCTTCGACTTTGAATTTTCGTTGAGACTAGAGAAATGTGAATTTATTTTCCTATTATTAGTTGTGAATTTCTGTGAAAATGCATTTTTATTTTTATCTGAGTGTTTATCCAAGGATGGTGACGAATTCAATGTTTCAATGGCGTTGCAATATTTTTTCAAAAATTCAATCAGACTCTCATACCTCGGAATTTCGTCCGAACCATATTCGATTTCAAACTTGGTGACTAACGAATGATACAAACGTTTGAACAGCATTTGAAGAAAGATGAAATCCCATTCATCAACTGGATTCCAATGAGCGCTTGTTCTAATATCGTTTCACTAGCGATTCAAAAGCAGTTTTGTAATTGTCCCTAACCATTGGCCAAGTTCGTACAAGTGACAATGGTTGGCCATCCAGTGAAGAACTATGATAGTTAAATTATTCAATTTCCGACAAACCATTATTGTTATGGACGAGGGAGTGAAACAAATCTATAGGTTGTAAATTTTTTGAAATCTCCATCAGATTTCAAAAGTTTGATTTCAAGAAGTCTGATATTAGATGCGACCATAAAGGATGCACCAGGTAGCAGAAATGATCCCCGTGATGTTAAATTGAAATTCAGTACATCAGTATCGAAAAGTTCCGAAAAAATAGTTTTCACTTCGAATAAATCAGTTTGGAATTGTGAGTGAATAGTTTCTTCCACCGATAGATCAGAAGAATCATCCGATAATGAATTGGAAATAATATTTTGCTGTTGTTTATTGAAATCTTCTCTAAGTATGTCAATTTCTCCAAACGTATTCGGAGCGAATTCGGCGAATTGCGTGTTCTGACGTTCGGAGTTCACTTAAGCAGCGTATCAATGAATGAACTCGAATGGGGCGTTTCGCGGTCAAACCGGATACCAAATCCTTGTTCACGTAATTTTTTTATTCGATGCGCAAAGTTATAACTGCAAATTTGCGATAGTGCCTGGAAATTCCTAACGTATTTGATGGCGATTCAAAAATTCAACTAATTCTTGAATCGGAAAAAAGAGGAAAAAAAATATTCGTTGAATTATATACGACAAGAAATCTTGAATGGTCAAGAACACTTATCGATTTAATTTGTAGAGATGCGAGTGAGATTCCCAAAGTATTTTGAGATGGCACAAACCCTCCCGCCACGGGAAAATGGCAAATTGAAATTACAAATAAATAACCAAAAGGGCCTAAACTGAAGGCTAAGAAGAACCTAAAAAATTTATCGTATTCTCTTAAAAGAGCTAGTTAGGACTCTATTTCGTAATGGGAAGATGTTGCGTGAAATATTTGGCAGAACAAAATTATCGGGGATAATAGAATGATTGTCAACCCATAAAACGCTCTACCTTTTGCTGGAATTGTGGTACCTCCTCCTTTGACCTGGAGGGATCACTCAAATTGAAACAAATGTGGCGAATCTTGATAAGTGTCAATTTCACTTCACAAGGGGGAATTCTTGTCTCTAATTTATGCACTAAAACTAACTTTACCCAAATGGACTGAACGTTCTGTATAAGGAAAAGTAACTGAATTTTAATCAAAATCAACATTTGGTATATTATTCAATGAATCATGAAATGGACAGTACATATCAATGAATACAAATGATAAGTGACCTATTTTATAGCATTTGACACTTCAAATGATTCACAATTTGTCAACAAATATTTTCTATTTGTTTCAACAACTTTGCTATGGAATTGTAAAGTCAGCTTTATACTTTTTGTTCCACGATGTTCAGAAAAAAAAACACAGGGTGAGAACTTGGCTGAATTTTCGATAGTCATCAGTCATCAAGAATACAAAGATTGCTGAAAGGTTTTTGCTGGAATTGTGGTACCTCCTCCTTTGACCTGGAGGGATCACTCAAATTGAAACAAATGTGGCGAATCTTGATAAGTGTCAATTTCACTTCACAAGGGGGAATTCTTGTCTTTAATTTATGCACTAAAACTAACTTTACCCAAATGGACTGACCGTTCTGTATAAGGAAAACCTATCTAAAAGTTTTCTATTCATGCTCAAAATGAAGAAACAAAGAAGGCGTCAATATCAACACATAAATTAAAGCTGTCTTCAACACTGAATATAACCTACAAAGTGCTTCAGTGTTCAAAATGACTCTGATGCCATGTAAACTTCGGAAATATATCAGTTGTTGCAATACCTCACTTGGTCCAGGTGTGTATTTTTTTATATGTATTTATTTAATTGCGTTTGCGAATAAAATAATTATATCTATGCTTGGATGTATAATATTAGAGGCGAATTCATCTTCGCCATGATTTCAAATCCTGATTTTTGCTACGGAAAAAAGGCCTTCTTTTAAAATAACCGTAGGATTTTCAGCTACTATAAGTATAACCTGAATATATTGTTATAACTATTGGAAAAAAAATCTGACTCTGCCTGAAATATTACATCATCTGGATATGATTCCAGAACCACCTGAAAGCAAAATTTTCTTCTACACATAATTCGAGTTTTCTGTAAGTGGAAAAACAATAATGTTGCTTATGCCACTACTGATTTCTTATTCCTAAAAATATTTTTCAGAGCCATATTCGTGAATAACCCTGTATACAAAATCTTAACTGGAAAATGTATCCGTTCTTTCTGTGGTTATATCGCAGCAAGGGATGATTATTTCGTATTGTTTTTCAAATCTTAGTAAGATTTTGTCCGAACAATCACCTGAAATATTTGTTATTCAACGTTCCGTATATGATCTTGCTAGATATCTGCGAGTGAAGGAATGAGCATAATTCTTCGGTGTAATAATGAGATGAAGAAAGACCTGAAACTCTTTTTCCACAATACAATCTTTAATGCTGTAGAATGTTATGTCAACTGAAACACCCACTGGTAGAAACTATCCTTGCTAAAGAGATACCGGAGAACCTACCACATATATTAAATAACTTTATAGTCCTCGAAGGCCGACTTATTGGTCGATGGCCGGAAACCGAGCCCTCCCCACGTTCTAGATTTTCAAGTGGGGCAAAGGTCACATGTACCGTCTCTTTCCTGCATTGGCTGCTATATTACCAATACTCGATAAGAATGGCGCCCTAGAAAAAACATGCAAATGTTTTTATTATCTGTTTATCCACTACTATATATTGATTTTTAAGTATACGAAGTGTGATTTAAGAGGAAAAGGAAGAAGGCAAACTGCCGGCGGAAAGGAAGGTTTCATCATTCTGACCAAGAAAGAACTGACTCTGGTAATATCTGAAGTCGCAGCGGTAGTTCTGATTTGTTATTACCTTCCACCTCTTACAGTTTCAAAAGAATACGATTACCCAACCAACATTCTTGAATCTACCAATTTCATTAAATAAGGATAGGCCTTATCAAAGAAATCATCGAAATATTCAGAAACATTCCTTTTCACTGGATGGAACGGAAACTACGTGAGAAAACAAAAACATTGTCAGAATCCTGTTGAGCAGTTGTGAAGGACTGAATATATTCAGCTGTATTTCGGATTAAATGAATATATACTGGGTATCTCAAGAAGACTGTACGTTGTAGAGGCGTTACACTCAGCGACAAATATTCTTTTGCCAGTTAAATGATAGAAGTGACACACACTTTCATACTGCAACGAAACAATAAATGATTTTCATCATCAATCATTTATTGAAGAGTTGGATTTATTCTCATGGATAGAAAAAAATTTATTGATTGTTGATTTATGGCCAGTTTCTGAGACTTTTTTGACGGTATATAGTTTTTCCATGCGATAACTTTGATGCAAGGAAAACTGGAGAATTCAGTTTCTGAGTACCCTCCTTGAAGATAACCATTCAATAAACTCAGTTTATTTTAACGGATTTTGTCAGTTTATCTGTTCGACAACTAACTAGAGCATGGACAAAGAAGTTATGTTGTCCTGCTAATTTTGTCCTGTCAGTTTGGTTTTAGAAAAATGTGAACGTGATATATTATACTGTTGTGGAAAGATGGAATATAGAGGAAGAATTATGATCTAGTTTCAAAATCAAGCGATCAAGAGATGAAGATGCAATGCATCTTCAGCTTCAACAAGCAAAGAGTTCTACACCTTCGTAATGAATTTAATACGTTTTAGATTCATTATCGCAGAGGAAAGATATAACAGAACTCATATCAAGACAAGAAATACAATAGTCAAAACGAAAGGACAATTGTTGTGTGGAAACTTCGTCAGAAGTTAGATTGTAAACTTGCTTCATTATGTAGCCAGAGCTGTATTTCACGAAATAGCTTTGCAAAACACAGCTTTTTAAGGAACTTCAAAATCTGTACAAGCGGAACATGCTCTGACAGATGAACACAATATAGTTTTCTCTAAGGCAGAGGTTATTTCGAATATCAAAAGTTTCTATCCACGATGAACATGGAAGGCATTGAAATTTATAAACATGAATACAACATAAATAAAAAAAAGGAAACGCTCATAGTTGCCAGAAAAAACAAGCACAATCCTATGCGGAGTGGGAGCGATGAAACAATGAAATTCGCGCACGTAAACTCACTCTTTTTCCAGCCATTTACTGGGGTATAAATAACACCTCCGGATTAACCTGACATCACTGCCAGAAATTCAGCGGTCGAGTTACCAAGAATTTTTTCGAAATGCCACTGCAGATGTAGATGAAACGTTGGGTGGAGTAATTCCTAATATATCATGGCCAAAAAGCCCGGAAAGCTTTCTCAATGTAATTAAGTCATTTCCCGAAAGATATTGTAATAGGGTTTGTGGATCATTACCCTGGTCTTCAGCAAAATGTGACTTTACTGCAATAATTATATTGTCTTGTCATCAGGTATGTATTCTATCATGTTCATGTGTCGTGCGGAGTAGACGTACAAATCCTGTTCTTTGAGAATATAATAACAATCAGCAGTTTAGATTAACATCAATTTTATATCTTGAGTAAATAATTTTTTGGATAACTGTGACAAGATGCCATTCTCTAAAATACAGAAAGATGAAATCAAACAATATTTACCGAATTGTTTTTCCGACGTGAATTTTATATCGATCTTGATTGAAAAGGTTACTGAAGTAATCAAAACAACGATGTTAGAACATATGAATAAGTTGGAAGATAGGGTTAATGAACTCGAAAATTCAGGATGAAGAAAACTCGAAATTGAAAAGGAGGCTTAGCAACTTGGAGCAGAACAATAAAATTAAAAACCTGAGAATATATGGAATAAGCGAGGAACCCAAAGAAAACCTGAATGAGAAGGTGAAGAAATTCCTGACAGAGAAAATTGAAATGGATGAATTTAATGTAAACAACTGCTTCAGACTGGGGAATAAAAAAATTGGAAATGCAAGACCTCGACGTTATTGAAAAAAACAGGTGTCGTTATAACAGTCACAATTATGAACATCTGAAAAACGCCGGGGAAAAAGTTGGAAGGGGAAAAGCTTGGTCTATTAGAGGAAAAATATTCGTTAAATTGAATGATAATATCAGAGTGATCCACTCTGCTGAAGATATAGATTTAACACCTATGGAACCACAACAAGAACGGGAGATGATGAATCATATAGTTGAAACATAAATCAGCTGTTTGCTTTTTTGTTTTTTCTTTGGATATTTGGGTTAATTAGGGTATATCTTTTATTTAGATTGTATCGCCCCTTTTATTTTACAATATTGCTATAATTGTAGTAGAGTGATGTTGAGTAAGGCAGCATACAGACGAGGAAAGGTGAAAAATGAATCCATTCATCAGTGAGTTCAGGGGAAATTTGGTGGATGCGCTTCGGTGTGATGTTGTTGAGGATTGCAGGGTTAGGTTGAGACAAGGTGACGCAGAGTTTACACTCCTTCATAATAATATTAGAAGCATTTCAAGAAATTTTGATTTTTTTCAAGCATTGTTGGTACAGTTGGACTTAGATATAAATATAATAATACTTACTGAAACGTGGAAAATTTATGATACTAGTTTGTTTTCAATGAGGGGCTATGATACTATTTACAATGAAGGTGACAATAATCAGAATGATGGAGTCCTCGTACTCTTGAAAAATAAATACAGCTTTCATACAAATACACCATATAGCCCAAGTGAGAGCCATCAAAGTAACGATATCCTTGGGAAACCACAAGTTTGTGAGAGTAACATCAATTTATAGATCTCCATCCTCCTGTCCAAAAGAATTCAACAGCGGCCTGGAACAATATATTAAAAATCAGTTAGAGAAAGGCGAGAACTTCAGACATATCATAGTTGGGGACATCAATATAAATATACTGGCAGAAAACGACGTAAGCCAGGAATATTTAAATATCTTGAGTGAGGAATCTTTTGTATCATGCATCAACACGAGTACACGAGTGCAGGGCGACTCAGCGTCCTGTATAGACCATATTTTCACGAAAAACATTCATGAGGAATCGACAGCAATTATTCTTGGAAGTCATGTCACTGATCACTATTCCTTGATTTTTCAGTTCGATATGGGAACAGAAGTCAAACAACAGGAAGGGTATACGAGGAGAGTTATTGATTTCTTCAAACTGAGACAACACTTTGAAACTAAAAAAAAAAAGTAGGAGTAAAATATTTAACAGTCATGAATATAGAACCAGATCAGGCGAGAATTGTTTGTTGATACCGAAAGTTAATACAACACTTGCTCAGCGATGTTTCACATATCTGGCTCCGCGAACATACAATAAGCTACCAACTGAAATAAAGAGGATAAATTCATTGAATATGTTCAGTAAATATGTCAAGAGGTGGATGTTGAACTTACCCCGAACCGAAACTCATGCATACATCGATTTGAAAAACCATTGAAGTCGCACCACCGGCTAACCCGACACTACAACTTCATTATGTTCGTGATCTTTTTCGTGGTTTTTATTATGGCGAATATCCTAGCGCGATTCTTTCTTTCACCATGTTAATTGTGTACTGCTCCATGATGTAAAATTTGCATGGAAGATGATCTCGCAGACAAGTTTCTACTTAAGCGATGTTGTCTTAAGGTGAATTTATACTTTCGAAATCTAACATTTTGTACAATTCTCTTATCTGTCAATAAAGTTATTATTATTATTATTATTATCATTATATCAGATATAAATACCGTCAAAAACTTTAAGTTTCAAATTCAAATCTTCACAATACTTCATTAAATCATCATTGGAATACTTAGATGAGTGGTCGCTAAAAAACCAAAGAAGTTGGTAAATGTTTTCAACCCCTCGAATCTATTCTTAAACGAAGTATTTTTTTGATCCTGGATCCTAAAACAAAATTCCACTCTTTATTGTCGATTTTTGGGTCTACTTAAACGTTATCATTGTGTTCAAATTGAAATTGGCATAACGTAAAAAGTTACAATAAAAAAGAACTTGAAATTAATTTAAACAGAGCAATCAGCAGAACAGAACTTGGTGTCCCAAAGTATATCAGCAATAAACAGATTCTGTCAAAATTGATGCTAACTCCATTCATAACTCAAGATGGGTTGAACTGTTTGTTATGAAAATTTTTTTGTTGGATTTTTCAGCGGCATTAAAAGGCCAGTAGGTGTCGCTAGGGTTACTAGCGTTTTCGAGAAAGTATTATATTTGATATTAATTCGGTGAACTACATTTTATAACAATATTAAAGCCTTTTCCAACACTCCGGAAAATTTCATGATGAAATATTCTGAACAAATTCCCATTCCATCGTCATTAGCAATGTTAAACATTACTGTGTATTTTGAGTTGCCTGAACGCCTTTGGTATGCTGCTATTGCGGTGTATTGAGGTTTGCTGTAGAAGTTTCAGGATTGTGCTGTCAAAATGGCAAGGGGAAATTGCCATTATTGCCTCTCTTCCACTTGAACCATTGCATTTTCTGCTCCGTGGAGAAACATCCGAATCAATACATTTTCTATCGAACACACAAAAATACAATGGGTGTTTCCAAATGACTTCATTTGGGGCAGATATAATTTAAGATTCCTAATTGGATTCAAACCAACATTCAAATTTAGAATATAATATTAACATTAATAATTTCAAACAACTTATTTTGTCTTCATTTTTTGCTATTTGCATCCAAGGCCAGATTCACCATCGAATTGGATTATTTCAACCCCTTGAAGATGCACAACATAAATTCTTCCAAATATACTTCATGAGCAATATGGATGATCAACTTGACCAACGTCAATCAATTAATGCAGATGTGAGAAGAATAATTCTTCAAGATCTGCAGCAACTACTTCATGAACAAAGCGTTTAAAACGCTTTGGAACGTATGCCAAGTGACGATCACAACGTTATGATTAGAGCAGATAAAGAACCTGTTAGAGCACATGAACGCCAATTCAACGCCCCTACAATAGACGAAGTGGCAATTGGGATTTTACACACCATTCGTACGATGCTCTACAATACCCGCTAATTAATTATTCTTTCTTACAGAAATCTGGACAATGAAAATAATGTAATTCTCTAAACTATATTTATTATATTGCCGACGTTTCGAAACCCTGAATAGTTTCTTTCTCAAGGCTAAAATAGCAAACGATAGATGAACATTTCTTTGGCTAGATGTTTCAGTACAAACCTCATAACAGGCAGTTTAGCTGATATCTTTCTAGTTCCTACAACATATTCATTTTCTCCCATTTAAAATCTTTCAAAAACATAAACAACACGGAAAATGCTATAGACGAAGATATCTGTGACACATGTGGTAACATAAACATGATAGGAAGGTTTACCAGTCAAGAATATATGAAAATTGACGTTTCTTCTTCTTCTTTTTTAAATATATGAATAACAAACTCCCAGAACAGACATCTCAATTTCGTGTCAGCATAATACTCCTTCATAAGACATTGTTGTAAAAAATACTTAAGTTTTGTATATCCTCTCTATAATTTACAGTATTGTGCTTTCTTATCTGTAACATCTCGCTGATCACTCTTCTGTTATAATTTGGTTCTATGTCCAAAATCTCCACATTATTAAAATCAAATTTATGTCCCTGATCATGTGTATGTGCTGTAAGCGCAGTTTTTTGTGTTCTTTCGAGATGTTTAGTGTCATTTTTATGTTGTCTTATTCTATTATGATTCGGTTGCTGTGTCTGTCCCACGTAACATTTATCACAATTACCACTAGAAACCATATACACCACACAAGACTGGTTTAACAATGGGGTCCTATCCTTCAGAACGCTGAAAAAAGTTCTAGTAGTTAGAATATTATGAAACGCTGCCGTATAATTGAATTCTCTGAATATTCTGTTTATCTGGTAGGAGAATCCGGGAATAAAGGCCAGTCTACAAAAATTCTTGTCATCACCCTCCACAACTCCACCGGCATTCACCACAAGATCATCATCTCCCCTCAATAGTGTAATGTTTCTATTTTCAGCTTTCGTGTTTTTTGTCTAATATAGTTATTTATTATTGTTTTTTCATAGTAAGCGGGAAAATTTTTTTTTATTGATATTTCTTTGACCTTTTTTAAATTTTCTGGCAAAATTTTTTTATCACCTAGTAGATATGCTCTATTCAACAAGTTTTTGATGACATTTTTCCTTTGTTGTGCACTATGGTTAGATAGAAAGTTGACACATCGATTAGAGTTGGTTAGTCTTGTGTACCAATTTGAAATCAGGGAGTCACCAACCCTTATTACAGTCAAGTCCAAGAAATTTATGCTGCCGCTATTTTCTACCTCAACCGTAAATTGTAGTTTACCATGGAAGGAATTAAAAACATCCAGTGTGCTATCAAGTTGTGTTTCAGGTATAAGTAGCAACGTATCATCAACATCAAGTTTCAAGAGTGGAGTATCAGAGTCCAGTTTATGGATAGCATGCTCAAAAACCTCTTGCATTATTAAATTGGCAATGGTGGGACTAATAGGTGAGCCCATTGCGGTACCTTCGACTTGTTTGAAAAAGCATTCGTCAAAAGTAAAATAACTGTTATCCAAACACATATCAACAAGCGACATAAAACTTTTCTTGTCAAGGTTTGTGTGACTTTTTATGAAATTCCATCTAAGATTCAAAGTCTGGTATACCAATGTCCTGGGGATATTAGTGAACAAAAAAACCACATCAAGTGGGACCAACACATACCCAGACGGCACAATTATTTCTTTCAATTCTTCAACCAACGTAAAAGAATTCTTTACATTATACCTGGAGACAGACAAAACAGAATTCAGAATAATATGGACAACTTGACCGATGTAATTTACAATAGGTAATTTGGTATGCAATTTACAATAGGTCTTAAACATAAGTTTTGTTTGTGTGTCTTCCTTACACAATATAACTTGGGGGCTATACTATTATGCCTAATTAACAATTCATATTCTTTTTCCAAAATTATTGACGAATCTTTTAAATTTTTCAGAAACCTATTTACCAGGTCCTGTATTTTGTTTGTTGGATCCTTAGTATAGCCCCCAAGTTATATTCTGTAAGGAAGACACACAAACAAAACTTATGTTTAAGACCTATAGTAAGTTGCATAGACTCACCTACATACAACATCGGTCGAGTTGTCCATAATATTCTGAATTCAGTTTTGTCTGCCTCCAAATTAAAAAAAGGTCAAAGAAATATCAATAAAAAATAATTTTCCTGCTTACTATGTAGAAACAATAATAAATAACTATATTAGACAAAAAAACACGAAAGCTGAAAATAGAAACATTACACTATTGAGAGGAGATGATGATGATGTGGTGAATACCGGTGGAGTTGTGGAGGGTGATGACAGAAATTTTTGTAGACTGGCCTTCATTCCCGGATTGTCCTACCAGATAAACAGAATATTCAGAGAATTCAATTATACGGCAGCGTTTTATAATATTCTAACTACTAGAACTTTTTTCAGCGTTCTGAAGGATAGGACCCCATTGTTAAACCAGTCTTGTGTGGTGTATATGGTTCCTTGTGGTAATTGTGATAAATCTTACGTGGGGCAGACAAAGCAGACAAAGAAAGAATTCGACGAGAACAGATAGATGACGTTATATGTGCCGAGATTCCTGAACCGCATCATATGTATGATTCATGGACCATCTGGCATCATCAATCCCCAATCCCCAATCACCATGCATGTTAATGAAAAATGTTCGAAGCGTTATATTAAAAATATAATATTCAGTTCGAAATTATTACATAATATAAGATACAGAAAAATAAATTTTAGATTTGAACAATTACTGAAGGAAAAAAAGACCCAATTAAAACTACATCATTACACTCAAATGCCAAAAGCCAAGAAAAAGCGAGCCTTGTGTTTGCTTTTATTTCATATCAAACAATTTTGTGCCGAAAACTTAAACAGTCGCAGTACGTTAATCCAATCCATCACGGAAAAGTGAAAAACAAAATATATTCTCATCGAAAATCTCTATGAAAGGAGGAACCTGATAAAAATCGCTCTACAGTGCGGATTATTTTTCAAGTCGATAATGTTGGCTATGGATGATCGCGATTGTGAATATATCCATTTGTTCTCAGAATGAAATAGAAAGAAATCCCATTCTTTGATAGGTAAGCTATAGTTATTTTTCTATCAAGTGCAGAAAGTTTTAATTTCCCGTACGAGATTGCACTAGTGCGGAAAAGTGACACTTTCTAAACTAAAATGAGTACGGGAAAGTGGGTAAAAACGCAAGGTCGTAGAAAAAGATTTTTCTGAAGCTGTTGAGTTCTCCGAAAAAATTGCCAATAACTTTCTCAGACCATTCACCGACTCATTATTCAGTTTAGGTGCATTACATATGCTAAAAAAAGTTCTATGAATGAGAATGTTTGTTGAAAAGAAAATTCGGCTCTGAATGGACCAATGTCGCCGAATGAGGCGAAATGATAATTTTAATGGACAGTGTGTATTTATTGGATAAAAAAGAAAACGAGTATTGGCCAAATTCGCCTACCTTGCACGTCGTTTGGGATAGTTCGCCAGGTAACTACCCTGATGTATTTGTTCAGTTCTTGCAGATCCCTATATATGCACTATACATAAAGAAGAATTGAAAGTTTTCGTTATTTTTATTAGTTTTAATAGCACTCCCAACTGAAATCGATGCATTACCGTTCCTTCTCTCTACGCACACATGTGTGTTCCGCAGGTACTAGGCATCCTGACCAATACACATGAGAGAGAAAACTACAATGAATTTGAAAAATCACACAAAAAACATTCTCACTTCACCAGCTTATGAAGTATTGATATTCAAATGAGGTAATGCAATAATGATGAAAAATAACAAGAATAATGAAACATTTACAATATTATATGAAACCCGAACAACCAGTACCATCAGTGAAAACCCTAGTGGGCTCCTGTGATGAAATTTTCAAATGAAAACATTCCAGAAAATCAAAAAATTTTTATGAATATTGCAGTTGACAGTGAGATAATCAACATTTAGGTCACCGCATACAAAAACTTAATCGACTATATCAGAACAATAATGCAGTGAATGTGATATTTTTTCCAAGAATTTTTCAAATTACCCGAACAAGGCCGGTAAACACTCAAAATGCCCAGTCGAAAACCATGAGCAATCACTGTAATTCCACACACATCACATTCAATTTCTGCGGAAAATCTTGACACACACACTTGAAGATCTGTCCTGGTGTAGATCAAGAAACCACCATGCTCTCTGTTGGGGCGACAATTATAGTCAGCCTGGACATAACCAGGAATCATCATAGTCCTCAGCTTCTTAGTATTACACCAGTGTTCAACAATACTAACCACATGAGGATTTTTCTCAGCCATAAGTACTTCTAGAATATCTTATGCGAGATGCATTGGGCATTTATTTCTAAGATTTCTATTAGTTAAATGAGTTGAACCGTCGGTACTTAATCTGCTCGACCGTTCATTTCTCTCGGGTGAAAAAACCAACGAACACTTGCCTTATTAGGCCAATTCGCCCCTTCCAGGGCTCTTTCATATTCTGTAGCCGAAATAAGCACTTTGAACGATGAGCAACTGTTCAGATATGTAGACATTAGTTGCTCACATTCAACGACGGTGAAATTCAATTTAGGAAAATTGTGCAAATTTTCTGTTGTTGTATCAGATTTCAGGTTCGAAACATGAGGAGGTTTTAATTCTTCTACTCCCTTGACCGATGAACAGCCTGAATAACTCCCAACAACAAGGGGACGTCTACGCTTGTTTGTGGACCTTTTGCGAGAAACCACTTTCCATTCAGATTTATCCACCTGATTTAGTGAACTAGGAGAACACTTGATTTGTCCTTTTTCCATCAGTTTCTTTTGTTCTGTTTTGCGAATAAAGCAGTTTTGTTTATTATCTGATGCTTGCCAGTTTCAGCATACCTACTTAATTGTTTCTTTCGGTGCTTTGTTTGGAATCCCTGATCATTAGTTACAGTGCTCACTAATGTGTCACTTCTTGATGTTCCTGGGTGGCAATATTCGGGATCACTCGTTCGAGGAACGTATACGTTCTTTTCGAACGTATAAGAAAGTCGAGTCCATCGGTCAGGTACTTTCGGGTACCGTCCAAGCGAGAGTAAAATCTGTCAACGGTTCAATGATTTCTATTAGAGCTGTACTGGATCCAGGATAACAGATTTCAGCAATCAGTCTCCAGCTTGTTAAACGGTTAGGATTTAAAATTGATCCAGTCAATGTTTCGATTTCAGGCATTGGACAAACAGATGCCAAACCTTTAGGTCTAGTTAAATGTAGGTTATACCCCAAATCCGGTACAAACTCCTTCCAAGTAAAATGCACCGTATTACCAAACATCACAAATAACTTACCTTCGGTTTCTTTATCTGACGAAATCCTCAAATCGCTCTTTCAAATCATTTCTGTCTTTGGAAAAACGGTTATTGAAAAATTGTGATTCGTACAATTCATATAACAAGTTCATGACTGATTATTTAGAATTGGGTCATATGTCACCTGCTAAAATTTCCAATAGCTACGTTATTCCGCATCATGTAGTGCATGAAGAATCCAGCTCGTCAACTAAATTTCGGGTTGTATTCAACGCATTCGATACCAATTCATCGGGTCAATCACTCAATGACAGACTATTGAGCGGTCCTAAATTACAAGAGTACATTAAAATCATTTTGTTACGTTTCAGAATGTACCCAATAGCTATTCGTGCAGACATCGAAAAAATTTACCGTCAAATTCTTTTAAGTTAGGTTGATCGCGAATATCAACACATACTTATATCGGCGTTCGTCTCCATCTGAACCTGTAGTGGAATATAAATTAAATACTGTTACCTACGGTTTGAAACCTTCGGCCTTCTTGGCTATTGGTGTATTGAACCAACTTGTTTGTGACGAGGGAGGCTGCTACTCCAAAGCATCTCCAGTTGTTTTAAACGATATATATGTCGATGACATTATTACAGGCGCCTTTGAAGTACATCGAGCAATTGAATTGCGAAATGAACTTCAGGAACTATTGAAGAAAGGATGCTTTTCATTGAAAAAATGGTCTAGTAACCGTCGAAGTGTTCTGACGGAATTACCTATTGATCATATCGAGTCGCAGGTAGCTTTCGACGACGATTCGGTCGGAGTGAAAATCTTAGGCTTGAGATCGGTTCCCAAAACGGATTCATTCTGTTTCAATGTTAGTAAATTCGATGGGACACCAACTAAAAGATCGGTTTTACTCATATCGCTCGTATTTTTGGTCCAGTTGGATTTTTGGCTCCCGTAGTAGTTTCAATGAAAATTTTTGACAGAAAATGTGGACGGAAAAGCTAGGTTCTGATGACTCTATACCCACTTCGTGTACTGATGAATGGTCAACACTAGTTGACAACATTCAATCACTGTCGAAAATTCCAACGTTGCATTATTTCGTCACCTCAATGTCAAGTCATTCTGGCTGGATTTTGCAACGCATCAGAGAAGGCTTACGCAGTCACTGTGTATCTATCAGTGTTTATGAACAATTGCATCTCATCGCACTTCCCAGACGGCACAGAAATATTCAATTCATATTCAGTGAATATACCGCTGGCAGATTGAAATATTCCAAACATATTCCATATCTCCCAGGGCATATGCTTGGCAGATAGCAGGAATATCCAAGGTCACCATGAAACATCTGCCAGGAATATCTCATGATCTTCCAAAATTTATCCATGGCATATGCCATACATATTCATCTATAAAAATCTCCCTTACATATATGCTGGCAATATCTTTTTATCTCCTGATTTGTCCATGCCATATGCTGGTAATATCTTTGTATATGTATAAATATATATAAATTTTTGTAGCGGTACTAAATAATAAGGCATTGATTAGATTGTTTCACAAAAATATATTACAGTTTTAAGAATATTTTGTACAATAACAATCAAGTAAAGATTAAATATAAATCAACTAGGTATTTTACCAAGACATATAAACTCCGAATAAGTGAAAATTAACATTTGATGAATTAAACTAAAAAATAGGGAAAACACAATGAGGTAATATTTTAAATGGAATAAATCTTGAAATTTCCACGAATTTTTTAATGGTAATTAAATGGTACAAACAAAGTTTTGTGAAACCGACCTTATATCTATATCAGCACCTCAGATGTAAAGTGTGTTAAGTCACATTTTTTCAGACACGAACTATCTGCAATATTGGATTCACATTAGTAAATTCTAGCTAGTGGAACACATTTTTGACTCCCTAGGTATATGAAGTCGCCAAATAATGGCGGTACACATTCTTTGAAACAATGATCGAACTGAATAATCTCTCTTTTGTCTAATTTTGATATTGCGACTTGACACACTTTACCTTTGGGGTGCTGATATAGATATCATAGATCCTACGGATTTCCGGTTCCCAGTCTCCAGCCCCTTCTGTCCACACCCATTCTCCCGGTCTCTCAGGTAGATTTTGGTCTTCCTTGCCTTTTTCTTTCACTCACTACCGATTTCGGAGTAAGTTTTTTGATCTGGCTTTCGCTCAACTAGCAGATTTGGCCCTGAAAAAAACAGTGATTTTAAGATTTTCAAGATAAGAGGCCGTCTACCGCTCTAGTAATAGTGGAAGTCTGTTCTAGAATTGTTTGATTATTTAATATTTATAAACTTACTTTGAATTTTAGTAGGCAGTGTTGGCAATTTATATCGAGGCAACCTTCCTTCTTGAAGATGATGATATATGCCTGCGATCCCTCTTTTTGATGAGTATCTCAGTAAACCTGTTTTGGGTCTGAATCTGTAACAATTCCACTAACATTTTCGACCTGTTCAGCTCGGCTGAGACTTACACCCGAAAAGATAATCCACCCATGCTCTTGTAGTTGTTACGTTTGGATTGAAAGCAAAATTTTGGGAACAAATTTAGTATTTTCATTCTGCTTAAGAACCTCTGAAAATATTAATAAAACATAACTATGGATTTCATGATCACTGAAATTATTTATACTATACCTTTGAGAACATTGCACAATTTTATTAGGGATGAAAAGTTTGTTTTTGCCTTTTCTCAACCCAACAAAAATATAGGAAATATCCTTTCTATCACTTCCTCACTGTTAAGTCCTCATTTCTTTGACCTGAAAAAAACGTAAATATACATAACCAAAGATAAAGAACTGACAAACCTTTTTCAAGCATTCCAAATATAAGAGTACCTACCAATGCCGATTTGATATTCATGCTCTTGTCTGTCTGTCTAATCTTTTATCATGTGCATGGCTGCACAGAACACGAATATACTGGCTGCATCACAAACTATTCATTACATAATACTCAAACAATAACATCTTTGATCTCAACGCGAAGACCATTTTGGAACGCCAAACTGCTAACCACTAACCACAGAACACAAATAACCTCAATCCAAGACCACAAAACAAAAATATGAAAAAGTAACAATATGGCGATGATCAGAAAAATCTGTTTTGTTTACATCCATAAGAGTCAAATCTCAGTAAAATCGAAATTTGATATTCTTATCGGTATATTTAGGGAATTTAGAATGGATGAAAGCCAAAATAGTTAATTTTTATTTATATAGGAGTATTTTTATTCGTGTAAAGAAATGATGTTTGTGGTATTTCTATCAGATATTTCAATAAAATTCAAGGAAATATCTAGAGAGGGCGAAAATATGGTTCGAAGTGGCCACATAACTTCCTCAACCTTCGATGGCTCTGAAATGTTTGAAATGCAATGTATTTGGTTCAATGAAGAGCAAGAAGAAATAAGTTGAACTAGAAAGATTCCAAGTTCCAGACAACACCTTTGTCACCACATTGCAGCTGCATGGAAACAAAAATATGAGCAAAAGTGATTCGATCCTCCAGGGGAATAAGCCACTCCCACCTCTGCTGACTAATATTTGATTATCATACGAGTATATGATTTTTGACAACTTGTCTACGACCTTTTTACATATCTGTTCGAATATCATATATTATATTTTTTTTCTGTTTATTGAAAATATATATTTGATCTCCTTCCTATAAGATCAAAATTATAATGGACCTCTTTTTCTATTTCGTTGAATATTTCAGTTATTTAAAAAGTCACTTGACCCTCAGTCGATATAGTATAGTATGTCCATTTTTCACAAATAAAAACGTTTAATTTGTTGCCTGCTTTTTCATTTCATTGTATCAATTATATAAATGAATTACAAATCATTGATTCCATTTTTTTTTTCAGTTCAATAAGTAAGATCAAATTATTAAGCGAATTAACTTGAATCGAAGTATAATTAACTTCATTATAACTTCGATTGCCCGAAAATATAATTTATATAGAAAGTTTGTAGTTCTTTAACAGTTTACTGGAAAATATCAAACTCATCAGTTATTGATGAGTTCGGAACAAAAGCAAAGTCGAGGTAGTGGTAGTACCTACACTATAAAAAGTTACCGTTCAAAAAGGGTTTTGTAACGTTTGTAATATGACATGAAGATTCATATATATACCTTGCCCTGTTTGTATGTCAGGTTACCAAAGCCGTACATTTGGAATTAGTTTCTTCTCTTACTGTTGAGTCCTTCATCTCAACATTAGATCGCTTCATTTCTAGACGAGGTTTGCCAAAGGAAATTTGGTCAGACAATGGCCGTAACTTTGTCGGCGCGGCGCGGTATTTCGCTGATGTTTCTCAATTTTTGAAGAAAAATGATGACGAGATTTACCGTTCTATGTCGAACAAATCCATTACGTGGAAGTTCATTCCCCCATATTCACCTCATTTTGGAGGTATATGGAAAGCTGGCGTTAAGTCCGCCAAACGATTACTCAACAAGATGTTGCGTTCTACCACTTGCACTTAAAGTACATATACACGCACCGGCGAACTGCAGTCCGGGACTGCAGAAACGTAGATTGACAGTTTTGTTATCACTACACATGCACAGATAGTTGATAAGTCCCGGCCGACAGTTTCGGAAAATCGTTTGAAAAACTGCCTTGTGTAGAGCAATTCCTTCAGATCCCTTCGACAGTTCAGAACTTCCAACATTTTCGATCTTTTACAGCCAAAATGGGCTGTAAAATGTAAAATAAATTCGAATAGGCGAATATTCTAATAGGCGAACAAAGAATAGCGCCTATGAAAAACTTGTAAACTTTTACAAAACTTTTGATGAAAATTCAACAGTAGACTATTTTGCACTGATTCTCAGTTCTCCTAATAATTCATATTTATATAGTTTATCATGTCTCAACATCCATTCTTTAGACCAAAATCTCTTTTTCGAGTTTTCATTTTCAATTAATAACACAATCATGGCAACAGTCGATTTTCGTTAACGTTCAAGAGACATACTTAATAGTTCCTCACTTGGAAAACTGAGGATCTGAACTGAACGTGTATAGTCAAATTTGAGGATGGACTGCAGTCCGCGGACTGCGGACCAGGTCTTACGATTTAACTGTATCGTGCGTAGTGCGCTACAGACCTTGACTGTCAGTTCAAATCGACATTCCTGGGACTGCAGGCCGCCTGATCGTGTATAAGGATCTAATGATCCTTATACACATACAGTTGAGAGTTCTTCGTAATCGAAGAACTCTCAACTCTTTTTGCTCGAATTGAGGCGGTGTTGAATAGTCGACCGATGTGCCCGATATCCTCGGATCGTTCTGACTCCGTGGATTATTTGACTCCTGGGCATTTTCTCATAGGTGCACCCCTCTTATCCACACCGGAAATTATGCATGAGGATGAAAAGTCGCACCTTGATAGATGGGAACATCATCGAAGAATGTTCCAACAATTTTGGAACAATAAGGCAACGTAGAAAGTGGCATGAGGATAAATCATGGCCATCCGAGGGAGATATAGTTTTCATAAAAGATTTCATTTCTAGTCCTGCCACTTGGCCTATCGGGAGAATCGATAAATTATTTACCGGACCGAATGGTATAGCTCGCGTTGAGTCCGTTAAAAGTTCAGCGGGTCAATATACGAGATCACTAACAAAGTTGGCTCCTCTTAAAGTATAATTTCATATTGTTTCTTTGTTTTTTTTTGGGGGTTGTTTCATTCGTAGTTGGCTTGGTTTTTTTTTTGTAAAATTACGTTAATTTTATGTGGGCGGTTTTGTTCACGCAAAGTGAATGTTCTCAAATTGTATGGTAATATTTTCATTCATAGGTTCGAATTTTCCAAAATTCGTTTCATGCATTTATTATCGGCGGAAAATATTGACACCAGCCGTGAGTCTTGTCACCCCTGGCCTCTCCTGCGGTTGATACAATTAAAGTACATATACACGCACCGGCGAACTGCAGTCCGGCACTGCAGGAACATAGATCTACAGTTTTGTTATCACTACACATGCACAGATAATCGATAAGTCCCGGCCGACAGTTTCGACAAATCGTTTGAAAAACTGCCGTGTGTAGAGCAATTCCTTCAGATCCCATTGACAGTTCAGAACTTCCAACATTTTCGATCTTTTACAGCCAAAATGGACTGTAAAATGTAAAATAAATTCGAATAGGCGAATATTCTAATAGGCGAACAAAGAATAGCGCCTATGAAAAACTTGTAACTGTATCGTGTGTAGTGCGATACAGACCTTGACTGTCAGTTCAAATCGACAGTCCTGGGACTGCAGGCCGCCGGATCGTGTATAGGGACCATTATTGTGCACATGCTTTGATTTTCACCGGTCAGTATTCATCTTTACGTACAATACGAAAGATTGACATATGTGCCTTTTCACTGCTTCCATTCTCATAAAATTTATTTAATTTTCACGATTTCCGAAAATCTTGTCTCCACTTCATGGATTTCCAAGTGAAATAAAGTTGAGTTTAAAAACATTATCATAGTTTGTTGAACATTGAACCAAAACATTGGATCGAGTTAGTTCGCCTCTGTCGGTGGCGTGTAAGGTGACGATCCCAAGGACAAGAATGGAATTTGATCAACATTTCAGCACATCATCACAAGGATCTTCCACCCCGGTTCAGTTTGTAGAGCTCAATCAATCTGCTTCTGAAGCGTGAGTACAATCATAAGGTCCAATTCTCATCTTCATCTACATAAGGGTAAGGATATTGTTGATTTGATCGCATTTGTCCTTCGTAACTAGCTGGCCCGGCGAACTTTCTTTCGCCTCAGAGATACATAAAGTTGTATCAACAAAACATTGGTATTTAGTCAAGTGGGAGGTATATTAGGCAAATTTAAAGTACAAAATATACAAAAAATTCAATTACATTGAAATAGGTAGGTTTGTACATTGTTATTTATTTACATGAAAAGACTTCACTTTATTTAAGCGGTACCTTATTCTTATTTAAAAAATGTCTCATTGTAGTACCTTTTTTTCCCGGGTGCGAGAATAAAAAAAGCAGAAGGTTTGCCGACTCCTGAACACGCAACATACAACTGGCCATGAGAAAAACAACTATTTTTCTAGATTTATGACACACACCCTCAAGGACTGGCCTTGGGATTTGTTAATTGTCATAGCAAACGCTAAACGACTTGGAAATTCATATCTGTTGGGATCATCGGAATTCTGGGAATAAGAACTTCCTCACCTTTATATTTTCCTTCGAGTATTGTGCAATGTGCAACTATCTGTTCTGGTGGAATTCTTTCTACTAACCAGATGAGAATGTGTGCATGGGGCACGCCTCGTTTTTGCCATTCAATTGAATACATCCAGCATCGAGTATCCCCGAAGACATTATGTTTTGTAATAAAATTCATTAGTGACTTCACTTTTTGTTTGAATACTTGTACAATGATGTCATGTAGATTAACTGATGTTCGTTCGGGAAGAAGCAGTTGAGTGATTTCTTTCCATTTTGGATTGCAGGTAAATGTAATGAATAAATCAGGACGACCATAATTTCGAACGTATGTCATTGCATTTAGTGCATATTCATGCATATGACGCGGGCTGCCAATATACTTTGCTGGTAAAATTGTCAACGTTTAGATTGATACAGTCTGATATAAGTGAGGCGCTCTGTTTCAATTTTACAATACATGTCCACACAATACAGCTGCAACAATCGAATAAATCTCAGCAAATAGTTATCAGCATTTTGACAAACCATTTAACGAAATGAATAATAATTCATCGAGGTAACTTTCTTTGTGGTTTCTTGGCCTAAAATCAAATAATTCCAATTTGTATTAAGAAGACATTTTAAATTTTAATATAGGCACTCACCATTCAATGGATTTATCCATCATAAACCTCTCCAAAACTACAATAGTAGAGCATCCTATGAACAGTGCTTCATATATTCGTTACAAATCTCCAGTATTGCGACACGTATGAACAATATGAAGCGTTTCCAAGTTTTCACTAACAATCGGAATTGCCACTTCGTTCATTGTAGCAACTGTTGCAAATAAGTATCTTCGAAAATCATATTATCATCTTCATCAAAATAAACACTTTTCATTTCCTCCGTTAATGTTATCCAAACTGTTCTTTCTTGTCCTCTCCGGTTCAGACTTTTCTTCACTCTCTTGAAATGTTCTGTTTTCACCAATTCATCATGCTCACTCACGTATTTATCTTCTTCTGAGAGTATATATTTTACCTTGTCTTCCGTTGTAATATAAGATATTGCAACCTCATTTGTCTTTGTATCCCTTGGAGATACTACCAATTTGAAAGTGAATTGGATTCTTTTTGCCATGATAACAGAATATTGTCGATTTTAAGACTATTTTTATCAGATGAAATTGAAACCAAATGTGTTTCTCTGTAAACAAAGTTTTCAATTTTATTCAACATTTCTACAATATCTAGAATCTTACCTGTAAACAAAGAAACGACAATATAAGTTTCTTATACTATTCTAAATTGAACTAAATATCAAACACTTCTTCCAATATCTAAACATGAATTCTTCTCAAACAATACTCATGACAATCAGCGTCAGAACATTGACATTGACAATGGTTGTCAAACCGAAATTTCTTTTTGATTAGAGATTACAGAAGTCTTCATCTCCTTACATATATTAAGAAGAATAAAAAGATCGTGGCGACCTTTATTGGTGTTATTCGCAATAAGGAAAATTATTTCCTACTTTTTGTGTTTTTTCATCAAGTTTTTCATAGTTTTAATGTATTTTATGCTAACCCCACTCTAGAAGAATCCAACAAAACAACTTTCATAAAAAACAGTTCATTAAATCTTGAGTTATAAATGGTGTAACAAACAATATGGCCGACTGAGGTTTATATATTAAGATTTGTTGGGATTTTCTCTACAAATAAATTACAGCCCATTAGTTTCCCAAATATTGTAAACGTCATAATTACAAATTTTCAATAGGTTAAAGCACTTCAGTTATTAACTGAATTTTCTCTAACACCAACTAATGAACTATTAATAAAGTGTTAATTGTTCATTGCTTTCAACTCATAGATGATTTTGGATAAAAGTTCTCCGTGATTGGAATCTCTATAAATATGAAACCGTCGGACATCGAGGATATATCACCGGCGTTGATTTCAACGGAAGTTGAGATTTCTTTTGCTCTCACTTGCACAACTTTGGGGGTACACTTTTTTCACAACTTCACTTCATAATTCTTTCGACGGAGGTGTAAGGGGCCTTCGGTAAGAGCGAGTTTAATTCTATGTGATCGCTGATATATTTAACATCTTCGATTGTATTAGAGAACTTTTCATGAAGTAATATTCCAACCCTCGAGGTAGCTCTTCCTTGCTTTGGTTCCCCACTGTGAGCAAGTACATAATTTCGATATTTCAGGGTGCATTTTCCTTTGCATTTCGTTTCTGAGAAACCACATATATCTGTTTTGTTCTTATTTATCTCCACTATAACTTCATAGTTTCTACCATTCCACGGGGTTATTTTCCAGCATTCAAACATAGTTGTCTCAAGCTACACCTTACATGGTTTGGTCAATCAGATTTTTTTATCTCAATACACAATTAAAAATGATTATTTAAAATATCACATTTTTCGAAGATTTCTTCAAGTTAAGAGGAAACTGTTTTCTGATTATTTCCGAGTATAACGATAGTAGTATTGCCATTTTCAATAACTCCATCAGATAATGAGCTAATCGCGTCTAAATTGAACATAATTTGTTTTTCTGATTATCTTGAAGCCGTATCAAAGCTGATTTTTAATGTTATACATAATTTGCATCTAAATAACCAGTATTACTATTTGTTATGGTTCCTAATCTCTTAGTCATTCCTCTTTTAGATTAGTATTAGTCTTTTCAATTTCTGCTTTGCTGAACTGAATTGACATTCGTAAAATTTTTTATGATCTCCGTGAAAAACATGGTATTTGAAGTATTACATTTTTAGATGCTAACTCATAATAACGTACTGAGTATTCTTACTGAAAGGAAATCGGTTACAGGTCATAGTAAAGTGAGAAATCATGGGAGTATTTGTTCTGCCTAGGTAAATAGGAAGAACTCCAGGACTGTCTATCAGGTTTACTATTTCTATATCTTGTGCTGGTGCAAGTATCATTACGATCATCCAGGAGAAGTCCCGGTTTATGTCACTATGAATTTTTTTATATTTTCGGCAATTCTTAATTTAGAGACTTTCGGAGTCAGTTTGTGTCTCGTATTTGATTTTATTTTTTTTCATGCAATAAAACTGGGTTTATATGTGAAAGGATCATATCTGCTTTCGTGATGTTTCTCGATTAAAATTTGCTTCCTTTTTCTCATCATTTCGTAAAATTTTTTGTAAAATTCGTAAGGTTTTTCGATATGTCCCTCTATGTGAGTATTTATAACATTTCTGTTATTAACCTCGATCACCGCAGGAAGGTCGAAGACTTATGCCTTTTTTACAGATACTACCACGCAAGAAGTTGTGTTGCCATTGCCTCCATAATTCCACCAGGAGCTCAATTTGGTCAGCGAACAAGACTGGCCAATAATATTCACCAATTTGCCCTGCAAGGCTATGGAATACCTTACCACAAGATGTATTCCCTTTCGGTGACAACTTGCAGCAGTTCAAGATGCGCACAAGCCGATTTTTGCTGAATTCATTTCGGTACGTGTGAAAACGCGCAATAAGCTCAGTCTCTTAACAATATCACGGGGATACATGGTGTCGAAGTGACCATTTATCACATAGATAGGCTTCTGCTTCGTTGAGGAATGAATGGAAGTATTGCAGACAAAAATCGAGTGATTAATTCAATCTTCAAAATTTAATGAATCATTATTCTCACTTTTTATAATTCTCGAATATTCGAATATCAATCAATGGATCAACTTCAAAGCATCTCTCTGTACCGCTCTTTTCAGGTTATGGAATTTTTCCACATTTGAAATGACATTATTTTGACGAACCAATGATTCAAACATTTCTTTAAATTCCAACCAAGTTTCCACTTTGCCTGAAAAGGATGGTGAAGGAATAGCTGGCAATTCTGGCCTTGAATCGGGAGCCAACGAAGAACATGAGGAACCTTCCACACTTTCAACATCTTCAACTGTCGCCGTTTCGAATTAAGTACTTAATTGTTTAATCAAAACGTTAGCTTTTGACAGAACACTAAAATATTCATCTTCAAAATTTATTCTTTCTGAAAGAACACTCTCATATTCATCCCCAATTTCTGATCCTAATTAGACATTTATCTCGTCAAATTTGCCCAAGAGATTTTCACAAGCAACATGTCTAGTATTCAATTCCACATATAGAATAAGACTAACCTAATTTGGATCAGGGTTTGGGAAACCCTAATACTAACAAAAACCTGCAATTTGTGTAGTGCAGTAATGATCCAACTCAATACCACCGTTGAGTCACACCAAAGTCGAACACTATCAACGTCCATAGTCGAAGCACTTTTGACCTTATCCATCAACTTCGACAACAAAAGTGCCCCACATAATTCCAATCGAGGTACCCAGCAAACACGTCACATCGCCTGTCACTTTTGTGGAGTTACATTTTCAACATGAAATAAAATCTTCATTGTGATGTCGCATATGCGTCCAAAACCTAGAAATTTTGTGATATCGCTTTGTTAACGAAATGTGGAAGAAAAATTCTCGACATTTTGACGATGAATAAAGATATCTAAAATGTGATTCGCATGCGATGAAAATATTCGTTTATATTGTTACTCATAGCCAAAGAGTGTTGGAGTACTCAGTGTTGGTATCTCAGGGAAAGCAAAATATGCCAGTTTTGCGTTCTGAAAATGCCAAAAATATGCTTTTTTGTTGGGAAAGTGCCAAAAAATGCTAGTTTTTCATTGATATTTTTTCTATAGCTATTTCTGAAATATAAATTTTCTTCGACTCACAATATTTGAATGTGAATGAATACTGGGGTTTTCAGTTATCAGATTTCAAAATATTCCTAGGTCCTGGGTTAAATTTTCATTTTTTTATTGTCAGAACTGTTTTTCTCAAACTTGAATGAATTGAAATATGGTTGTTGTGGTATAGATATTAAAAAAATATGTTATATCTTAATATTCTCAAATGTATATGCACATTACTGGAAACTCCTGAATGCGGAAGAACCTTTCGTTTAAATTCTAACTTGAATTTTAATCTCGGTGATTTCAGCTTTGATACTTCACAAAAACCAATGTTTGACATTTTTCATTTTATAGTTTCTCAGCTCACAAAATATACGATAAAAAAGTTACGATACCGGGTTTTTCCAAAGCATTTGAAATTTGGATCTCTAGAAGACCAAGGGCGCTTGAACATATTATGATAAACGTAACAGGTGGGACATTGGATTTGAAAATATTTCGAATATTATCGACTTCTTGCGTTAATTCAGAGATGGGAATTCCTAAGATGTCCGGCCAGATTCATTAGAAGTGTCCAAGTTTGTTTAGATATTTCCTGTGAATATCTCGATTGTTGCAAGTTCATAAAAATTTATTGAGGCTATAAAATTCTGCGCGCTTCTTTTGTTTGTTTCATTGAAGAAGGTTACAGTGGAAGAAGTACCAAAATCAGTCGGTTCTTGTGCATCTGTTGATTTCGAAATATTAGAAAATATCCGTCAATAATTTTTTTCTCTTTTCCTTTTCGAAGATATGCTCAATAATATGCTATATGCTCAATGCCAAAAATATATGCTATATATACATGAATCAAATATGCCAAATTTAGCATTAAAAATGCTGAATTTGTAGCCGAGTGAGGATTTCTTCGATCTTCAACTGTAGAGAAACTACCGCATCTGGGTTTTATTGCCCCTAATTACATAAGGCCGGAATATTTTTCTCTCGAGATGAGAACCCGGTTTGGACCATGGAATTCGCACAGGTAAGAGGAAAGGTGGGTGGATTTACGTCTGACAGATTCAACGTATAACAATTTTTAGAACTTGAGTTTTTTCTTTTGGATCCATTCCATCATTTTGTGACTAGTGTTCGATTCAAGAAGTTCGCTGTTCGTTCGATATGATATTCAAATTTTTTGATTTTCGGCAATTTGAGTGTATTAAATGGCAAGTAAATTCTTTTAGTTATTGTTGTCAACTAAATATTTTGATATTTCATTTCACATATAATTATCGAATAATGCAATTTTTATAAGTGTGTTCTGAGAATTGTCTTGTTTTTTGCCGTTGTATTTTTTATATTTCATTTCGTTCTGAAGATATTCAAAATTCCATAAAATAGGCCAGCGCAGCGTCCCTCGAAAAATTGAGTTTCAGTTAACTTGTCTGAAATAGTGCTTTACATGAAGGTACATTGTATTCCAAATTGCTCGATTTTGGCTCTTTGTGGTTGTACAAAATCGGGGTTGTTCTGATTTTGGAAAATAAAGTTTAGGACTGTATCCAGATAATTGAGTTAGAGATGGTATTGTAAAAACATTTATTGACATCATTCACAATCATAAAATGAATAAGTCACCCGCATGAAGTTAATACAGTAAAAAATACAATATTAAAGTCATCTATAAACTCAGAGTGATTTTATTCAACTAAAAACAGAGGTAATCTAGAGAAGTTCAAAATGAGAGGTCAGATGAAGTCAGACTTAGACTTTGAGAGAGTTCCATTAATTCAAAATTAAACACAGAGTTTACAGTGATGATGCAACTGAAATTTATTGCGAGAGCCTCTTTATCTCATCAGAAAAACAAAAGGTTCAATAGTGAATTGTTAGAGTAGTCTGAGTTGTAATAAAGTGAGATTAGTCCTTAGAGGAGTACATGTATTGAAAACTTAATAGTCTAGGTCTGGTCTTCATTAAGAGCATTACAATATGAGAATATCAAAGTTGAGAAATCAATAATTATGATCTATAACGTAGTTCTGTAACGAGAAGGCTAATTAATCAATTGAGACAAAATTTACAGTGACAAACTACTTTTAGCAAGCAGGGTTAGTGTTCATCAGAAAAATAAGAGTTACAATTGATAATTATGAGAAAGACAATATGAGAGTACATTGTATGAGTGTAAATCACCAACCCTTTGATTTGTTTGAAGCTGAAGGCTTGAGTTGCCAATTGCTAAATGTTTCCGATGAATGAACTTGAGAATTTCTTAAATATACTGAGGAGTTCATACCAATCTAATCATGTGGGCAGTACTTGAGGAGACTGCTCAAGGTGAAGCAGGGATTGAGACTGTCAATCAGGTTCAATGTGTGAATTATTTGATCGTTCAAATATTTCAGAGAAGTTGAGTTGAGTTTATTGAGAGAGAAGACTGATTCCATGATTCACCCTTATGCTTGAGATCGTTCATTCATCTGAAACTCGAGAAAATAATTAGCAAATTTAATGAGAAGTGCATGATTGAGAAATGAGATGACTACACTGAGATAATGAGGTGCACATGAGAATATAATGAATCAAAACTCATTACCACAAATAATGTTCATTTTTGGAAGCATTCAACTAGTATTTCCAATGTGAAAAGTCTAGAGAAATCTGAAAAATCATGAGAACAACAAAATATACCAAAATATGTATCTTAGAGGAGTCAATTCCATTAGTTAAATGCAATAGAGATTTTCTGAGAGTAAAATGATAGAGGATTACCAGTATTTTTATAGATTTTATGATCTAAAACGTGGACACATTTTCAAACTTTATAAAAAGCAGGAAAATAACATTAAATATGCATTAATGAGAGATGACTTTGAGAAATGTTCACTTACCTAAATGATTACTTCCAAAAATGAACGAGATGTACAATTAATTTGCGAGGTGACTTTTTGAGAATTCTAAATTTCACAAGAGAGGTCTGATCTTCAGAGAATGTCGATACAGAAAGAAACGATTGATTGATTGTTACAATTAATTAGCATGAGTTGATCTGTCACTAGGTTAGTCCATAGAGGTAGGTCAGTTCTGATATCAATCAGCTGTTCATAGAGTTGCAGAGATCGAGTTGACGTTTCGGTGCGTTCGGACCATAGGCGTAGTTGAGGATGACGTCTGAGGGGCTCAATTTTTAACATTCCGCCAGCCAATAAGCAATGAAATTGATTATTGAATTTTAGAATTAGAGATCTTACGGAGTAGCTTCATATGTAGAGAGGACTGGTAGGCTGGCTAGCTTTGAGATTGGGTTCTTTACTTGTAGAGATGACTGGTAGTATGGCTAGCTTTGAGATTGGTTTTTTTCGGTTGTAGAGATGACTGGTAGTATGGCTAGCTTTGAGATAGGTCTTGTCAACGTGGACGTGGAGGTCTTGAGGGTAACGACTCGAACAAGGCCGTCTAACCCTGGGTGCACTGCCATTACTCGCCCTAATGGCCACTTGCAAGGAGGTAGTCGCTCATCGGTGAGGAGAACTAGAGATCCAACCTTTATGTCGTGGGATGGATGATGCCACTTGGATATGGAGAGGTGACGTTGTAGATACTGAGTAGACCATTTTGACCAAAACTGTTGGGTTCGCTGCTGGATGAACTGCCATCTTGACAGCCGAGATGTTGGGATTTCTTCGAGAGATGGCTCAGGTAGAGTAGTCAGAGCAGTACCTGTTAAAAAATGACCAGGAGTTAATACAGAGCAGTCTTCAGGATCATCACTGAGTGGTTCTAGAGGCCTTGAATTGAGAATGGCTTCGATTTGGGCGAGAAGGGTCATCAGTTCTTCCATGGTGAAGGGCTGATCTTTCGTGATTCGAGAGAGGTGGTACTTGAAGGACTTCACTGCAGCTTCCCATTTTCCTCCCATATGAGGAGCAGCTGGAGGGTTGAAACACCAGTTTGTACCTTCATTCATGAGGAGTCTGGCGATGACCTGGCTTTCTGAGGAGGCTTTTGAGAACATGTTCTTGAGGGTTGCATCTGCCCCAATGAAGTTGGTTCCGCAGTCTGAATATAGAGAATGACAGATGCCTCGTCGAGCTGTAAATATTCGAAAAGCAGCAATAAAAGATTCAGAGGAATAGTCACTTACAGCTTCGAGGTGTACTGCTGAGGTGGCGAAGCAGACAAAAACACAAACCCAACCTTTGTGTGTCTTTGCTCCTCTTCCTTTCCAAGTTTTGATCGTGAGTGGGCCTGCGTAGTCTACACCAGTATGAGAGAAGGGACGAGATGGTCTTACTCGTGGTTCTGGTAATTGTCCCATGAGTTGTTGAGCTCGAATACCTCTTTGCCGTGCACAAGCAACGCACTTCAGGATGTGGGATTTCACTGGGGCTCTTCCACCAATAATCCAGTACTGTTGTCGGATGGTCGACAGTGTGAGCTGCGTGCCTCCATGCATCGTTCGTCTGTGAGCTGAATCAATTATTAGAGAAGTCAATTGAGAAAATCGAGAAATTATTGCAGGATGTTTGCTTTCTGGGTCTGAGAGAGCGTGGTGGATTCGTCCGCCTACACGGATAACACCTTCTTGGTCGAGGAATGCTGTGAGTCTACTGAACACATGAGAAGAGGATAGAGTTGTACCATTTGGAAGAGCCTCGAGTTCTTGAGGGAAATATACTTCTTGAGTTGCCTTGATCCAATAGATCCTTGATTTTTCCAAGTCAGCTGAGGTGAGCGGAGATGACATATTCGGACTTGAGGAGCATCTGAGTCGGGCGAGGACTCTTGAACAAATAGAGGTAATTCTTAAGAGTTTATATAAAGAAGAATACCTGTATATAAGATCCCACGAGTAGTCTTGTTTTGCAGCTGCGAGGATGGTCTTTGTGGGTCTTGCTTCAGATTCGGGGTCAATAGTCGGTGCCGGCTGACGATTTGGCCAGGAATCTGGTGACTTGGAAATCCATGGTGGTCCCGTCCACCATAGAGAGCTGTTCAGTAGTTGAGATGAGGAGAGGCCACGAGAAGCACAATCAGCTGGATTTTCTTTGCCGGGAACGTATCTCCATTGCGCATTTGGAGTCAGGTCTTGGATGAGCTCTACTCGGTTTCGAACAAAGTCCTTCCAGCGTGATGGATGAGATTTGATCCACGATAGAGACACAGTTGAGTCCGTCCACAAAGTCGTTGAGTGTACCTTGGTATCTAGAATACGAAGAGCGTACTTAGTTAATTTGGCCAAAATTAGAGATGCAGAGAGTTCAAGTCTCGGGATTGAGAGGCGTTTCAAAGGCGTTACTTTAGTTTTGGAGGAGAACAGGGTGACTTTGGATCCTGTGGACGGAGAGCGGACTACGAGGTAGAGAACGGCAGCCATGGCAAGTTGAGAAGCATCAGAGAAGCCGTGAAGTTCTATGGAGGTGTCTTGTTGGGTGCCTACCCAACGAGGGACTCGTACATTAGCTAATGATTTGAGATCTTCTCTGATGTTGCACCATCTATTGATAATTGGAGGCGATAACGGTTCGTCCCATGTCAGTCTCTGCAGCCAGAGTTCCTGCAACAACATTTTGGCCCTGATCGTGACAGGGGATACTAAACCAAGTGGATCAAAGAGTTGAGCAATATGAGATAACATAATACGTTTAGTTACCACAGACCCAGATGAGGAAGACTGTATCTTAAATGAGAAGTAATCATCTTGAGGATACCAGAGGAGGCCGAGTAATTTCGTCGAAGTAGGACAGTCGTCAAATGAGATCGGAGAGGGAACCATTTCTTCCTGGGTTACCATCTTGAGAGTACTTGGAGCGTTCGATTGCCACTTTGCTAGAGGGAGGCCGCCAGCCATGCAGAGATTTTTCAATTTTTGAGCGATGTCTGAGAGTTCTTCTTTTCTGTCGGCTCCACCATAAATGTCATCAACATAACGACCTTTGGTGAGAGGAGGAATGGCGAGTGGAAACTTGTGACCTTCATCTTCGATGAGTTGGAGGAGGACTCTAATGGCCAAAAACGGAGCTGCCTTGGTTCCATAGGTGACGGTGGTGAGGTGGTACGTCGCTATTTCATCATTTGAGTCGAATTAGAGAATACTTTGGAGATCCCAATCGTCTGGGTGCACTAGGATCTGTCTGTACATCTTTGTGATGTCTGTGGAGAAGACAAATTTAAAACGACGTACCCAACATAATACATCAATGACGTCTAATTGTAGTTTCGCTCCTGTATGCATTATATCGTTCAGAGAAGAACCGGTTGAGGTGGGACTGGAACCATTGAACACGACCCGCAGTTTGGTGGATGCGCTGTCTGGTTTGAGGACACCATGATGTGGCAAAAAGTACCTGGGAGGCGAGATGGCAGTTGGAGCTTTCTTCATATGCCTGAGCTGTTCATATTCGGAAAGGAATTCTTTGTAGAGGCGGCAATATTCTTGGTTTCCCTCGAACTTGCGGAGGAGTCCTTGGAGGCATCGATAGGCACGTTGTCTGGAAGATCCCAGAATATTAGGAGATGACTTTAATGGGAGTCTTACCATGTATTTGCCAGAAGAAAGCCGAGAATGAGTTGCCTTGAAGTGGTCTTCACATTCCTGTTCATCAGGAGTGAGGTGAACGATGGAGGAGGATTTGACTTCTTCTTGTTCCCAGAACTTTGCGAGTAGACTGTGAAGGTCGGAGTCTTGACTGGCATGATATATATGTGGCTTACTTGAGGAGACTTCTTGAGGAGAGCATATTGGACCTAGGGCCAACCATCCAAATATAGATAACTGGGCTATTGGAGTTGACTCATTCGGCCCTGTTCGGAGTTGAGGAAGAATTATGGCACCATAGACATCAGCACCCAGTAGAATGTCGATTGGCCTTGAAGTGAGGAAGTCTGGATCAGCAAGCTTCAAATTGTAGAGATGAGGCAGAGAAGGTCTTGTAGAGCAATTAACAGATGGTAGATTAGTACAGAGAGATGACAAAATATAGGCATTTATATTCACGGTTTTTTGAGAGTGAAGAGGTTTCAACGTAATTGAAACTGATCCTCTTGATCTTGAGGTGACTCCACCAATTCCAACGATGGTGAGATTGGACTGGCTTCGAGGAAGTCTGAGTTGACGAACGAGGTCTTCAGAGATGAACGAGAGTTCTGATCCAGAGTCGACGAGAAGTCTTACTGTGTGCGAGGTCACTGGAGTGATGATGGTGGCTAGAGCGGTGGCGAGGAGAGTGAGCTGTCTATAGGAGGCGTTGACGACTGCCCGAAGGCTTCAAGCCTTCTTGGAGACGGCTGGCTTGCTGGCGCTGACCTTTTGAGAAGTCTTGGTAGACGAAGTGGAGCTGGCTGGAGTAACATTCTTGAGGTGGTCATGGAGAAAAGTATGGTGCTTGCGAAGACACAATCTACACACCTTGGAAGACCTGCAAGATCGAATATTATGTCGTCCAAGACAACCGTAGCACAGTTGTCTTCGTGTCACAACCTCATACTTATCGTAGGCGATTCTTTTATTATACCGAGGACAACTTGCGATGAAATGTTCATCACCGCAGTCATCACAATTGTAGGAGGGCAGGTTATTCGAGCGGGCTTCTCGATATGGAGATCTAGAGGCAGGATGAGTTAGACGAGGCGGAACTTCTTCGAGGTTCTTCTTGGAGACGACATCTTTTGAGGCGGCTGGTGAAGAGGCAACATTGGAGAATGACTTGGTCGGCCTTGCAGACCTTGTCACTTCTTGAGGCATTTCTAACCATTCCAGCGAGCGTTTATGCGCTTGAAGGAAAGAGAGAAGTTCTGATAATGGAGGAAAGTCGGTTGAATTTTCAATTATGGACTCCCACTTTTCTCGAGCGGTCCTATCTAATTTTTTGGTAATGAGATATACCAAGAAGAAATCGAGCTGGTCTATGGGTTGGCCTAAGGCCGATATAGTTTGTAACGCCTCATTGACATTGTTGAGGAGACTTTTATAATACTCGAGAGCGTTACGTTGAGGCGAACAATCAGGGGTCGAGAACAACTTGTCACACTGAGCGGTCAAGAGAAGACGTCGATTCTCATATTGAGAAGTGAGGGTGTCCCAAGCAACTGAAAAAGAGGCGCCGGTCAGCGAGAGGCCAGAGATGAGCTTGAGCGGAGCTGAGGTTAGAGAAGAACGCAGATAATGGAGGCGTTCTACATCCGTTATGGAGGTGTTCTGGATAATAAGGGATGTAAATAAATCTTTGAAGCTAGGCCAGCTGGAATACTCGCCTGAGAAGACTGGCAATGAGATGTCTGGGAGGCGAGGTTGAGAAGAACTAAATGAGGTGACAATACCAGTGGTTTGAGGTGGCTCGAGAGCCTCTTTGAGAAGTTCAATGCGACCAGAAACAGAAGCATAGAGGGCCTCTTCTTCCACGAACTTATTGTCCGCGAAATAAGGGTGGTCGAGGTGACTTTCTGGCCAGAGATTTTCGAAGACAGTATGCTGTCCTACAAAACTTCGATGCTGTTCAGAGAGGCGGTCGTGGAGAGAGTTCAATTGCCTAATGGTCCACTCATTAGGCTGGTCAAGACTTTTGAGGAGATCTTTCATAATGGTGAGGCGGTTCAATTGTGTCCTCATCTTAATGAGGAGACCAGAGGGGATCTTCCTTGACTGAGAGCGAGTTCTAGGTCGCTCCACAGGAGAGTCGTCTGTCAGAGGCGTCGAGATGGGGACCTGTTCTACTTTGGGCTCGTCAGAGGCGGGCTGTTTAGATTGAGAGCGAGTCCTGGGTCGCTCCACAGGTGATTCGTCTTCTGGAGGCGTACATATGGTGACCTGTTCGACCTTGGTCTCGTCAGAGGAGGGCTGTTCGTTGAGGAGATCTTTTGAGGAGTTCATGATTTGAGATGCAACTAAATGATTAGAGAGATATGATTAGTGGATGATAATGAAATTCTAACTCAATTATCCGGCCCGAAGGACCAAAATGTACAAAATCGGGGTTGTTCTGATTTTGGAAAATAAAGTTTAGGACTGTATCCAGATAATTGAGTTAGAGATGGTATTGTAAAAACATTTATTGACATCATTCACAATCATAAAATGAATAAGTCACCCGCATGAAGTTAATACAGTAAAAAATACAATATTAAAGTCATCTATAAACTCAGAGTGATTTTATTCAACTAAAAACAGAGGTAATCTAGAGAAGTTCAAAATGAGAGGTCAGATGAAGTCAGACTTAGACTTTGAGAGAGTTCCATTAATTCAAAATTAAACACAGAGTTTACAGTGATGATGCAACTGAAATTTATTGCGAGAACTTCTTTATCTCATCAGAAAAACAAAAGGTTCAATAGTGAATTGTTAGAGTAGTCTGAGTTGTAATAAAGTGAGATTAGGCCTTAGAGGAGTACATGTATTGAAAACTTAATAGTCTAGGTCTGGTCTTCATTAAGAGCATTACAATATGAGAATATCAAAGTTGAGAAATCAATAATTATGATCTATAACGTAGTTCTGTAACGAGAAGGCTAATTAATCAATTGGGACAAAATTTACTGTGACAAACTACTTTTAGCAAGCAGGGTTAGTGTTCATCAGAAAAATAAGAGTTACAATTGATAATTATGAGAAAGACAATATGAGAGTACATTGTATGAGTGTAAATCACCAACCCTTTGATTTGTTTGAAGCTGAAGGCTTGAGTTGCCAATTGCTAAATGTTTCCGATGAATGAACTTGAGAATTTCTTAAATATACTGAGGAGTTCATACCAATCTAATCATGTGGGCAGTACTTGAGGAGACTGCTCAAGGTGAAGCAGGGATTGAGACTGTCAATCAGGTTCAATGTGTGAATTATTTGATCGTTCAAATATTTCAGAGAAGTTGAGTTGAGTTTATTGAGAGAGAAGACTGATTCCATGATTCACCCTTATGCTTGAGATCGTTCATTCATCTGAAACTCGAGAAAATAATTAGCAAATTTAATGAGAAGTGCATGATTGAGAAATGCGATGACTACACTGAGATAATGAGGTGCACATGAGAATATAATGAATCAAAACTCATTACCACAAATAATGTTCATTTTTGGAAGCATTCAACTAGTATTTCCAATGTGAAAAGTCTGAAGAAATCTGAAAAATCATGAGAACAACAAAATATACCAAAATATGTATCTTAGAGGAGTCAATTCCATTAGTTAAATGCAATAGAGATTTTCTGAGAGTAAAATGATAGAGGATTACCAGTATTTTTATAGATTTTATGATCTAAAACGTGGACACATTTTCAAACTTTATAAAAAGCAGGAAAATAACATTAAATATGCATTAATGAGAGATGACTTTGAGAAATGTTCACTTACCTAAATGATTACTTCCAAAAATGAACGAGATGTACAATTAATTTGCGAGGTGACTTTTTGAGAATTCTAAATTTCACAAGAGAGGTCTGATCTTCAGAGAATGTCGATACAGAAAGGAACGATTGATTGATTGTTACAATTAATTAGCATGAGTTGATCTGTCACTAGGTTAGTCCATAGAGGTAGGTCAGTTCTGATATCAATCAGCTGTTCATAGAGTTGCAGAGATCGAGTTGACGTTTCGGTGCGTTCGGACCATAGGCGTAGTTGAGGATGACGTCTGAGGGGCTCAATTTTTAACAGTGGTACTTCTGGACTTACAGGTCAAAATGTTGAAAGGAGTTCGGGGTTCGATTTTTGTGAGAACCACCCTAGGAACCATTTCACGATATCTTTATTTTTTTAAAATTTCGATTTATTATCGATCTCAATAATCTGGAATTCAAATTATTGAGAAGTGATTCAACAATATTGAAGAATAGATTGGTAAGAAATTCAATCCGAAATTCACAAAAACACAATTGAAGCATTCGAATGAAATTAAATTTTGGTTTTTGAGAAAGCTAGTAGGTATACTTGAAAGAAACTAGTTCTTTGAATTCTTCACTGGTCTAATTTTTCTAAATATTATGTGATATCGGTACAGTTTTCTTAGTAATTCATTTTTTTTTTATATCACCATATTTGGAAAGCCTCGATTTGAACTAATTATTATATCTTTAGTTAAACTGCTATGAAATCTGATCTTATTTGAATTTTTTATGTGTTATAATTTCTTAAACTAACGTTTACCTTATCCAAATTCAACATATTTCAGTACAAAACATATGAGGCCGTTGGAGGTAACGGCAGCAAAGATTTCGTGGTGAGACTTTCACCGACGAAACTGCCGAACTTTGTTCATGGTCAAATTATAAAATTGCTGAAAGTCCCGTTATGAAGATTTTATTCAGTAAGTATTTGATTTGAGTTTTTTTTTAATTGATTTGAGGTGTAGCCGCGATACTGTAAAACACAACCTTTGCACTTATTAAAATATTTTTTGTTAATTTGTTGTCCAGAAATTTTTCCATGACTCACGGAGGGTTTCACAAAATTTTAATTGTACGATTTAATAACCTTACGTGAATTCGAACCAATCGAATCACTTGGTTTGAAGTTTCAACGAATGGAAGTTTTGTGAAACCGACCCATAGACACCTGTACGAATATAAATTAAAAACGTTGGCAATTATATTTTTATCTTCTCATCAATTAAAATATAATGAACTAATAAATTGAACAGTTGAACGAAATTGTTCGAATTACTCAAAATATAAATTATTGTTCCTTCATCACTTATCGCTTGGAGAAAATAAAGGTGCAATCCTTCTACAACCTAATATAATTTCTCAAATACTTGAACTTGCTAATAAAAAAAAGAATTATTTTAACTTATACTTTCATTCTTTTCAGATGTGGTGAGGAAGAATTAAGGCATTTCGGAAAGAGATTTCAAAATATATGTTAAGGAATGGCTGCGACATGCCAGGCAGAGAAAAAAAAGACAAATGAAAAAACTTACTACATAATATATATTCAAACCTATTTTGCCCCTTTTTTTGTTTATTTTTTTCATTTTTTGTTTTTTCTTTTATTCTATCTCAATGTTATTAATCTTTATAGTTTTTTTGTTCGAATAGAATTTTTCATTATCCTCATGAGTCAATGATTTAATTTAAAATATATTTAAATTTATTATTGGTAAATTTGCTCTTTGCCAGTCAAAAAAATAATGTAATTGGAAGCATATCTTCTTTTTGGACGAAATGAATATTTGAATTGAAAATTTCGAATAACGTTACATATATAAATTATTAAAATCCAAATTGAAAAACAATATTTCACCTGCATTAAAAATGGTTTAATATTCATCAAAAAAAAACTTTCATTAGTTAACGCAATGAGTATAACAAAATATGTCTCGAATGCGATAAGAAATGGCTTCCTATTTGAAGATATCACATCAAAATTCCTATGCGACGTCAAAAAGAAATGAAGAGAAGTGATCCCAAAATTAACTCGCATGAGCGTCTCAAATGTGACAAGAAATGGAGTATCATTTGTCACCAGTTTTGCTATCGCATATTCCACTACTCATTGTTCCGAAATGCGTACTTGATGTGGAGGACATTTGGATGCATATGCGAGCGGGTGGAGAGGTAAAGAGTACATCGCATAAGAGTTACATTTGCATCGCCGTGTTTGCTGGGCATTGTCAGAATCTTGAGAGGACTTACTTTTACCTTAGAACATAACAAATCAATACTGACATTACCATCTTCCTATAAGCTCCTCACATAAACACTTGCTCCATATGCTTACGTCGAGGCATCACAGAATCCATGCAATTCAATTCCTGAACACTGAGGAGCTACAACTTTTCTCTATATACTAAAATCCTTTAACAGGGACATAGCACTTTTGAGTCGAAGCCATTCTGTTTCCAAAGTGTCAGGTAATTTATCATTCCAACCAACATTTTCCTGCCATACTTTTTGAATGAGAATCTTTGCCATTACGACTGACGGGCCTACCAAACCCATGTGATCGAAAATCTTCGACACTTCTGAGAGAATTCTTCGCTTGGTAGCCTTGAGATTGTCAGACTAAAATTTAACACATTACCTCAGTGTGTCATCTTTGAAATGCCACCATAAAACTAAGGTTTTGTTTGTGTGCCTTTCACCAAACTCATTCTGTTCTGGTTCTTCACCAACACCATTCAACTCATTCCGAACAAAATCATTATTCGAAACCTATTTTCGAAGAACCATACCACCTGACTTCAGAATGTCAGTTACCTTGTGACTAATGTACACATGATCCTTTGGTGAACTTCATCCTGTCAGGAAGTCATCAACATAGAAATCCCTCAGGATAACCTTAGACGCCTCGGGACATTTGTCGGAATTTTCTACACCCAACTATCTGAGACAGCTTATGGCTAAATATGGAGCTGATCGAGTACCATATGTCACAGTATTGAGTGTCCATTCAGTCAGTTCATCATCTGGAGAAAATCTCCAAATTATTTTCTGCAATGATCGCTGCTCTGACTTCACCCAAACCATTCTTTACATCTTAGCAATATCTGCGCAAACAACGATCTGATGTTGCCTAAACCTAACCAAAATAAAAAATATATCGTCTTGCTGTTTCGGACCATTGAACTGAAGATCATTAATCGATACCCCAGTGTAACTGCTGGCACTTCCATCAAACACAACTCTCAATTTTGTTGTTTGACTATTTTCATTTAGTACCCCATGATGATGCAAATAATATGAAGCCTGTGTCAACACTGAATTTTCAACACTCGACATATGACCCAGCTGTTGATATTCCAACATGAACTCCCATGCATCTTTTCCATTACAGGATTTCTTTCCAACTTTTTCTCCAAATTGAGGAACCTCTTGATAGCTAACCGACGAGACTCTCCTCGTTCACCACAGAGTCCTTTAATGGAATTTCTTCACAAAATTTTCCATCTGACCCTCGAAATACTGTTTCTTGAAATATTCTTTCACATTCCTCTTCTTCAATTGAGGCTTATTTGTTTTCATTAGGAAGTTCCTCTATTTCCCAAAATCTCACAAGGTCACATTGTTAATCATCCAACCCAATATGTGGACTTGTCAGTCTCTTAGCTTCCAACGATACCAACGGACCAGTGACCAACCATCCCAATTTAGTTTTCTGTAACGTTGGCTGAATCGATCCCAGTTTGATCTGCCCAATACATAAAAAATCATAGAACAATCCAGAACCAAGTAATAAATCAATTTCTTGTGGTTGATTGAAGTTTGGATCTGCCAACTGTAACGTTTTGGGAATATTCAAATGACCAATAGCTAAATGCCGACTAGGGGTTACACCTCCAATACTCTCTACCACCAAACATGAAAAACTGGTCCTACAATTCGTTATATTTGAAAGTTAATTCACCTGACATCTATCACCTACTTTTGTCGATTTACTTCCTATACCAACAACTGAAATCTCCACTGCCTGTTTGTTCAACCCCAAGTTATCAACCAAAAAAGTAATAATTGAATTTGGCTGTGATCCTCTGCAGTTGTGCCATCTTCCATTAACACCTTTAATCCGAACCAAAGCAGTGGACAACAATACTTCACCTGATACCTCCTCACCGTCATTCAAGAAAACGGATTTTACCTCTGTGGAAGGACCTTGAGTCGACTCTGCACCCCCACCATGTTCATTCACATTTCGACTATCAACACGATTCTTAGAGTTACCGTCGGGTTTTGGTTCATAATGCAACAGTTCATGATGCTTCTTACCACACCTAGCACATCCTGAAGAATCCACAATTTGCGCTTATATGATTCACCTTGAGACAGTTCAAACAGAGTTTCAATTTCTTAGCTAGTTCTTATCTACTATAAGTTTTCATTTTCAAATATTTTGACATTGACTTATATTATGGTTCGATTTACAAACAGAACACACGCTTTCTTCAATTGAAACGAAACTTTTATTAGGTTTGCGAAAAGTATATTTGTAATCATTCTTATCAATATTTTTACCGTCCATTTTTCGTTTTCTCTCGATATTCTTCAACATGTCTATTCTCTTATCAAGAAACTGTTTGAGTTGTTCAAGGCTTGCCAACTGTTCCTTAGGTCTAGCCGCCCCCTTCCATTTTAAAAATGAAGCTTGATCCAATTTCCTAACGATCAAATGAATAATAAGAGGATCCCAAGAACTAATATTAACCTCTAATTTTTCCAAATGATAAAAAACATCTGTTAATGTATCCAACATATTCATCAAATCTGTTGCAGATTCTTTATGAACATCAACAATGCTTATTAAATTGTCCAAATGATATTTCACCACTACTGGCATATCATCATATCTATTACACAGCAACTGCCAACTAATTTCATAATTTTCAGAAGTGATCTTCCTCGACTGGATCAACTAAAAGCATCTCTCTGTACCGCTCTTTTCAGGTAATGGAATTTTTCCACATTTGAAATGACATTATTTTGATGAACCAATGATACAAACATGTCTTTAAATTCCAACCAATTTTCCACTTTGCCTGAAAAGGATGGTAAAGGAATTGCTGGCAATTCTAGCCTTGAATGGGGAGCCAACGCAGAAAATCTTCAACTGTCGCCGTTTCAAATTTACTACTAAATTGTTTTATCAAAACGTTAGCTTTTGACAGAACACTAAAATATTCATCTGCAAAATTTGTTCTTTTTGAAAGAACATCCCCAATTACTGCTCCTAATTGGCCATTTATCTCGTCAAATTCGCCCAAGAGATTTTCGCAAGCAACATATCTAGGATTCAATTCCACATATAGAATCTGACTTACCCTATTTGGATCATCAAATTGACTCAGAAATTTCTTAAAATTAGTCAATTCACTCTTTACTGATCCTCTTTTCCTAATAAGATTTTTTATCATATCGAATTTCATCTTAATTAATCAATCAAGGAAACAGAACAAGGGTAATAAGGAAAGATAAGGACTTCAAGGAAATCACCAAGTTTTGCCAACCAGTATCTACAATGATCCTTCACTTCAAAACGAATTCTGCTCCAAACACTGCTCTCATCACTCGTCTGTTACACCACTGGGTACCAGCCGTGATCAGGTAGATAAACGCCTTCCACAGGTGTTAGTAGGTATACTTCCACATGGGACTGGGAAAATAAAAGATATCGTGGGAACCAAATTTGTTTAATCCTTTTCTTTGTGGTATGCCGATACGCGTGCCATAATCCTCTCCTTTGTGGTATGCCGACACGCGTGCCAGGCGTCAGGTGTGGAATTGAGAGAGATAGAGAAGATTCTGTTGTTTCATTCTATTCTTGGCCGCAATGATTTTTTTTAAAGGACCGGCAGTGGGATTAGAACCTACGGCATCTGCGTGGAAATCCAGCGTTCTATCCAATGTCACCACAGAGCCATGAAGAATTTTATATGATTTGTTACATATAGTTATAATAGAGCCACCATGTTTTATTGTTTTATCAAAAGGGAACCGTACGTGGGATTCGAACCAAGGTCATCTGGGTGAGTATAATCACAGCCATCTTAAACACATAGCCGTGAACAAAATGTGGCAACGCCGTAAATGAAGGATCCGGAAGGCCGACTGAGACTTCGGACGGCCGCAGTAAATTGGTTATAACCCAGACGGCACCCTATATTCCCGGAATATTCCAATCTGCCATTAGGCCAAAAGATATTGCAATATGCGAGGCATATGCAAAAATATATCCAATATATCTGCTCTCAAAGGAATATTCCAGATATAGGCCATCCCAGGTATATGCTATGGGAATATCCATATGATATGCGTTTGAAATATTATTTGATAGAATCAATTGGAATATATATATATATATATATATATATATATATATATATATATATATATATATATATATATATATATATATATGAATCTTCATGGAATATTACGAACGTTAATATGTCTTAGTTGTTGCTCCTGAAAAATATTCTGTTTTCTTGTGTTATAACATGTTTGGTTTATCTATGGGAGATGATTGCCTTTCATTGGGGTCCTGTAGCGGTCTTCAAACATCTGAAGTGCCGAAAAATCATCACCTGGAAGGTCGTATCTGGTTTGAAAAAACCCTCACGACCAGAGAGCAACAATTTGTGGATTTTGAATTTGAATATCGAAGGAATTTCGAAAGGAAAGTGTGATTACGTCTCCAAATTAGCTGATGAACATGGTATCAAAGAGATTCTTCTGCAAGAAACCCACACGGCAACAGAAAAAAAATCCTCGTGAAAGAGGACTGTCACAAGTTTAGCTTGTTATGTTGGAAAATTATCAGTTTCGTAACTTTCAACAGATTCGGAAAGAGAAAATTGATGGAATTTTTTTCATTTCTTTCAAATTTTGTGACATTTCTGTCATAAATATTTATAAACCTCCGAACATTATTTGGCCAAGAAATCTTAATGTTGATGTTTTTTAAAGTAGCAAATGCATTTCCAAAATACATTCGATTTATTCTGAATAATCGGTTTCTTTTCTGCTTTTGTCTTTTTTCATTTCAGATTAAGAAATACGAGTCGTTTTTGGGAAGAATCTGTGTATCCGAGCCCATCGACGGATAACATGAAGATGATCACACTGATGTCTTTCAAGATTTTCCTGATATTTGATATTTTATGTTATTTTGTTTACGGGCAGGCAGGTTTTTTCGGCTGAGGTTTTTTCCCCTGGCTGTATAGTATCGTATGATACTAGTGTTGATAGTATCGTATGATTCTATAGTATCATACAAAGAATGTTATGATACCCCGTTCTTTTTTTACCTCAGCTTAGGTACTTTTTGTATCAACATTTAATGTATTATTTTAGCTCTCTTTTTCATATGAATATATATATATATATATATATATATATATATATATATATATATATATATATATAATGTAAGGATAAATAATGAGGGATCGGTGAAGTACATGGAAAAGATTTAACGTTTCAGAGGGTTATGTCTGTTAAATCTATATATATATATATATATATATATATATATATTATATATATATATACAGGGTGTACCAAGTTCGACGGCCTATTAGGCGTTTCTGGAGAACTAGACTTATTTGAAATCTGAAAATTGGGATTATGATATTGTTTGACATAATCTACCGAGCTAAAATATTCTTGGAGCCTGACCACTTTCAGTGGAGCGAAAAAAAAATTTTCAAAATTTTATTTTTCTGTTTTTTTCTTTTTGAATTTGATAGAGTATGCCATTCTGAATACATTCGTACTCGAATCGTTGCGTTCGTCGAAATACTTTCAAAAATATCGAGAAAAATCTGAAGAAAAAGAGAGAAAAGGGTATTCGGTATTATGTTTGTTATTCCTAATCTACATATCTTAAGCACAAACCGTTTTCACATTTTTGAAGTCAAAGACTGTGGAAATATTGTACATTTTTAGAATTTTGAAAAACTCATCACAGGGTGTTCCAAATGTTGGGTCAAAAATTGGGATCAAGATTGGCCCATAACTTTCGTTTTTCAAATTAGAACCCTATTTTTTTATGATTGCGTTGGATTGTATGAAGAAAAATGATGATAGTGTTCTAACATGTTAATGCTCCTAAAATTGATAATTCTTGAGTTATTTAGGATTTTCTGAATTTATGTGGTACGTAGCGTCAAATTCATTTAATCTGTTTCATTTCAACTATGACGTGGGTCATAGAAGATGAATTATTCCACTAATGATATACACTTGAATACATCCGTACTGAAATCGTTGCATTCGTCAAAATACTTTCCGAAATATAAAAAAAAAACTGAACAAAAAAAGGTAGATAAGAGTATTCGGTATAATGTTTGCTATTTCTAATCTAGATATCTTGACCACAAACCGTTTTCACGTTTTTGTAGTCGAAGACAATGGAAATATTTTACATATTTAGAATTTGAAAAACTCGTCACAGGGTGTTCTAAATGTTCGGTCAAAAATTGGGATCAAGATTGGCCCATAACTTTCGTTTTACAAATTAGAACCCTATTCTTTTATGATTGCGTTGAATTCTGCGAAGAAAGATGATGATAATGTTCTATGATGTTGATACTTCTAAAATTAATATTTCTTGAGTTATTTAGTATTTTCTGATTCCATGTCGTACATTGCGTCAAATTCATAAAATCTGTTCCATAACAACAATGATGAATGAATTGAACAAAAAGGTGTGTCACTAGTGAGTTATTGAAATAATTTATCTTCTATGACCAAGGTCATAGTTGATATGAAACAGATTTAATGAATTTGACGCTAAATACGACATAAAATCAGAAAATCCTAAATAACTTAAGAATTATCAATTTTAGGAGCATGAACATGTTAAAACATTATCATCATTTTTCTTTGTACAATCCAACGCAATCATAAAAAAATAGGGTTCTAATTTGAAAAACGAAAGTTATGGGCCAATCTTGATCCCAATTTTTGACCCAATATTTGGAACACCCTGTGATGAGTTTTTCAAAATTCTAGAAATGTACAATATTTCCACATTCTTCGACTTCAAAAATGTGAAAACGGTTTATGCTTAAGATATCTAGATTAGGAATAACAAACATAATACCGAATACTCTTTTCTCTCTTTTTCTTCAGGTTTTTCTCGATATTTTTGAAAGTATTTCGACGAATGCAACGATTTGAGTACGAATGTATTCAGAATTGCATACTCTATCAAATTCAAAAAGAAAAAAACAGAAAAATAAAATTTTGAAAAATTTTTTTTCTCTCCCTGTATAACTAAAAGTGGTCAGGCTCCAAGAATATTTTAGCTCAGTAGATAATGTCAAACAATATCATAATCCCAATTTTCAGATTTCAAATAAGTCTAGTTGTGCAAACCACTAAAAGGTTTGTGTGGTGCACATAAAGAAAAATTGTTAGCAATTTGATTGCTTTTGATTAAGACACTTAACTGCAGGTATCGTCGTTTATTCAACGTTTTGAATTACAATGGATTGAAAACGAATTTATTCATTCGTGCGACATATGTTAAACAGGCATATGCGCGGAAATCTCAGTTGTATACAGTATGGTTAGTTATGTATGTTCAATATTAGATGTATAGGCTGGTCTATACATACTGGCAACTACAAGAATAATCATAATTATTTCAATACCTATTCAATTATACAATCCAAACCACTGAGTAATTCAACTTATAGCTTAACATCAATTAAAACAAATATTACAACAAATTATTATTTCAAAGCCTAGATATAAGTGTTTGAAAAGATTTTGGCAAGGTTATCAGTCATGAATGGGAAGTATGGCAATCTTGGAAATAGATCTTCGATAAGTTTTATTATTCATGACAACCTCAACTACTCTTACTCGATCATCCTTTCCAGGCAATACCTTCGAAATTCGACCCATTGGCCAATGAAGAGGAGGGACGTTATCCTCTTTCAATAATACCAACATATCTTTTTCAATATTAGGGAGTACCGTTTTCCATTTGGGTCTGTTTTGCAACTGTAAAAGATATTGTTTTCGCCAGTGATCCCAGAAAGTTTGACGCATTTTTGAACAGAGTCTCCAAAATTTCAAATGATTTTGAGGGACCTCAGATAAATCACATTCTGGTAATGCGTTCAATGCTGATCCAGTAAGAAAATGGGCAGGAGTGAGATAATTCAAATCTGACGGGTCACGAGAAATTTGACAGAGAGGTCTTGAGTTCAATATAGCCTCTATTTGAGCTAAAAATGTATTTAATTCTTCATAAGTTAGAGCGGAATCTCCGACTACCCTTTTCAAATGGAATTTAACGCTTTTAACTCCTGCTTCCCAAATACCGCCAAACGCCGGAGAATAACTGGGAATAAAATTAAACTTTATGCCGACAGTAGCAGCATAATTTTCTACTTTATTTTTATGAGATTGTGATCTTAGCAAATTATAAAGATCTTCAAATTTTCTTTGAGCTCCTTTAAAGGTTGTTCCGTTATCGCAAAATATCTCTGTGGGCAAATTTCTCCTTGAGGAGAATCTCTTAAACGCAGCAATGAATGTATCCGTGTTCAAGTCGGATACAAGTTCCAAATGAAGAGCCTTAGTGGAAAAGCAAACAAATACCGCAATATATCCCTTCGTAACTAAAACTTTTCTCAATCTTGATTGTTTAATCTTGAACGGCCCACAAAAGTCCACACCAACCACTTGAAATGGTCTAGATTCTGTTACTCGCGGTGCTGGAAGACTTCCCATCAGTTGTTCCGAAAATTTTGCCTTCAATCTGAAACACCTAACACATTTATGCAAAACCTTTTTAATTTCTCGAACACCGTTTATTAACCAGAATCTCCTATTCAAATTTGCAAGGACAAGTCTTGTACCAGCATGAAATAAATTCAAATGTTCTCTTATTATAATCAAGTTTGTAATATGACAGTTTTTGGGCAGAATAGTAGGATGTTTTTCAGAATATGAAATTGGAGCATTATGTAATCTTCCTCCTACTCTCAATAATCCATCAGAATCAATAAATGGAAATAAAGAGAACAAGCTTGATGTTTTACAGCAAATTTTACCATTAGATCTCAAACTTTGCAATTCATTTTTAAAATGAGTAGCTTGTATTGATATAATGATAACTTTCAAAGAATTTTTTAACTCTGAACTTGTGAGAGTTCCCACAAGTCTTTCACTTTTTGTTACCTTACAATTCTGAATGAACCTAAAACAAAACGCTATAATTCTTTGTATTTTACTGATGGATGAGAACCGTTCGAAATGAAGAGTGTGGTCCTGACTTATAACATTCAAATCAATCGCGGGAACATATTCATGCTCCTCAGATGCAAATGAATCTTCAAATTCATGTATTTTATTAATATTGAGCGATGTGTCTTGATCCTGTTGCGAGTTAAGAATAATTTCAGGACCACACCACCATAATCTGTTTTCGTTGAAAAATTGAAAATCCTGAGCAGCTCTTGTCAATAAGTCTGCTGGGTTGTTTCGAGTACTCACATAATGCCAAGATGAAACTGAAGTTAATTTCCTTATGAGGGTGACTCTATTCGAAACGTACACATTTAATCTTATTGGTATGGATTTAATCCAAGCTAACACAATTTCTGAATCCGAAAACAATAAGACGTTTGATATTTGAAATTCCAGTTCAAAAATGTTCGTAATTTTGTGCAATAATTTGCTTAATAAAACTGCGCCATTGAGTTCCAGTTTTGGAACCGTTAATTTCTTATTCATTGGTGCCACCCTAGATTTTGACGTCAATAAATTGATTGAAATATTTCCCTCATCACTTATAGTTTTAACATAGATACAACAACCATAAGCGTTCATTGAAGCATCACAAAATCCGATTAGCTCAACCTTTGTGTTTTGTTTACTGTGTTTAATATTTCTGGGAACGATGATATTAGGTATAATTGAAAGATCTTCGAGAAACTTATGACAACTTTCATATAATTCTTGAGGTAATTCCTCATCCCAAGACAATTTTTTTATCCAAAGTTTTTGCATAAGTAGCTTTGAGACAATAATTATGGGTCCGATTAAGCCTAAAGGATCATACAATCTAGATATCAAACTTAAAAATTTTCTTTTTGTCAACTTACGCTCTATATGAATTATTGGGAAGTTTATTTTGAGACAATCTGATTTCGGATCATAAATTAATCCCAAGGTTTTCAGCGTCAAGTTATCTTCCGTGCCCTGATTCAATTCTATTTCATTAAATTGACAAAGTTCTTCTGGAATATCCGAGATTATACCTAAAGAATTAGATGCCCATTTATGTAGAGAAAATTCTCCTAAACTCAATAATTCAATTAATTCAGTTTTGATTCTTGTGATTTCTTCAATAGTATCGGCTCCGCAAATTACATCATCAATATAAGTGTTATTAGAAAGAACTTTGGAAGCAAGTGGATAGACATTCTTATGAGTGACAGCTAACTCAGATAAACACCTCGTTGCCAAAAAAGGTGAACTCTTAAGACCATAAGTAACGGTATTTAATCGAATAAAATTCAAGGGCAATGATGGATCTTTCCTCCAAATAATCAGTTGAAAATTTCGATGATCTGGATGTAATAATATACTTCTGTACATATGTCTGATATCGGTTATGAGAATGTATTTGTAAGTACGAAATAAAATCAAAATATCGTAAATATCCCTTTGGGCCAATTTTCCGTTGTAAAGAAAATCATTCAAACAAAGTTTGTTGTTAGTTTTCATACTCCCATCAAAAACAACTCTTAACTTAGTGGTAATTTTGTCGTTTCGTATTATAGGATGATGAGCAAGAAAGTATGTTGAAGTATCATCATGTCTAATTTCGTTAGGGTTCAATAGTTCAGCATGATTTAAATTTAAATATTCATCAATAAAATTGGAATAATCTGAAAATAATTTTTTATCATGGTTGAAACGCTTTTCTAAATTATGAAATCGCTTCAGAGCGAAAGAGTATGAATCTCCCAAATATATATCTGAAAGTGGGATTTTAAATGGCAATTTCACCTGAAATCTATTTCCAATTTTTTCTACGTTCTCTCTTAAGATATTTTCGCAGGCTTCCTGCTCGTTACTGAATTCTTCCTGAACTTCGGGAATGCTCTCGGCTTGCCAAAATCTTTCCATTAAGCTATCCAATTTTCCAAAACCTAAAGAACAATGATGAGAATATAGGACATTAGTATTTTCGTCAGAATAGTTCGTTTTTAATGATCCACCTACAATATATCCGAAATGTGTGTTGTGCAAGACAGGTCTTTGAGGTCCCAACTTTATAGTATCTGACAATAATATTGAAAAGAAAATATCTGCACCCAATAATATAGAAATTTCATCAGGTGTGTTGAATTTTGGATCAGCGAGGCATATATTCTTAGGAATTTCAAGGTGTTCTTTATCGAAATGAAGTTGAGGTAATTTTGAAGTGATTTTATCTACAACTGCACATGTTACATTGATGTTGAAATTGTTTCTACAGGAAAATATTCGAAAAGAAACCAATTGTTCTGATACCGATTCTTTTACATTGACCCCAATCAATTTTATGTCGGTTTCCGACCTTTGGCATTTTATATTGTCTGCTAATTCTTTTTTAATTAGTGATAATTGACTTCCAGAATCTAGAAGAATTTTTACTGTAATGTATTCCCCAGTATTGGACAAAACGTTCACTCTAGCTGATGGTAACAAAACATTGAAAAAGTCAGATCTTCCCTCACAAACAGCAAGAGAATTTGCGTCAGATTCATTATTTAAATGTAACAACGAATTATGGTTTCGATTGCATTTTGCACACTTTATCGGATATTTGCAAATGGAATTATGTTTATTCATGCACATTATGCATATTCCATTTGAATTGACAAATTTGAGGCGATCAGATGAAGTTAATAGTTTGAATTCTGGACAATATTGTAATTTATGATCAAAGCTTTTACAATGCATACATTTGTAATTATTTCTTCCTGAAGGATTTTTCTCAATTTTATTCAGATTTCTGAAATTCTTAGAAACATTCACTAGATTGACTGGTGTTCTTGGTTTACTCAATTTGTCTGGCTGAATTGATGAACATTCCAGAGCGGTTGCCCTAGCTTCCAAGAAATCAATGAATTCTGTCAAACTAGGAAGATTCTTTGAATTTCTCGCTACCTGGTAAGCCCTATTTGTATACAAATCAAGTTTCTTTGACAAAATGCATATTAGTAACATATCCCACTGATCCACAGGTTGATTCAAATTTTTCAATGAACTGATTTCTTGCTTAACTGAAGATATGAATTCTCTCAAATTGGAAGCTGTACCCTTTTGAAGGGGCCTAATATCCAATAAAAAATTCACATGATTGCTAATTAACATCATTGGATTATCATATCTTTTGTTCAAAAGATTTAATGCTTCCTCATATGATTCATTTATTAATGGTAAATTATTAATTATTGAGAGAGCTTCATCTTTTGTAAACTTCTTCAAATAGAAAAGTTTCTCTACATCTGATAAGTTTGAATTATCATTGACGACTGCACGAAACAAATCCATGAAAGGCTTGAAGTCACTTAAATTTTTTCCACTAAAATATGGAATATCAATAGAAGGTAATGATGAGCTATGAGTAACATTATTAATTGTAGTCGATAATTGTTGATTGGTTGTAATCTCACAATTTTTTAAAAGACGCTTCATATTTGAAGAAATCTGCAAAAATTTTGTTTCCATTTCAAACATATTTTCGTTATCTGTGGAATCTAAACTGAGAATTTCCAGTTGAGTATTTTCATATTGTTGAAAGGCATTATTTAATCTCGTCTTCCTAACTTCTAAATCTTCTTTGATTGTTTCTGAATCGATTTCCGAATTTAATAATTCTAAAATATAATTTTCAATTTTAGTTATTGTTCCTTTATAATAGGATCTTTGTAATTTTAATTTTTGAAGAGGCATCATGAAATGAATTCACCATACAACGATCAATTGTAAAAAAATTTCGAAAACAAAATATCATCAGTTTTTATGACTATAAGTTCTACTTATCTCTTCCGATGTTGTTATCTGGCAGATGTTACCGATGAACTCTCGTTTCGCCGCAATGGAAATTCGTCGAATTAATTTGCTCTCTTGAATGGAAATGACCCTTGGGAAGAACTGGATTTTCTTGAGAAACAGCCTTTTCTGCTCAGGTAGATGATGAAGAATCAGCTCCAATATTGCGGATGAGAATAAACTGTTCTTGATAACGCCGATGACCCAAAATGTAGAAGTCGTCGAAATTTTTAAATTTTTGTTGTAGCGAAGCACAATTTATTTCCTTCAATAGGTACTGTTTTTTGAGCTCGAAGGACCAATTTTATGTGCAAACCACTATAAGGTTTGTGTGGTGCACATAAAGAAAAATTGTTAGCAATTTGATTGCTTTTGATTAAGACACTTAACTGCAGGTATCGTCGTTTATTCAACGTTTTGAATTACAATGGATTGAAAACGAATTTATTCATTCGTGCGACATATGTTAAACAGGCATATGCGCGGAAATCTCAGTTGTATACAGTATGGTTAGTTATGTATGTTCAATATTAGATGTATAGGCTGGTCTATACACTAGTTCTCCAGAAACGCCTAATAGGCCATCGAACTTGGTACACCCTGTATATATATATATATATATATATATATATATATATGTATGCCAATCGGTCTTTTCGAGGACATTTTGAAGCATGAATTGGTACATTCGAGGACGGTCCCCGAATTGCTGATGCAAGTATCGGTCTTTTCAGGGACGGTCCTCGAATGGGTCGGCTATTTGAGGACGTTTGAGAAAATTTAAATTATGGTTTGTTAAGAAGTTTGAGGCTATCACGATCGGATGTGGTGACATTATAAGAGTCTTCTCTGGTTTTATGTAGTAGGCCATTAAGGTCATAAATTGAACAAAGTGAGTAGTTAAAGATACGATTGTAATTCAGCAAATAGATGCACCTAGGTACGTGCTCTCAAACCAAGTCCGCTTTCTCGAATCTATTCGCTATTTTTTATTACTTTTTACAGATAAGATGTTCCGAAGCTTATTCATGAATAATTTTTGAAATTTTCGATAAGTCAGAAAGAATATAAAAAAAAATTGGAATAATATGAATTTCATCCGTTGAATTTGACACAGAAGTAAATTAAAATCTGTGTTAAAACAGCCACTGGTCAATGCGATTCAATGAAGTATGTAACTGTAGTCCACTTTTTCCAATCCACTCGTTTCTTTTTTATTAGTTTATATAAATAAGATTTCCCGAAGCTTAATGATGAGTTACTGGAAATTTGCATTATTTCGAAAAAAATTTTATATTCATATCTGAAAAAAAGGCAGTGTAGTATCAAATCATGTACCTGGGCTTAGGAGAGTCTTTCGGGCTTATTGGCCGTGGTCTATTAGGAATTATTGCACCTGCGGTAGGCATCTTCAGAAGATTCTGGGTCTTAGATTGTAACTCGACCGCTGAATTTCCGAAAGTGACGCTGGATTCGATCCGTTGGTCCCACTTATACCCTGATCATTGGCGGGAGAAGGTAGTGGTTTTACGCGCGCGATGTTGATTGGTCCATCGCTTCCACTTCGTATTGGCTTGATTTTGGTCTTTTCCAACACCGGCAACCATGCGCTATGTACCAAAGGAGTTTCTTCCCTTCTGTTCATATTGTTCTTATGTTTATCTATCTCAATGGCTTCCATGTTCATCCTAGGATAGAAACTTTTGATGTTTGAAATAGCTTCTGCCTTTGAGAAAACAATATTGTTTTCTCAAACAATAACGGATCGAATCCCGCGTCACTTTCGGAAATTCAGCGGTCGAGCTACAATCTAAGACCAAGAATCCTCTGAAGATGCCTACCGCAGTTGTGGGCGAAACGTTAGGTGAAATAATTCCTAATAGACCACGGCCAATAAGCCCGGAAGACTCTCTTAATGTCAATATATCCGGTCGTGAAAGCCTGAAACTATTTTAACTGGGCTTAGCTTTTGCCGTCGATGGGATTTTCACAAATTTTTCCAGTAATTGATTTCGTTATGTATATGAATTTTATACGTAACAAAAAAAAATAAATATTGATATTATCAAGTCCTCAGAATCCTAATTAGAATGAAACAAATGAAATATAAAACTGGGTTGAAACAACCGGTGGTCATATGTGATTCAAATGAGAGCTTGCAGAAATAGGCCGAAATTTTTCAAAAAATTTGTTGGTGAGTTGGGTTCAACAAAATTCTGATTGTCCGATCAAAAAAACTTGCGTTAAATCGAAACAATCAGATCCCTTGATATGAAATTTCAACGAATCACTATAACTCAAATCAACTTGACAGTTCTTAATCGAGCAATCCAAGTTTTGTGAAAGTCATTTTTTATATTCAGAATACAGTTTGTATGACAAATTCAATATTTTCTCAATATCTGAAGATTTTTGCGAATAAAACTCAGTCTGAAAGATGAAAATTCAATAAAAATCAACTTTACGGACAACCAATGCCGTCGTAATAAAAACAATTATTTCATTTTGAATCACATGAATCACAAACCAATCATTTCTGTCATGCAACAACACCAGATTATTATTATCGTAGGAGGATCTGGCAGTGTCTTCAAATCATTTAATATAATTTTCCTTGACTGAGAAACGAAATCTGAACTAAATGAAGTTTCTTTACATTCATGCGAATATTGAATAAGTAAAGAGAAAATTATCTCCCTTAATTATTTGTGATAAAACATGTGACCCTCATTAAGAGTCCCTGAAGAAACGACTCTCCTTTTTTACCTGCTTTCGGAATTTAGATCTCAATTCCCTCGTCGAGATAACAATAAGTACAGTAAACAAGGGTCTGAAATAACTTTATCACAAAAAACATTGCATTTTTTAATTGAAGATTGTTGATTGTCTCGAAAATGTACTCTAATAATGCAGGTTTTAAAATTTTAAGAATTTCGTTTTCTCGAAATCCAGAAAGTTTATCGAAAACAGTTTCAAACAAAAGTTGTAGATCGAAAGTTTGTTATTAATATTATGACTTTTCTGAATCAGAAGGTTTTCATAGTGGCTAATAAGCGGTGCATTTTTATAGAGGCGTTCTCATTTGCTAGCAATGAGAATCTACTGATTGGGAATGAGAATGGAAAATCTTGAATTTGTATTACAATTCCGTCCCCCAAAATCTATAATGATACACTTAAAAAAATCACAAATTCTTTTCACTCTGTACCTTTTTTGACAGTTATGGTATGATTGAAATTATGTATCCAATACGGGAATCGAACTCCCATAGGCGCCCGTAGAAGTTTGTTTGATGAAGCGCAGGTGACATTAGTATTCCGTTTTGTTCGAAAACAATGAGATGATCAAAATCTCCATCAATCACTTTTTTGCGGAAAGAGCTGCGTTTTGGATATAATGATTGTCACGAGAGTAGGAATTCATGATCAAAAATGAAGGTTCCGAAATTTTCAGGAACCTTGAAAAAATCGGGAAAATATGTAAAAAATTACGTTTTCTCGAAAACAGGAAGGTTCATCGAAAAAAGGGTCAAACAAAAGTTGTAGAATGGAAAATTTGAGTACACATGATGGCTTTTTCCATTATCGTGAAGTTTATATTGACTAATTAGAGATGGATTTCTGTATTGGGATTCTCAGTTTCTAATTTCATTACGTACGAATTGCTGAAGACGTGGCAAAGGGAGCAGGTAGTTTTACCATTCCCATTTTATTACGTTCATGTTTGTAAACGAAAATAACAATGCTCTTTAATACAGCCGTGGATGAGAAATTCTTATCCCAGACTTCTCTCAAATTTTTTGAGTGTAAGAGAATATGTTGGAGAAATAATCATTTTTGTAGATGCATTTTGCGTTTTGTGTTGTGTGCATTGAATTTGGCTTTATCTGATTTATGTGTTATTTAAACGAAAAGTTGAATTTTGCGAAATGCGAACCAGAATTTGAAATAGGGATTGAATTTTCGTTCAAACTCTCTCTCTCTCTTCGATCAGCGTTGATTGAAAATTTTGTGGAGCTTCCTAATCGAATGCCACCCAGAAAAGTAAAACTAATTCTATTGGAAATGTGAAATTATTGAGAAGTGTTTGATTTTTCCTCTAAATATTCGAACATTCGAACTGTAGTATTAAACTTAGCATAGCGATTCGCTTTTGCAACCATTGTAATATTTCGCACAACTCGTCGAAAAAACTGAGAACTTCCATAAGGATGGTCCGGAGATCGAATAATTATTAGTTTGACCATTAAATAACAACAGCTAACATTTGACGAACGACTTGTTTTTCGATCGAAAAACTTTGATGAACTAACTGGGCAATAATCAGAACTTTCCTGGCTTTCAAGAAGTTCTTAGAAGTTTAATATTCACAAGAGTAAATGAACCAGAAGGATTATTTTTTGTCATACTTGAAAATATTTTGTCAAAACACATTAAACGATTTTCTGAAATGTTTCTTGAATTAATATAATTAATATTTCGAACTTTGAACATTATAATAGCTAATCGAAGATTATTTTTTCGGATTATTCCTCATTGGTCACTTGGTTGTGTAGGTCCGCAGAATGGAACTCAGTTCGATCTCTTATTTAGTCAAAGAATATTGCACTGACTCTTTTTATTTCAAAATAGAAGTGTCAATAATGAGTCTCTTTAATCATGCTTGAATTTCAAGGTTTCCCTGTTATCAAAATGTCAGTTTATAAAATTAAAGTGAGATTATTGACCAAAAAGGCATGTCGAAATTTCTCACTTTCACATCGTCCTTATAATACCGCAAGTATAATATTCAAATCTAATATGAAGCAATAGGACCCAAACAAAAATAAAAATCTTGTCGAAGAAAAGGATAAGGTAAATATCACAATAGGTATATCACATTTAATTTAGGTAACGTTGAGTAGCATATTTTCTGTGGTAATGTAGAATGTTAATCTTTATCCGGTGCTACATGAATAATGACATTTTCGGTGAATTTAGGAGGAGATTGAATTCCTTCAGATATAAAAATGCATTACATCATCAAGGAGTTAAACAACTCAAACTTTCACATATTCTGACATTTTTTTAATCAATCCGTTGAAATATTTATATCCATTTGCATTAGGTTTTTATGCAAAATCGATTCATTTTTGTTACTGCCAACTTTCGCTTCGCATGTTGTCCCTTGAATGCAGAACATTCAAGCTAAAACTGCTCAGTTTAGAGCAGAACATTTTTTCCTTATTTTTCCAAAAATTACAATTTTTTCTTCATTACAGTGTTAAGCTTGTTGAAAATTTCACCTTGTACAATGAGCTTCTTGGTCTCACTTTCATCTATATTTCAAAAAAAAAAACTTAGATTGAACTTCCGTGATTGTATGAGTTTTGTGTATTGTGCATTATATTTCTGAAAAATTCTTGAGGGTGTGCCATCAACAATTTTTCTTTCATTTTCTTTATTTTTCAAAATTCCAAATGACAGATATTTCGATGAAATTTCATATTCTGACATGGAATGGTAACATCTGATTACCCGGTAACATCCGATTTAAAAAAATCAGGTGTAAAATAACAAGTGAACAAAATATAAGTGCAGTTTTCGGGCAGATTTGAAAGAAAAATGCTCCTGAAATGTTTCTTCAGATATATCAGTTTTTGCAAACTCATAAAAATTTATCGAGACTATAATAAATTCTGCTCGCTTCCTTTGTTCGTTTCATTGAAGAGGGTAACAGTGAAAGAAGTACTAAAATCAGTCGGTTCTTGTGCATCTGTTGATTTCGAAATATTAGAAAATGTCCGTCAATAATTTTTTTCTCTTTTCCCTTTCGAAGATATGCCCAATAATATGCTATATGCTCAACGCCAAAAATATATGCTATACATGAATCAAATATGCCAAATTTTGCATTAAAAATGCTGAATTTGCACCCGAGTAAGTATTTCTTCGATCTTCAACTGTAGAGAAACTAAGGCATCTGGGTTTTATTGCCCCTAATAACAGTAGGCGGGATATTTTTCTCTCGAGATAAGAACCCGGTGTAGACCGTGGAATTTGCACTGGTAAGACGAAAGGGGGGTAGGTTTACGTCTGACAGATTCAACGTAAACAATTTTTAGACTTGAGTTTTTTCTTTTGGATCCATTCCATAATCTTGTGACTAGTGTTGGTTTTCTGCAATTTGAGTGCATCAGTTGGTAAGTAAATTCTTTTAGCTATTGTTCTGAACTAAATATTTTGATATTTCATTCAACATATAATGAAGTTTTTATATGTGTGTTGGCGAGGAACTTTTTGATTTAGAAAAAAAATTTTTCTTCTGAGAATTGTCGTTTGCCGTTGAATTTTTTATATTTCATTTGGTTCTGAAGATATTTGAAAATCTCATAAAATAGACCTGCGCAGCACCCTTCGAAAAATTGAGTTCCAGTTAACTTGTCTGAAATAGTGCTGTACATGTACATTGTATCCTAAATTGCTCGATTTTGGCTCTTTGTGGTACTTCTGGACTTACAGGTCAAAATGATGAAAGGAGTCCGGGGTTCGATTTTTGTGAAAACCATTTCACGATATGTTCATTTTTTTATAATTTCGATTTATTATCGATTTCAATCATCTGGAATTCAAATTAATGAGGAATGATTCAACAATATTGGAGAAATTCAATGCGAAATTCACAAAAACACAATTGAAGCATTCGAATGAAATTAAATTCTGGTTTTTGAGAAAGTAAGTGTACTTGAAAGAAACTAAGTCTCCACTGGTCTAATTTTTCTAAATATTATGTGATATCGGTATAGATTTCTCAGTAATTAATATCTTTTTTTATGTCACTATATTTGGAAAGCCTAGATTTGCACTAATTATTATATTTTTAGTTAAACTGCTATGAAATCTGATCTTATTTGGATTTTTCATGTCTTATAATTTCTAAAACTAATGTTCACCTTATCCAAATTCAAGATTTTCCCGTACAAAACATATGAGGCCGTTGGGGGTAACGGCAGCAAAGATTTCGTGGTAAGATGCCTCAAAAGGACTTTCACCGACGAAACTGCCGAACTTTGTTCAAGGACGGGCCAAAGGTCAAATAATAAAATTGCTGAAAGTCCCGTTATGAAGATTTCATTCAGTGGGTAGTTGATTTGAGGTTTTCTTTCAAAATTGATTTGAGGTGTAGCCGCGATACTGTGAAACACAACCTTTGCAGTTATTCAAATAATTCTTGTAAATTTGTTGTCCAGAAATTTTTCAATGACTTACGGTGGGTTTCACAAAGCTTTGATTGTACCATCCAACAACCTTACGTAAATTCGAACCGATCGAATTACTCGTTTTGAAGTTTTAACGAATTGCGGTGGCTCCAATTAATTTAACGAAGTTTTGTGAAACCAACCCTCAGACACTTATACGATAAAAATTCAAAACGTTGACAATTATTTTTTTATCTTCTCATCAATTGGAATATGTTGAACCAATGAATTGAATAGTTGAACGAAATTGTTCAAATAACTCAAGTTATAAATTATGGTTTCTTAATCATTTATCGATTGGAGAAAATAAAGGTACAATCATTCTATAATCTAATATGATTTCTCAAATACTTGAACTTGCTTAAAAAAAGAGGATTATTTCAACTTATAGTTTCATTCTTTTCAGATGTGGTGAGGAAGAGTACAGGCATTTCGGAAAAAGACTTCGGAATATAATATGTGAACGAATGGCTGCGACATGCCAGGCAGAGGAAAGAAAGACAGATGATGAAACTTACTATATTATGTACTCAAACCTATTTTCATTTTTTTTTGTTTATTTTTTTTTCCATTTTTTTTGTTTTTTATTATATTAATGTTATTAATCATTATAGTTGTTTTCATTATCCTCATGCAGTCAATGATTTAATCTAAAATATATGTAAATTTATTATTGGTAAATTTGCTCTCCGCCAGTCAAAAAAATAATGTAATTGGGAGCAAATCTTCTTATTGGACGAAATGAATATTGAAATTGAAAATTTCGACTAACGTCACATATATAAAGTAACAAAATTGAATCTGAATATTTATCACAAAAAACCCAAATGCGATAAGAAATGGCTGAATTAAAAATGGTTCAATATTTATCACAAAAAACCTCTCATTAGTCAACGCAATGAGAATAACAAAATATGTCCCAAATGCGAAAACAAATGGCTCCCTATTTGAAGATATCTTTTAGTATCACATCAAAATTCCTATGCGACGTCAAAAAGAAATAAAGAAAAGTGGTCTCAAAATTAACTCGCATGGGCGTCTCAAATGTGACAAGAAATGGAGTTTCATTGTGGCCAGTTTTGCGATCGCATATTCAACTACTCATTGTTCCGAAATGCGTACTTGATGTGGAGGACATTTGGATGCATATGCGAGCTCGTGTAGAGGTAAAGAGTACATCGCATATGAGAGTTACATTTCCATCGCCGTGTTTGCTGGGTAACTGTAGTTATTCAATGGTCAGTAGTTGGGGGAGAAAGATGAAAGAGGGCGCTTGACTTTTAGATGCTTATTTAATGAATTCTATTCAAAATCAAATTGGACTCTGAATGCGACTCTTCAGAATCCAATGAGACATATATTGTAGATTAGAGTAGAAAAGTATGAGGTTTTATCAGGACCAAAGATTATAGAGTATACTCTATAATCTTTGATAAGGAAAAATATAATAATAATGGAGTCGAATAAAGCGCCCTCTGTCTGCCAACTGCCCGAACTAAACTTCGTTCAATTTGAATTTTTCATTAAATTTTTTATTTATTTATTATTTATATTCATAAAAAAGGTACCAATAAATATACAAAAGTCTCTAGAAATTTTGGAATCTACAGTGACTTTATTCAAATATTGTATAAAGTCACTGTAGTTCCGGCCATTATTAGGCCAGTTATATGAGCATATAGTATTAATCTATGGAACTTATTGTGGATAAGATGCCATGAGACTTCCCGAAACCGGTAGTTTTTTAATAAATTTGTGAGAGAAAGACTTTCGATCGATTTGATTTCATTCTATTTTCTCCTTAACGAAGATTGTTGGGGAAATTATGATGTGAGGGTTATGTTAGATTGGTCTTTACAATAAACGAGCCGAAGTAAAAATGGTTTTGCATATGATGTGTTTTGACATCTCGTGTTTAATGTTCATTCTAGCATAGGGCGGCTGTTTTAATATATAAGTGGCTTCATTGAAATTTGAGAAAAAAATTATTGTAGAATGTAACATCAGACTTCGGCGCAGAGCATTATTTTTATTCATTGCGTTTATAGTTGAAAAAATTTTTAAAAATTTATGTTTCAGACATTCTGTTCCTATATCATTATAGTCTATGTGTTATGTTTTGTTTTTATATTTCATTATAAATGTTCTGCCTGTCATCTGATGATTTAATGTATTCATTAAACTCATTGAAAATTTAAGATAAGGTCATAGAAACACTAGGATTCCAAGAGAATATTAATAATCAGAAATAGAGCCAGAAGATTGCATCAATCGATACGAGAATCAACAAATGTTTCAGATAGACCAACGTAAGTTTATTTATTCTTCAGGAAGGAGAGAAGTAGACCGCAGGTTTTGCATTAATTAGGGACCATTACCACTGACGCATTCAAAGCACCGTGAATAAAAATTCATACCTTTTTCATGAGTCTATGTCACACAAACTCAACATTAGACTAGTGGAGACCAAAGTCTGTAGATTATTTCAAAGCAACAGAGAAGTGGTGGTGATACTCCAATTCCATCATAGTGCCATCAGTGCCACCTAGCCACAGCCACAATGAAAAATGACAAACACCACGAAGGCCAGCTCTTACAGCCATGCGAGAAGACGCTTCTGAGTATCACCACATAGTTGCGCCATGTAGCGATGTATGCCTGAAGCTCCTACTACCGGTTTCTTCGACAAACTTAAATCTTCAATTTATTTCATCGTTCACTCAGGCGAATATCAACTACTCATACGGAGTTTATGCAAGACTGCACGACAGATCAGTTTTAGAAAACCAATTTTCATTACAGGACTCATGTAATTCAGACGAAACTTCACTTACCACTTAAGCCGGGTTCTCAGGGCTTCGTACTGTCGCAGGCGACAATCCCCACCCTTCCTTGTTTCATGAGATTGTCGCTGAAATCCAATGTGTAGTTGAATTATTTCAACTACAAAAGGGGCGTGTCGCGACAGATTTTGACAACCAGAAATGAAAAAGTAGGGGCCAGGGGAAGTTTTGTTCACATACTCTGATTGGCTGAATTGCTGTCGCCTGCGGCACTACGAAGCTCTGGGAACCCAGCTTAATCCTTCACGAGTGAATCGAACGATAACAACGCTCTACGAACAACTTATTGAGACGAGACATAATCATTCATTACTGTAATCATCCCTTGCCGACAACTGTGACAGCGAACCAAATCGAGATTACACGATCATTCCGAGCCGAATAATCAGGGTCGACCATTGCGACTACTTTGGCATATTTTAGGTCCAACAATATAAGTACAATCTTGGCCGCTGAAGATTTTATTCCTTCAAATTTTTTGTGAATTTCGTCGGGAAATGGACAGATTTAGAATTAACATTTCTAGTCAAGCAGACCCTGCCGCCACTGAAGAGCCACCGCTTATGTTATCTCGATGAATGGAGATACCATAGAATGAAAGCTTGAATATGAGTGTCCAGAAATGAACTGTGACAAAATGATTATGTGATATGGTGTAAACATGTAAGGATCCTTGCTTGTCAATCAAGAAAGGTTTGATGGGCCAAGAAGTTTATCTGTTAGAACTGATGGATGTTACCCTGAAAAATTGTGATAGATGTACGTCATTGTTGCTATACCAATATTCACTTTTGGTGGAAATACTTTAATAACCTAGGTGAGTCAGAAGGTTACGAAAAAAACCCATTAAGTTGAGATTAGGTTAGGAAATTGAGTTTGTGTGGGCATTACTGAATAAGCTCAGCAGTGAATTTCATAAGCGATGACATCATCAAGGAAGTGGGCATACAAAAGCATTTTACTACAATGCAAACAGGGAAATTATATTGAGAAAGGAAATACTACCATCTATAAAACCATTGTATACACAGATATTTATGAGATGCTCACCAGATTTACTATCACGACGGTTGAACTTTTTATTGATGCGGAATATTCCTTTGATATGAAAGTAAAGTGCAGAAAAAGGATGAAAGGGGGATGGATTACCCAAATAAATTTATAGGCTACTTCGAAAAAATATTTGGGATCCTGGTTGAAAGCAACGCTTCTTAAAAGCGGGACGTGTCTGGTCCAGTGTTGAAAAAAGGTGAATAGTTGCAGTGCGGCGTACCCCTTGCAAGGGCGGTCCTAGCCTTAAATTTTGGGGGGGGTCGCCGTTATGGGTTTGAAGTTTTCTGGTCGGTTTTCTTGCACGAAGAGCTCACTATAAGAAATCTAATTTTAGAATTTTGGGGGGGGGGGGGGTTCATGACCCCCCTGGGACCGCCCATGACCCCTTCAAGCAACCTATCAAGCTTTCAACTTTCACCTGAAATACTATGGAGTCACCCGATAAAGTGGGAGCTATCGAGGTCTTGTGGCAAATAAAAATTTATTTTATGTGTTATATCAGGAAAGTCCTCAGAAAAGCATTGAAGAAGTTGTAATCAACGAAATTCATCAAAAAGATGAAGGAAAATACACTACCCCGATGAAACTAAATTGAAAAAAAAAATTTATCAAATGTCCTCGAATTGCCACATACACGCATTTTTCTATATAGTTCGCTAAAATATTCACATATGGCGAAATTGATCGGATTATATGGTTCAGCATCAACAATAGAATCTAACTATGTCATAAAATTCAAAATATAGAAAAAATATGAAACGTCCTCGAAAAGACCGATCGGCATAAATATATATATATATATATATATATATATATATATATATATATATATATATACATATATATATATAAAGCTGCCTCCGTGGTGACGTTGGATGTTGCCCTGGAATGCAGGGTCTTCTAACCGAAATCGCAAATGTGCGGCTGGCTCCCTTGTGTTGACTCCGTTATGTGATTTCAATTTCCAACTTTTCACCGTACTGCTGAGGGCCGAAAGCCCGAAACAGCTGTCTACGGTTCATTTTCGTTTCAGAGGGTTATGTCCGTTAAATCTTTTCCATGTACTCCACCGATCCCTCATTATTTATCCTTATATTGTGTTTGTATTCCTGGACTCGGATGTCACGCAGGTGGCTAAAGCTGCCTCCGTGGTGACGTTGGATGTTGCCCTGGAATGCAGGGTCTTCTAACCGAAATCGCAAATGTGCGGCTGGCTCCCTTGTGTTGACTCCGTTATGTGATTTCAATTTCCAACTTTTCACCGTACTGATGAGGGCCGAAAGCCCGAAACAGCTGTCTACGGTTCATTTTCGTTTCAGAGGGTTATGTCCGTTAAATCTTTTCCATGTACTTCACCGATCCCTCATTATTTATCCTTATATTGTGTGTTTATATATTATATATATATTATATATTATATATATATATATATATATATATATATTATATATATATATATTTATCTATATATATAATATATATATATATATATATATATATATATGAACTTTACAAAACCTTTTTGAACGATATTTTTTAAAAGTGTAGGTACTACCACTACCTCAATTTTGCTTTTGTTCCGAACTCATCAATAACTGATGAGTTTGCTATTTTCCAGTAAACTGTTAAAGAACTACAAACATTCTATATAGATTATATTTTCGAGAAATCGCAGTTATAATGAAGTTAATTATAGTTGGATTCAAGTTAAAAAAATGACACTTTCATTTGCTTAATAATTTGATCTTAATAATTAAACTGAGTAAACAATGGAATCAATGATTTGTAATTTATTTATATGATTGATACAATGAAATGAAAAAGCAGGCATCGAATTAAACGTTTTTATTTGTAAAAAATGGGCATGCTATACTATATCGTATATCGACTGAGAGTCGAGTGACTTCTTAAATAATTGAAATGTTCGATGAAATAGAAAAAGAGGTCCATTATGATTTTGATCTTATAGGAAAGTGATCAAATATATATTTTCAATAAATGGAGAAACAATATAATATGATATTCGAGCAGATATGTGAAAGGGTCGTGACAAGTTGTCAAAAATCATATATGATAATCAAATATTAGTCAGCAGAGGTAAGAGTGGCTTAATCCACTGGAGGATCGAATCAGTTTTGCTCATATTTTTGTTTCCATGCAGCTGCCATGTGGTGACAGAAATGTTGTCTGGAACTTTGAATCATTCTAGTTCAACTTTATACTTCTTGCTTTTCATTGAACCAAATACATTGCATTTGAAACATTTCAGAGCTATCGTAGGTTGAGAAAGTTATGTGGCCACTTCGAACCATATTTTCGCCCTTTCTAGATATTTCCTTGAATTTTATCAAAATATCTGATAGAAATACCAGACATTATTTCTTCACAGGAATGAAAATACTCCTTTATAAATAAAAATGAACTATTTTTTGGCTTTCACCCATTCTCAACTCCTGCAATTTCGTTCCCTTAATTTACCGATAAGAATATCAAATTCTGATTTTACCGAGATTTGACTCTTATGGATGTAACAAAGATTTTTCTTGATCCAGTCGCCATATTGTTACGTCACGACTTTTTCAGTCCAAATATTCATATTTTTGTTTTGTGGTCTTGGATTGAGGTTATTTGCGTACTGTGGTTAGCAGTTTGGCTTTCCAAAATGGTCGTCATGTCACGGTGGGTGAGATGACTCATGGAACTCCATGAGTTGAAAGAGTCTTATTGAAAAATTATTAAGTTGTGTGTGGAGTTGAAAATATGTTGTTTAAGTATTATGTGATAAATAGTTTGTGATGCAGCCAAGCACATGATAAAAGATTAGACAGACAGACAAGAGCATGACTGGAGGAGCGTGAATATCAAATCGGCGTTGGTAGGTACTCTTATATTTAGAATGCTTGAAAAAGGTTTGCGTAATATGCCAATTAGTCAGTGCTTTATCTCTGGTTATGTATATTTACGTTTTTTTCAGGTCAAAGAATTGAGGACTTAACAGTGAGGAAGTGATAGAAAGGATATTTCAGTTGGGTTGGGAAAAAGGCAAAAACAAACTTTTCATCCCTAATAAAATTGTGCAATGTTCTCAAAGGTATAGTATAAATAATTTCAGTGATCATAAAACCCATATTTATGTTTCATTAATAAAGTAAGGTAAAGTAAAGTATTTTATTCGTCATATAAAACTATAAACATAGCATTGACACGTCAACAACAAAAAATACAATATAAGAATATAGGACTATAGTATACGAAAATCAGACAATACATACATATAAATATCAACTTTAAAGACATCAGAATATTATAAAATGCTCTAACAGAAATAGAAAAACGCAAATCTACAGCCACTGTGGTTGGACTCACAACAAAACGAGTCGAACCAGGGATTCAGAACAAACAAGTCAATCATCAAAGCACCCTTCTCTACAGTATTGACTGAAATCATAGACAGAGTAGAAAGCATTTTCGCATAATATGAATCTCAATTTATTCTTGAAAACTCTCAGCTCAACAATGTCTTTCAATGAACTCGGCAGTGAATTATAAATAGTTATCCCAGCATAGTACAGTGACTTCTTGTATTTTTCTCGGTTTTGTTTTACCAGTTCTAAAATGCCTTTGTTTCTCGTGTCATGATCATGAATATCGGATCTCTTTCTATATCTATTTCTCTCACTATGAATTCGGAAGCACAATTTATATATATAAATACAAGGGATTTCGTCTAAAAGTTTCCCTGCAACTTTGTCTATAGGTCAAGTTGTAAATTATTTTCAACGCTCGCTTCTGCCCAACGAATATGCGGGAGCATGACCCAAAGTTCCCCAAACGGTAATGGCGTAACTAACAATTGAATATATTATTATTATTATTAGAATTCTTTATTGCATGAAATTTATATAACAGGGTTATCAACAATGTGCAATAGGCGAGCATATCGCGAAGCGATGTCTTCCTGCCAACCTTAACACAATATGTATTTTATAATTCATATAGTAGTACATAATGTGAATTCTATATTCCTATACAAACTTAAGAAAATTTTCACAAAAAAAAAAAAAAATTATAAACAAATAAATTACTCCTGATTGAAAATGGACGAGGAGAAGGTTATGATGGGAAGAGGGACGGGAAAAGAAAAGAGAGGAGTGATATATCTGAAGAACGGCCTCAAAATGAAATAAAATGAATGATTAAAACGCTGACTCACAGATTGAGATTCGCTTCGGCTAAAAACCTCTTGCGGCTATGCTGGAATGAATAGAGAGACGGCCTTTGGACGATTTCTGTTGGAATACGATTCCAGAACTGTGGAAACCTCACTGAAAAGCTATTGTGGGAAAAATTTGTAAGATGCGCAGGTATTCGCAAAGTGAGATTGCCAAGTGCCCAAGTTTGACGAACACTGTCTCCAAGAGGCAGTAAATTACAATACAGATATGTAGGTTCCCGCGATCCTAGTACCTTATATCCCAAGAGCAGAGTATGAAAAATGCGACGCTGTTTGATAGTCAATAAATTCAGGTCTTGCTTGAACTGACTAACGTGATCGAACTTCCTCAAATTATAAATGAATTTAATACCCGCATTTTGCAAACGTTCGAGCTTGTTCAACTGATTCATTTTTAAACCCATATAAGCAACATCGGCATAATCAAGTATAGGAAGCAATAATGAAAAATAAAGGTTTTTTCTAGTTTGAAATGGCAAAAAATTCTTCAGTAGACGGAGTTGATGTAAGCAATAAAAAAATTTTTTACTCAATGTGGCAATCTGAGTATCCCAAGAGAGCGTCTCATCCATAATCAGGCCAAGATTTCTGACACTTGACGAATAGGGAATCTTCACGCCGTTGAGGATGACCTGATGTTCGAGCCTATCAACTGAATTTAAGCTTCTTCTGGTCCCTATGACGAATGATTGAGTTTTTGTGGTATTAATATCAAGACCAATACATGAAGCGGCAAGAGAAATTCTAGAAAGGTCATCGTTTAAGGTTTGTAAACTCCGGGAAAAATCCTCAACGGTTGTATGGATGTAAACCTGTAGATCATCCGCAAAAAGATGAAACCTACTCCTTAAATTATCTGTCAAAGAAGACATGTAGAGTGTAAACAAAAGTGGCCCTAGAACACTACCCTGTGGAACACCCGATCTTGTCTCCACCCACTCAGAGCCACGGTCACCCAGGCTCACCGAGATTTCACGCCCCCTGAGGTAAGAGTCGAAGAAGCTTCTGGAGTGCTCTGAAAATCCCAACAAGCGCAACCTGGCGAGAAGTATATCGAAGTCTATGGTGTCAAAGGCCTTGCTAAAATCTAATAGTACCAAAGCTGTGAGCATTTTCTTATCCATTGCTCCACTGATGTCATCAGTGATCTTTGTGAGTGCTGTGGTAGTGCTGTATTTCTGACGAAATCCTGATTGATAGGTGTTGAAAAGGGAATGTTCATTCAGATATCTCAGAATTTGGGAGTGGATGAGCTTCTCAAAGATCTTACAGAGCGTTGGGAGTATAGATATCGGCCGAAAATCCAGAGGATGGAAAGGATTTTGTTTCTTCGGTATCGGAATGATTTTGGCGCGCTTCCACGCAGTTGGAAAAGTATCAGTCTCAAGTGAAATATTATAAATATACATACGCATAATATATGTCGATAAGCGTATTGGAAGTGAAGGACCTTTTAAGTATATTCAATGCATAGCATGCTTTATTGAGTTTTTTTGCCAAGGCCTCGATGTGGGGTTCCTAGCTTAGAGAATCATTCAGAATTACACCCAAGAAGGATGCATTCGAGCTTGGTTCCAAGATCTCATGATCAACATTGAGTTTTCAATTTATTTGTCTGAGACATATTTAGAAGGACGGTTTTTTCCACACCACTCCTGAAAACTCCCAATCACTAATCTCACCTTTTCTATTTGGTAATCTTCAGATATATCATGCACCACTATGCATGTATCGTCCGCATATATGAAAACCTCACCATCAGTCACATACTTAGGAAGGTCATTGACATAGAGTAAGGAGATGAGCGGTCCCAACACGCTTCCCTGGGGTGTTCCCATTAGTTGTTCAAATATGTATATCAGAATGGCCCTTATCGGTTTTGACACGAAATTTTCTATACTCGAGAAACGAGTTGATGAATTTGTTCAGAAATCCTCGTATTCCAAGGCTTTCGAGCTTCTCAGCACAGAAATTTGGTGAGATACAGTCGAAAGCTCGACTAAGATCGAACATCAACAGTACAACGAACTCACTTTCACTGAGTCTACAGTTAACGAAGTCCACCAAATCACAGCTACTATTCTCAGTGGATAGGCCCGGTCTGAAACCTTACTGGCCGTAATATAAGGTGCCATTCTCATTAAGGAAGTTCATGATTTGATCATAATATTTTCAGAGGTTCTTAAGCAGAATTAAAATACTAAATTTGTTACTGAAAAATGGCTCCACGTTGTGCAGATAGCACTGCTCAAACCAAAATTTTGCTTTCAATCCAAACGTAACAACTACAAGAGCATGAGTGGAGGAGCTTCTCGGGTGTAAGTCTCAGCTGTATACCGTAATTTTGTTCCTGCAAGCAAAAAGGCTGAACAGGTCGAAAATATTAGTGACATCGGTACGGATTTAGACCCAAAACATCGAAAAGAGGGATCATCTTCGAGAAGGAAGGTTGTCTCGATATAAATTGCCAACACTGCCTACTAAAATTCAAAGTAAGTTTATAAATATTAAATAATCAGAACAGATTCCACTATTACTAGAGCAGTAGACAGCCTCCTTTCTTGAAAATCTTAGAATCACTGTTTTTTTCAGGGCCAACTTGCTCTGAAATAGGTACCGAGAGAAAGAAAAAGGTGAGGAAGACCAAAAGCTACCCGGATGAGCGGCATACAGAAGACAGTGTCTGCGAGACCGGTAGAATAGGTGTGGATAGAAGGGGCTGGAGACTAGGAATTGGATGGCCTAGGACGCTATAAACCTGGATATATATATATATATATATATATACGTGTTCGAATTTATTTGTTGGGTGTCTAGGTTACAGTTGAAAAACGTGAAATAATTTATTCATACAAACGTTTCGGCGCATCCGCCTTCTTCAGTGTAAAATACATCATAATGGACTTAAACATCTAAAAATTATGTATATTAATTAAATAAAAAAAAATTTCATGCAAACATCTCACTAATTGTCATCTTGGTTGATTAGGTTTGTATGAATAAATTATTTCACGTTTTTCAACTGTAACCTAGACACCCAACAAATAAATTCGAACACGTTGATATATAAATAACTAGGTAAAAATGAATGAATGAATATATATATATATATATATAGATATATATATATAGATATATATATATAGATATATATATATATATATATTATATATATATATATATATTATTATATATATATATATATATTATATATATATATCTTGATACAGCGGGACATATGGGGACCGAATGTACATATCGTATGGATCGCATACATTGATATACATTTGCATTTGGTCGTATACATAACCATTCATTTAATTATGTATATTGCAGAAACTGATTTATATCGATTTTTTCATTTCTTATATATTCCGGTACATATGGGTACCACCCAAAATGGATACAGTGGTAACTATTGGGACCGCATTAGATTGTTTCGAAATGTATATTGCCACGAAGATACTTACTGACACCATGGCTAATAAAATTAAGAAAGATATTTGTTTTATTAGTTGAAAATAGGTTATCGATAATATGTGTTAGTTTCAGGTATTTCATATTTTACTCGAATTAAGAAGAAAATTATTTTCTCTTTTTGTCCATGTAAATATAAAGATTTTTTTTAAATTATGAAACATTCTCTCGTTTGTACATTCTGTAAGTTATCCAAATCGTTTCTGTTTCGATATGAAATACTTGATTTCACCTTTCACATGGGTTTGAATTTGACTGATACAAAATGAATGCTTGGGGAAAGACCAAAAAAATACTCAACTTTGAAAAGGCACTCTGAGTATATCATGATTTCTTTGTGAATTTTTTAATAATCCAGTTTTGATCCTGATATGACGAGTGCCGATTAATTCGATTGTTTTTTCATTCACTCTGGAATTTGATAGAAAATTTGATTTTGGTATTGTAGGTAGGTATGTTAGTTCAATATTAAGATAATTTTCTATATCAATCAACATTCGAAGATTCAGTGAAGAACATACAGAAAAAAAATCTGATTAATTCTAATTTTGTAACATTAATAACGCCACATACACATGTGAAATCTCAGCATAAACCAACTGCTATCAAGTTTAACTTCCCTCTATATTCATATAAAATATAGCAAATATTGAAAAAAAAACAAAGTACTTATTCATCATATACAAGGAGTTTTTACGTTCGGGCTATTCATTTACGAAAGTTGGTAGGAATGTAACCCTCTGAACTTGTCACCCTAGAAAGACTGCTATCGTGGCAGGGAATGGGATATATTTTCCGAGGATTTCACGATATCATGATATTTCATTAATCATAAAAATTATAATCCTGAGCCGGATTGATGAAAGTTTCTTGAATTCAATATTTTTGTCGCAATTTCATCGAAAAAATGTTCAAACGCGAGAATGTTCATTGTTTAAACCTGTGCATTTTCATAAACAGAAAGAAAAAAACTATAAAATTCTTCCCTAGTTTGAGTGAAATATGAAAATAAGGCTTGAAACTAACACATATCATCGGTAGCCACAACTTGACTAACCTTCATTGAAGGAAAAAATAATAATATCGCTAGCATTCGAAAATATTCTAGAATCGATATCTCAAAAGGTAAGTATCCTCGTGGCAATGTTACTATCAAGATGTCCCATATTTACCACTATATCTGTTCTTGATGGCACCCTTTGTGTACCGGAATGAATATGAACTGAAAAAATCGATATAATTTTATTTCTGCAATGAATATAATTAAATGAAAGGTTATGTATATTAGAAAATGTAAATGTGTATCAGTATATGCGATCCCTACAATATATAGTGGGTATCCCAGACCTTTCAGACTAGATAGGTAAAAATGTTGTGAGGAGTTCTGTGCTCGATTTTCGTGAAATCCGTTTCAAGATATTATCTTCATTTGTTTAGAAGATGTAACAAAATTTTAATATTTTATCGAGTTCGAAGATGACTTTTTCATTTTCGAAAATATCTGAAAGAGTTTCAAAACTTTCAACAAGCACTTTTCGACTAGAAATATCGCAATATTTTCATAATAGAACATACATGATAACATTCGTCGAAAACCATACATGATATAGTTCGTCGAAACCATGTTTCTGGAAGCTTTTAAAATATGAACATATGAGTTACAGAAGGGTTGATGAAATAGCCGAAGAAGTTACATCATTTAAAAGTCAGATATATGCAGACCGAATGTATATTTATTTTATGGATGTTGCATTCTGGATTGTTTGCATTTTTAAGTATACATAAAGATTCTATTGCTTCTGTTCATTGTGAATGAATACATTCGATTTTTACATTTCCTATATATTCCGGTACGACCTTACATTTAAGGACCAACAAGATATACAGAAACAGCGTTTTACGAGAATATTATGAGAGCCCCATTAGGAGGAAAGATCTTCTGAAATGCCATGAGGATAGGTACTTACTAAGACTTAATTTTCCTCAATATAATGACTAGAGGAATAGTTTTCAGTTTTGAGACAAAATTGCAGACACTTGAAGTGAAAATTTCAATGAGTTCCAGTCAATCTGAATATTGAACATCGTATCAATACAACTAGCAGTTTCCACACGGTGCTCGTTAAAATTTATGAAACTATTCACAGGTGGTTTGTTCGATCAAGAACTGTGAAGGTTTTTTAAAGGAAACGAACAAATGGAGAAACAAAAAATTGTAATGACCAACTAATAGGTATTGAAATTGCCTAACTGTCAATTTCGGTCTGTAACCTTAACTCAAAAACAAAGAAACATCATGGTATAATTCGATTATCACGAAATTTTTTATTTTGCACATGCATTCTAGATATCCTTCCTACAGAAATGTTTTGAATCTCGTATCAAAATCTCCCGACTAAAAGTATCAAACTACGCATGAAAAGAGATTTCCAGATCAAATCCAATGTTATCGTCCTCGGGCGAATTGTTGGTTCTTACATCTAACATGAAAAATTATCTTCTGTCTTTGTTTGTGTTTACGTTTAGCAATGCAGCTGTTGTGTCGTATCGGTCACCGCTTGATCATAATGATTTAAAGATCGTAAACGTCGAAGCTTCCGACTTGAGGAGCTGGGGTATTCGATGTTGCCGGCAACACTTTTTTAATTCATGTAATGGTTGTTATTTCATTATGAAATTATCGTTATCAAATTTTTCCTGAGTCAGATACAGTTGAAAGGCATGAATAATATTCGAATAGATTTTTTATTTGAAAAGCATTTGAAGTTATGAAGAATCAATTTCGTGAAATTTGTGATCCTCTGATCTGTTGAAGTTCGTCCAAAACTTTTTGATTCACGGAAAACTTTGTTCTTTGTTGAATTTTGTTCGTGTTATGCCTGTTTGTTCAGTTTCTGTATTTTCTGTATTGGCTTTCTTTTCTCACTTGCTATCTTCATTGCGTTAGAGTTGACGAAGACGAAATTATGTTCATGACTATAATAAAACAAGGCATACCAAACAACATAGTGTTTGAGAAATGCCTTGTTTTGAGTTCAAGAAAAATGTTGGAAGAAATAATCAATATTGTTTGCGTCATATGCTGTCAGATTAATTTCGTTTTTCATTAACAAGAGGTTGAAGTTTGTGAAGTGTCTGATGCGAACCTAACCTTGAAATAGGAATGAAATAAAAGTGTTCGGGTTTTTCCGATCAGCGAAGAGTAAAATTTTGTAGAACTAATTTGGAAAATTTTCTTCAATACTTTTTTTTTATTGGAAATGTTAAATGAGTGAAAAACGTTTGGTTTTTTCTCGAAACAAAGGAACAATCCCCATTTTAATTGCATTTTTTCGAAGTTTGCACTCCAGAATAGCGATTAGGAATTAAAGAGTCGCTTTTGCGATCAGACAGGATTGTGATATTGGTACAACTCGCCCAGAGCGATTAGATTTGAGTATTTTGCTAAATTCACGGAGCGATACTCAGAACATATCAGAGTAACCAGGCCCCTCTTCCGCCTAGGGCACTTTCGGCAAGTGCCAGGCCACGCTCAGATCAATTGTTCTGAATCAAGAAGAACGAAGATTTCCTCAATAATGTTTGGAAATTTCCCATTTCATAGAAAATTCTCTCATATTATTATAGAACTGATTTTTTCGAAAAGATCTGAACGGTTCTTTCCTTCAAAATTCCCTTTTGCGTATTAAAATTACCTTCAGGTAAAAAGGCGGGAGTGATCATTCACAAGTCCAAATGGATTGGAATTCCCAGTTTTCTATCAACAAGTTCTCGAAGGTTGAAATTTTTATGACCCTTGCTCATACTGGCATACACTAGATAAGAGCAATTATTAGCTTGTGTTATTTGTTGGGGTGGTTAGCCATAAAACATCTGTTCGAACCGTGTTGTTGATCACATTCTTACATTATTGTATTCATTGGGAAGCTTCCGAAGAAATCCCCATTTAACCACATAATTTCAGACAGCGTTACAAGACAAGAAATCAGTGGCGTATCAGAGGGCTCCACAGAACTCGTGATGCTGGTAGGTTCGGCACCAAAGGGGCCCCCAAGCCAAACTAAAAGCATGAAATGATGCCCCAATAATTTCATTTTATTGAGGGGTTTCTCAATATACCGTCAAGCTTTTCGGTACTCTCCTTAAACATGTCGCAAACATGTCTATCAGACTTTTGAGCTTACTCAGCTTTGGACAAGAAGTGGCCAAAAGCTTGGTTATCGACAAGTTGATGGATATGTTTGTACAAAAAAATTAAAAAGGGTGATCCAATTTTCTTATAAAAATGTTTTCAAATTCTTACCACATTGATGTGCTTCTAGTTTCTACACCATTTTCAAGTGTTATTCAAAAACCGTCAAGTGTATTTCAGATTAGTCACTTTAATTTCAGAATGTATCAATTGAATTTCAGATTAGTAAATTGAATTTCAGAAAACGTCGAATGTATTTCGGATCACTTAATTGAATTTTATTTGATATTTTCTAAAATTTTATTCACAAATCTGAATAAATGGTGTAGTTTCTAGTTACTTTTATATCAGAATTTACATAATTTCGTTTAGAAATTTTTGTTTTCAATATATAAATTATTTTTATTACATTGTTCTCATTATTTCTCTATGAAAAACTTCAGGTAAAACTTATCATGAATAATAGATCTATAGAGGACACCCCAGATGGGGGGAGGCCGAATTTTGCTCCACGCCACTGCAAGAAATTTCAGGGCGAAATTCTGTAATTCGGCAAAATTCCCCCGACTTGATAATTAAATCACATCACGGCATTAGCGGCGGTAAGGAATTCCTCTGTATTTCTATTTTGTATGTGGTATTCTTCGTAGGTGCCCCATTATCCTCATGTGCCCAGGGCCTCCAAAAGGTTAAAAACGGCCCTGAGTGTAACTCGTATATATCAACTTTTTGGCTTTCAAAATGTTTCTCTGTAATGGACATTAGTCATATGCGAACAAAACTTTTAGAACTTGCGTTTTTGCTGAAGGTTGAAGTTGAGCTTGATGTCAGGAAAGGGTATGATTGAGGTTCCATCATGGTCATCGATTTCTAAAATATGCCACTACCTTTTCATTAACGAAAATATCTGAAAACGATATAAAGGTAGTACAGGCAATTTTTCCCTGGAAATAAAGCACTTAATTCCATTTTTTCATATAGTATGAAATAACAAATTTTTCATTTCAAATACGAACGCAATAAACTAGAAATTGAAAAAACTGAATATGATGTCATAATCCTAGTGAAAAAATGGTTCTTAAAAGTTTCAATCGTTTTTAGATGTTTTCGAGAATGAAAAAGTTATGGCCTAATTCCGAAATCTAGTCTAGAAGTACCAAAAACAGCCAAAATCAAGCAATTTGGGATGTACTCTATACAGGGTATTTCATTGGTGAATTAATATACGGTAACCTGAGCTAGAACTACCGTAGGTGTTTCAAGAGATACTTTCATCAGATTGATTCGTTTCGAGCTCGAATCTTCAATTATTCTTTTGGACGATAAATCTTGAGTAAGACCACAATAAAATGTTGTATGTTTCAGTAACTCGAATACAGTTATTTATTTAAGGAAGATCATAGGCATAAGTCAGGTTTATTATTTCATTTTTTGTGTTTATAACTATCGATACTAGCAGAATATTGGAAATGAATGGAATCTCCAACAAACGGTACACGCATTAGAAAATTAAATTCCTCAAAGAATGAAAATATTATTTCCAGGCAGGAATATCTGTATTTCACGTGAAATTACTTGTTTTAAATGTACACTGGTCCTAATAACAACCATTTTATCTAAATATTCTGGAAACGGTATCCATTACAAGAGATAATTTCATCAGATTGATTTGTTTCGTTCTCGAATCTTCAATAAAATGGTGTATATTCGAGTTACTCGAATACAATTCGATCCTTGAGAAATTCAAAAGATATAACTTAGGTTATGATGTTATTTTGTATTTCTGTGTTTATGAATATCAATACGAGCGGAAAATTGAAAATGATTGGAATATTCAAAAAACTATTAATGCATTATAGATCAAAATTCCAGAAAGAATGAAATTGTTATTCCCAAGTAGATTTGTACTTGACCAAGAAATTCCGTATTCGATATGTACACTGGTCCCAATAATTACCGTTTTATCTATTTCGGAAACGGTACCCATATCTACCTATACACCAATGAAACAAATTGGGACCGGTCCTCGCATATACCACAGCGTCTATAAAACTATTGGGTCCGGTCCAAAAAGTACCAAAGGTCCCCACATTTACCGCTGGATCTCCGAATCGGTTCCCATATGTCCCGCTGTACATATATATATATATATATATATATATATATATATATATTATATATATAGATATATATATATATATATATATATATATATATATGGTACATTCTGGCATCCTCCCATGTTAAAATCGCGGTAAGAGTGGCATCCGCGGTAATGTGGCATCCGATATACGGATGCCACTTTACCGTCAGCTGAAAATCACACAGAACGGTTCAGCATGGCATCCTCTATACGTTGCGATGATAATGGCTGGACGCCAAATTTTACCATTTCTGAACGTCCTGTATGTCAGAGGTTCCGCGCGATCGAGTGTGGTGGCGCTCTCGTCACACTCGTGTATATTATATTCACGGATATGTATATTCTCGGTTTTACATGTAGCGGTTGAAGTGGCATCCGAAACAAGCGGCATCACTGGAATGTCGTTCACGGGACGATTTTTATGGCTTTATAGACGTTTTTTGCATCGTAAAGAGATAAAACATAACATTGCAGCTGGCGGGAGAAGATATTCTGCCGGATTTTAATATGGTGCGCGAAATCTGAAATTGAACTATTTCTGCTTCTGCATTTGTGCAAGAATGATCATGATCAATTATTAGAAAGATTCATCCTGGAATATATTCATTGAAATGATGAATTTTAATATTTCAATCGTGAGATTATATCTTCACGAATTATTATAAGAAAAATATTGAAAGGCCAGTCGACTTGAATTATGTGAAAATTAGATGAATGGAAACTTTGTTTGGTTAAATTAGATTCAAAATGAGGAAACAATTTTCATTATTTTTCTAGAATACAGGGTGACACAGACTCATGGTACACCCCCATTTTATCCTCTTATTTCTGTAGCTATATTTCTGAAATTTCGAACATTGAATATATTTTTGACATATTCAAGAAAAAAAATCCAATTTTCGGTTTTTCCGGAAATGACATCAACTTTGGATTTTCAAATAGGAAACCCGGTATGTTATTACATTTTTGTAGTCTCCATAATTTTCTTCATCTAATGATACCTCATCGTTGATATTTGATTCGTCAGAAGGCCCATTTTTATTTTTCGATCTAGAGAGCCATGAACTCCCTAAAATTATTCCAAATGATCAAAATAATGCTACACCGTAGTAATTTCGATTTGAAAAGTATCGTGGTTCGAAATACGTACCAAAGAAGTAAATCAAAACCTTCTTTCACTCGAAACTCCGTTTTGTCAAATGGTAATGCTACTCTGACGTCATTCGAAAGTACCATCGGTGGGGTATCCATCCATATCAACTTTTTTTCTGTATAACCAATACGAACACGATAATGGAGTTTAGACAAGTTTAAGTATCTTCTCGGTTCAATCACAAGGTAGCTATCGAACACAAACAACAATTTGAAGTTGGATTTTTTTATGGATATGTCAAAAAGTGTCCCACAGTGAGTATATTCAATGTTCCAAATTTCAAAAAGATAGCTACAGAAACAAAGGAGAAAATGGGGGTGTACCATGTGTGTCACACTGTATATCCGAAACGGTGGAAACTTCCCACCTGTGCTTTATTAGATAATGATATTTCAGGCTAATAACCATTATCTCCTGTTGAATAGGTAGTGAAATAAATATATTTCATGATTTCAAATATTAATTTATCCATCCAGGATGATTTACCGTGATGGTCTATCAGACGTTTGAGGAAACTTACATTTTATTCCGAGTTAGAACTCGGTGGATAGATCCACCTTCTGGTTCAGGTACTCATGGTTCCTGGACATGCTTGCAGAAAAAGTTTATTTCGTAAAAATCTTTTCTATTTTCGATGATGCCGATAGTCGATAGAGGATCGTATTATAGGACTGTTCGCGGTTTGTACTAAGAATGTACAGGGTTTTGTTACGAACCTGGTTTTCATGAGTGACCTAATCACTCGAAAATGCGTCGCCTCGAATTTTAACACGAAAAACTACTGATATGGGAACGACGTGTACGTGTACATACACGTACTCTTATTTAAAATTATCATTTTGAGTTGACATTTTGTCATTGTTTTTTGTTGCACAAATATAATATACCTATTTTAAATCATTTGTTTTTTTCTGAATAAAATATTTCTATATCTTCCTGATCATCAAAATAGGTTCGAATTATATATTTTAATCTATTCTCAGCGTTGAAACTTTTTCATCGCATTGCAACGATAAAAAAATATAAAGTGAGTACCTATTTCATATTTTGTTCAAAATCTATTGATTCATCTCAAATGTTGTTAAAGTAGGTGGAGAAAACTCAAATGGAACTCCGAGAATTATGATCAATGCATATATTTAGTACACAGAATTATTCTAAGTTTAAGATCTGTCAACAATCATATTGAGAATATGGTATTCCGATATTCACATCAGAATCAATCTCAATATGGCGAAAACGTTTATTTGTACCTACTTTGATTACAATTTCTTCGACAAAAACATAAGAATTTCAAACGAAATATACAGCGTCATTCATTCAGAATGGTGATTGGCTGGATCTCGGAATATTTATCTTATATAATCAGGAATGAATCTTGTTACAAACTCAAACCTAATCACCCTGTACCTACAATTTTTTCCGATTCATGGGTGAATTCTGCTTTTTATCTGTAGCATACGATTTATCTGTGTGTCACCGACTATCATATCCGTAAATAATTCTGAAGTTGTTGCTGCATTTATCTTAATCACAGGGACTTTGGAACTGAAAAATGCATTATTCTCAAATCTGTAAGGTGGTCAAAGAGGTAAAGATCAATCCTACGTTACAGATCTGTGCCCTGTACCGCACGATTGGAAGATGAAAAGCAGAATACTCCTATTATTTTGTTCTTGTCACCAAACTGTGAATTGATCCATTTTCATTCTGCCTTGGGAACTTCGAAGTCGCACCAAAAAAACTATAACAGTTATTAAAACCGTAGAAATATCTTTGCAGGTGATTTTTTTCATTTGGAATTCATCTAATTCTAATTTCCTTTTTTTAAATTATCAATCTTTCTGTGGGGAGTCCAATACTTCATTATGGTTTCCAAAAGCTCGTTTATCCGCCAACAACTTGAAAAGTTTTTTTAACCTTATACGTATAATTAATTAATTAAATTCAGTAACAGAGTGAATGTGTGGGACTTCTTGTTACAATGGTAATTTTTGATAATTCGTTTTCGGCTTGTTCAACTTTGTTTCCATCGATTTTTTTTTTAATTATTATAACAATGCCAGCAATCAGAATAAATCCATTCTATGAGCTTATCTGCTGGCTTCAGAGCAGAGTGCTTTCAAGTGTCGTTGTGAGGTCCTACCCAGTGGCAGTTTTTTTTTGACATCTATTTCAGATCTGCTGGACATTTTCGTTTGAGTCGCCTATCCCTATTGTTGTGCACTTCAGTCAGTGGGTGAAGTAAAATATTTACGTGGTTCTCCTGCTTCATGTGGTGATTCCCGCTTTTTTTCTTTATGACACCTTTCACGTATGGTACCTTCAAGTCTCCTTGAATTGTTTGATTTGAAACGTACCATGGTGCATGTGTTATCATCATTCTTCGGATGTTCTGATGGTTCGAATAATCAAACTATAATATCTCCGATATTTTCATTTTTTTTTCATTTAATTTTATTTATGAAAGATAGGAATATAAAAACAGGTTCCAACCCAAAAAAGTATTCACAAATTACGTGGAAAAAATCATACAATCAAATGAAAAATTTAATTTTACAATAGTTCCAAAATGAAATTGTACCAAATGAAAATTTTTCTTTCAATATTTATTGTGATAGCCTTTGTTCTAGCAGTTTTTTAAATTGAGAAATGGAAGTTTTAAGAGGATTGCTAAACTCCAAGTTGAACGTCGTCGAAAATCTGCAAAATTTTGTTTGCTAAAGTTATAGATATTATTGATTGACATGAATTAGGTACCATTGAGATGTACCTCTTCAGACGAAAGCTAGAAACGTCGAAAAACGGGAATTTTGGGTGCAGCTGCTTCTTTGATATCATTTCTTATAGTACCACCACGATCACCATAGAAGTCATCTGGCAGTTGTCAAGATGGCAAGATTGGCAAGTGATAGTCGCTCCTTTGAAAGTGCAGATTAAAAACAGTATTTTAGTTCGTTTCCTTTTCATTGCATTAGATCTTGAAACTGAATAAAACAAGAAAATTTGATTGCCAAACCTATCACTTACTGTGATCATTCTACCGATTTTGATGAAAAAAAAACAATTTTGAAACACCCTGACTCCACCACGCACACAACAGCATTTTTTCGTCGTTCTTTCAGTACTTCATCGCTTATCGCTTCAATAACTTGCCATTAGATGTCAGAAGTGTAGGGAACTTGAAATATTTCAGGGTATTTTTGTTCAATTATTTTATCGAAGAACAGAGAAGAGTTTTTCGCGGTAGAATGTGAAAAGATTAAAGTCGAATCGAATAAGGAATGACTTTTTATATAGGATAAATTGATGTTTTTTGATATCTTGGTTGTCAGTTCTCATGCCAGTGGGAATTCTATACGTTTTGATGTCTCCAATGGATAAGGTAGGATTGAACAGTGGCACCAAATGTGCACTGGATCCTGCCTTTTTGTTGTTCAAAATAAGTATGTGTTTTTCCATTTGCAATATCACATGCATAAATAAAGGCCTTTATTATTATTATTAATTAATATGTTATTCTGAGGATCATCTTCGATATGCCACGAAAGGTTTTAGGAATTTTTTTAGAATACGTGATATAAAAAAACACATCCAGAATAGTTAAATCAAAACACGGAAAAATCGCATTTCATATATAGTTGTCAAACCCAGAAGTCTGTCAAATTGAATCTATACTTCTCCATTTCTGAATCAAATAGTATCCAAAATTCAGGCGTTCTAAATTTTTTGTATATTCTGAATTAATGTGGGCGAAATCCAAATCAAAACAAATAATTTAACTTTTGAATTTGAAAAACATGATTATCACATGGATAAACAATTACCAATTACGCAATTGATAACGAAATAAGAAACTATTCAGTCAAGTGTTACAATTACTTTCAGCATTTCGATAAATCAAATGAATAAACATCTTGAATGAGTTCCGATCACGAACATGAGAATTACATCGAATTGGCAACATTGCTGGAAGGCAGATTACCTGAAAATGGAATATATAGAGGCCGAACTGTTTCCTACTTGTATCAAAATATACGGACGTCAGTCCATCCGCTGGATATAACTGGAAGTCGGAATGTACGGTGCAAACTTTCTTGAATATACACCAATATACACGAGGATGCAGGCCTATACCGTTTCGGAAAAGATGCCAGTTTGTTCGTTGGATATATATATATATATATATATATATATTATATATATATATAATTATATATATATATATATATTAGCACCGCAGAAGTAAAGTGTGTTAAGTCACAATATGTTCCTGGAAGGCTGAACGAAGCTACAACGACCTCTGTTTAGGATAATAATAATAATAATAAGTCACAATATCAAAATTAGACAAATGAGAGATTTTTCAGTTCGATTGTTGTTTCAGAGAATTTGTACTGCTATTATTTGGCGACTTGATATACCTAGGGAGTCAAAAATGTGTTCCACTAGCTAGAATTTACTAATGTGAATCCAATATTGTAGATAGGGTAACAGGTATAGTGATCGACACCTTAAGCGCATAGAAACTTTCAATTAATGATTTCAGCTTGTAATTTTCTTACAACAAGGTGGAGACCCTTACAATATTATAGTTCAATTATGCTTCTTCGGTAAACACTCAGAACTTTTGGTATAGGGTAACAAGTATAGTGATCGACACCTTAAGCGCATAGAAACTTTCAATTAATGATTTCAGCTTGTAATTTTCTTACAACAAGGTGAAGACCCTAACAATATTACAGTTCAATTATGCTTCTTCGATAGTGATTGACATACTTCGACAATCATTGACATACAAAATGATAGTCATTGACATCCTTCATATCATTCACTTACACTCTTGTACATGGGGTAGAACGAACGATTAATGAAAATGTTGATAATGTTATTCACTATATTCAATATTAAAGATAGAAACATTGATGCACATTCACAGGGACTGTGTATTTTCATGTTCTTGTTTCCATGTAGAACAAAACAAGTAACAATTTTTTCATTTGGCAAGTTTCCAGAAGGTATGTTTTATGTTTTATCGTCGGTACAATGCCAAAGTCACGAATGTGCTTTTCGCATATGTGCACTATATCGCGATTATGGTCATGGTGTCAATGCCAAAACCGCGAAAGAGTTTGCTCATCCCACTCTCCTACTTCTAGCCTAGTAGAACGAAAAGAAATCTATGTGTATAGCACTGTCTTCAATTTTTGAAACACGTTTTTCCTGGGACATCAAAAAAGCACATTCGTGACTTCGGCATTTCACCAAAGATATGGTATTCTCTTTAACATGATGATACACATCGTTTGCAACTATAATTTTGGTAATCTTGTTGCAGCAGATGAAGCAACATCAGGAAAATACAGAAATGTTCTCTATAAAAGCATATTACTCACTATACAAATTTGCAGCAACCGATTATTCTGTATTTTCTTCCAAATCCACTCCGGCATTTTCATAATTCTTTACACTTGCAGTATCTGTGGATGTGCTCGGTTTGATGAAGTAATGTTGACTTTACAAATCGATTAATTTTCAGGTTCCTTTCTTTATCTTCAGTCAATTTTTTCAGTTTTTTCTTCTCTTCGGCGTCAGTTCTGGCTTTGAGAATTGGTCTTTTCTTCCCCTCTGCAGCTGGATATTTTTCCTTCTTTTCTATATTTTTCTGTCATTTCTTCCCAGGTGAAAGATATTTTAACTAATAGCAGTTTCCTCGAACTTGTTGTTCTCTCTGGAGTCTCCGGCCATTGAAATATATTGTGGAGTAAATTCGGATCATGTTGATGATCTAGGATATTTCTATTATCATTGTTGTTAGCCGAAGAAACAGGTAAAAAAGATCAAACGACACAATGTGCTCAACTTCGGTAATAATATATGAAGTTATGAAAATTTATGATATTCTCACTTTTTCGGACGACGAAAATAACAAAATCAATCACTTCTTCTCCTTGGTGAGGTGCCTTCTCCAGGCTGATTTGAGGCCTAGTGGCCTAGTGTTCAACCATATACAGGATAAGAGAGTCAAACTTCAAGACATGCTGTCAAAACTGTCGCGAGTAGACAAAGAAGTCCCTCTAGCCAATAGGAATGAGAGGAAGTGGGTATTGGGTTTTCCAGATGTGTTGTCTTGAACTCATAAAGGTTTCTACAGGTAAACAGGGTATGTTCAACAGAAACATCTGTGTTTCTTCACCAGCGGTACAGAGGCCAGCCAGAGAATAGCGATTTTAATGTTCATTAAGCAGTTGATCACTCAAAACACCACTCACCAGTCACAGCTGTTTCCCCTCAAGTTTCAGGAGTTGTTCGACCTCAGACCCAGAGGAAAAACAACAATAATAATAATAATAATAATTTATTTCATCTTCAACAATTATCAAAGAATAACATTATTAATAACTCCCAATGAGAAGCCTTGACGGCCTAAGATCACTTTCCGTGCTCCATTCATAGAAAAATTATCTGTCTTGCCATCTCCTGAAGAACTGAAAGTTGTGCGGTAGATGTGACGCGTCGACTCCCAACCAATGAAAGCTGATTGTGTCCGTGCTCATCCATACATCTGCCCTCTCATAGCCAGATCTCAGCCTGAGCCGGAGACCAAGTAACTTTCAGAAAGTTTCAGGAGCCCAGCTCACAAAGAGAATTCCTGATTTCCTAGTAAGTAGTATTTGACCTCTGTCATAGAGAGGGATTTTAGTGTTCACTGACTGTCACAACATGAGTTTCTCGGAGTACCATCTACTGATATTTGGATATTCTTCAGCTTGAAGACAAGAACAACATACAGTTCAACCTGTACTATAGAATAATTCTTCTCTAGAGGGATGGTCAGTTTGAAACAAGTCCCGTGGACTCCACAAAGTCGTCAGTGAACCAAGTAAGGCCGTTAGGAACAAATAGCCGATTTTGACCATAGGCCTCCATCAGGATCACTCTGTAAGGTAGTTTACTAGGAATATTTAGTGATTGACACCCGCCTAGAAAATAGTAATTGACATGGTATCAACCAATGTTTATCCGATCCGGAAGAAGGAGAACACAATAAAAAGCTAATCAGTTATATTCCAACTTTTCAAATACGCGATGAACTCGAATGCCAAAATGTGATACTTTCAGACGGTGATAGACACCCTATGTCAATCATTGTTCCGACGTAATATAAACAAGACAGTCATTGACATGCGATTTATTCTGAAAGAAAACATCAATGAAGGGTACGTTTATATCAATATCCAATCTTTGTTATCTTTCAAACACTGAAAAATATCTTCCATATATCTCAGATACCCCAATCTAAAGAAATTCACGCATATGTGCAGTCACTTTCCTTAACAAAACGTCAACAATTGAACCGATTGTCATTAGTACATAACTTCGCGACAAATATCTCATTGCGATCTGAGCAGGGGGTCAAATTACTGAACTGAAACATTCATCGAATGAGTGTTGGACCTTCTAGCATACGTGGGTAGAAGAAAAAAGTCGCTGCTAAATACCAATATGTTATTACGACGGATTGAGTGTGTAGAGTGTCAATCACTATCGGGGTGACAACGACTATACCGCTTACCCTAGGTGTCTGAAAAAATGTGACTTAACATACTTTACCTCTGAGGTGCTGATATAGATATAAGGTCGGTTTCACAAAACTATGTTAGTACCGTTAAATTAACTGTAGCCACCATGATTCGTGGAAATTTCAAAACGAGTAATTCAATTGGTTCTCATTTGAGTGAGGTTTTTTAATCGCACGAATAAGGTTTTGTGAAACCGACCCCCAATCTGATAGTTCACAAACCAAATAATTGAAGTTCACAGTTCAATATTTATACCATTTGAAATATAACCTCATTGTGTTTTCCCTATTTTTTAGTTTAATTCATCAAATGTTAATTTTTACTCATTCGGAGTTCATATTTTTGTTTTGTTTTGTAAAATACCTAGTTGATTCATATTTATATTTTTACTTTATGTTCATTTTCATAATTCAATGTGATAATTTTGTTAATGAATGTTATTGTACAAAATATTCTCAAAACTGTAATAAATTTTTTGAAAACAATATAATCAATGCATTATTATTTAGTACAGCTATAAAAATTTACATATATTTATATATAGTCTAAGATCCGAACCTACCTCGACCTTCACCGAGCTGATAATAGAATAGAACCTATTTCATAATAAACTTCAGATGTTAGATATTATATAAAAAATAGGTTGCCTAAAAAAATCCTGGACAGAGTATTTTTAATTATTTTTTTAAAAATGATTTTTCATGACATTTTGCAACATCATGATAATAAGAAAATTTCATACTGGACTTGTAGGATGAAACATGTAGTATCTGCAAATATGGGGTTGCCTGTTATTTACCTGGACGAACTACTGGTTGCCTGGTTTAAACAGGTATGTCGAAATGAGATAATTTCACCGGTGTGATAATAGAAAAAAATTATATCAGCATAAGCGCTGTTTTATTGTGAACACGTTGATATAGGGTTGCTTGCAAAAAAATTGGACCTGGTAGGGGTTGCCGAGGTTTGAAGGTTGCATTGTTGACGCGCCATAAAGGACCGAACATCGTAGTCTTATCTGAATGTAAGACAGTGCGAATGCTCGGTACTTTTACTCAAAGAGTTACCCCTACTACATAGATACCTTCCATAGGCTATATTGAGAGCAATACGGCGATATTCTGGAGCAACTGACATTTGAATTTCAAACAAAATTGAATACATAACAGTCCAATGTATTCAATGCCATAATATAATATTAACTTATGGGTATAACGTGGACTGCCAAAAATTCGGGTAATGCAATAACAAGAAAATGTCAGAAGATCTTGTATTATATTAATAAATTTCATTACAGAACAGCAAAAAAACAAAAAATAATATCAATGAAAAAAAAAACGATCAATATCTTCTATTTCATATCTGAATCATCTGAACTTGAATGGACACTCTCAAATTTATCGGTCTCATCGGGTTCATCCTCATTATTTTCCATTTTAATTATAGCTCGTATTTTCAAAGGAGTTTGATCTCCTATAAAGCCAGTTGGTTTCAAAAAACTATTCAAATACCAACCGTAATTTATAGGGTTTAACTCTGCACATACAGATTCTGTTGCATTAAGCCACATGGAATTTACATATATTGTTCGTAAAACCTTTGTTGTAGGAAAATCCACCATGGCGGTATAGAGTTGGAGTCAAAACTTTTAATTTTGTTTGAAAATTGTTCGCCGTCTTTTTTGCGCCTTACTTTTTCATGAAAATACGAATTTTCGCATCGTTTACTGTCGACAGTGCTTCATGCCATACATTTGTGCTCTGAACTCTTCAACAGTATTCATTTTTTCATGGTTCAAAATATCATCTTCATCATTTAATCTCATTTTTCGAGAATATTTTAAATGGTTTGACCTTTCCTTTATTATGAAATACTGCAGTGTAATCACAACCTGTGAATGCATGATAATCAGGTAGACTTCTACATATTTTGGGTCCCAACTTTGAAGCTAAATCGATGCAATTAATGCAATCAAATTGGTTTGATTGCTTCTTAGTCGTTGACCGCACCGTGCAGTCATAGTTGGGAATGCGCGATTGGTATTCCAAATTTACCAATACCTTCGCGCCCATCACATTTTAATTGCATAGAACATACATGTGATATGAGCCAAAGAAGATAAGATGATCATTCAACTACCTTAAATGATCTGAGAGAGCTTCTGCCCCGTTTATGGAACCAAATTCTTCAATAAAAGTTCAACAACCTCGTGTGCAGTATGCAAAGAAGATGTTAAGCTGTTATCATGGGCGCCCGCAGGGGGGGGCCAGGGGGGCCCCCCTGAGATTTTGATCATCTATCGAATTGATAACTCCCTGAGGCGTGTTGAGCACTTTTTGGGTGAAAAAAATCATGGAAAGTTTTCGAAGACGTTGTTTACCTAAAACGAAGTAATAAATTCATAAACTACCCCATGCTTATCGGCATTCTCTTCAATCGCTACCAGATGTTAGTTTTATGACCGTTTTTTTTAGGCGGCTTCTTTGATGGGGGATTCTTCATGCGACAAGTGGGACTACTCTCATATTTCAATAATTTTTGTCCATTCAAAGGCGGAAATATAGAATCTTTTCATTAGTATTTTCATTCTATTTGAATTCGAAACAATCCCATTCAGAGAGTATTCTTCGTTTTTAGTGTCTTTGACTCCAAATTTTGTTATCGAGGGTAACTTCTTTGATTATTTACGTAGATGATTTTTTCGTTCGGCGCCTCTCAATGTGAAATTTCAACTATTATAATTGTAGATTATTGATAAGAACTGTAAAAAATTCGAAATGTGGCAGCCTTTGGGGTCTGCGGATAGAAGTGAAAACAAAGTAACACGTGAATTGTATCGTAGAGCGTCGACCCATTAAGTTATTATTTGCGAATAATTTTGATTTGTAAGGAAGTATTAATGATCAATTTGAACTTCCTCGATCCCTGATCATAAACACTTCTTTTGTAAACCAAAATTAATTCAAAAATGATAACCAAATAGTTCGACGATACAGTTTACAAGTTGCTCAGATTTCACTTCTATCGGCAGAGTCATTTTACTTATGTTTCTATATATATTTCATATATTTTTATAATATGATGAATTTACCTTTGGAAAATATGGATATTCTAAAATTTTTCCAAAGAAGATCGAATGCCGATGACGATCGCTATAAGACACCCAAAAAATAAACCTTTATACATCAATGCAGACTCATTCCTCGTGTACTGATAAAAAACAATCTAAGAAAAATATAGGAATTAACTTCCTATTGAATTTCTTGAGACTAACAGAAGGCTGGTTTTTGGTTCAGAATAAAGTATGCGTGGTATTACGATTCCGGTATTTTATTTTCAGAATTATTATTATTATTTTTGTGTGTGTTATGTCTTTTTTTTATAATTAATTCATTTCGATAATATATTTATATTGTGTTATTTCTAATAATCTCTGAGTTTCTAGTTTTGAATTTATGGTTTGTTTCATTTAATTTATATTTCATATTTCATTATTATTCATATATGGTTTTTATGAATATCATTTTATCGAGCGTATATGTATATTTGTTTTTATTTCGTTATTACTGGTTGATGTATCTGTAGTTATTAGCAATCATACAATTTATTTCATTTCTTTCTTCATATTATTTATATTTCATTTTACTGTTAATATTCTTTCATGGATTGTGATTTGTTTAGAAAACAGTTACCGGTTGAGGTGGAAAACTTAATCATTTTTAACAAATTCTGCGGGCGCTCATGCATGAATATAAAAAACGAAATAGAAAGAAATGGAATACTGATGTCGCATGCACCTTATCGTTTTTCGACGATTTTTTTTGCCCCCCTGAGAAAAAATTCTGCGGGCGCCCATGGCTGTTATTGATGACCGTGGAGGCCATACATTTTATTTATAGCCTCAAAATGCTTGAATTCTCTGGGAATATAATTTCGTTTTTTACTCGTCTTTTCTTAACCACCCTGTATACGCTGCAGACCCACAGGCTGAAATTAAATTTAATTTCCAGCTTGAAATCATATCAATATGAATTTTCATCACAAAATCTCATTTAAAATATGTTTTTTTGCAATTTGAGTCAATATTCCTTACTCATGTGGAGCAGTTCATATCATGTTGAGATCACTTTCAACATCTCTCAATAGCATTATACAGTATCGGATAAGGAAAATACATAAAAAAAACGATAAACTTTTGGTAGATTTCATTCAAAATCCGGTAGACTTTTGGTAGATTTCTAATTGATCTTAGGTAGATTTCCCAAATGAAAGGTGGTAACATTGATAATGCCGTACTGTTCAATATGGTCTATGGAGGGTAGTAGGGATACCTCTTCTCTCCATAGTAGGTATACGTTCCGAGCATTCGCACTGGTTTACATTCAGATACGACTGCGATGTTCGGTCCTTTAGCCCGGTCGTCCACTGGAAGCGTATTTAAGCGGCTTCGCGCTCACGCGAAACAAGCGTTCGTAGCTGCTACAACACAGGCGGCAATGGGCTGCAGGGTTCGTCCACTGGCAACGGCGACGGTTGCGGCTTCTTGCTTTCCATTCAGTGATATAACCAATTGCCCGCTACAAAGACCATAGTTCGTCTTCGAAAATGACATCGTTCGTATTCTTTCAGCATTGAGTGCAATATGCTTTGAATCCGGGGGACTTGTACATTCTAGAGTCAAGTTATTTAGTCCTGCCGTTATTGGATGCGCCCAATTTTCAGAACCAGAAAATCCTTGGGAGAATTCAAACATCTCCAGAATCAATAATTGAAAAAATTTCCTGAGCGATTTTTCAATTCCTATGGAAAGAAGCAAAGAACATTTCTGAATGTATTTGAGAAACGATAAAACTTCATAGGGACAACACTTCGAACTCTCAATTTTTGTAACGTTCTGGAGTTTATATCAGACTCCCTTTTCAGAAAATTTCTCAACAGGAACTTTACGGAATATTGAGAATTTTTGATTTCCCAATTGACATTCACCAGTCCATGATGATCATAGATTAATATCAATAACTATAATGGTGAAATTGCTACGTGATTTCGAAATTTCCTGAAATCAGTTCCATTTTCAACAAATCATTCCAAATACGATCCACACCCACCGAACAATTTAACAGATTATTATTCTTTTATAACTGTCAGGTTCCATCTATAGATTTTTCGTGTTATTCCAATCCATCATGTGATCGCCTGTTTTGGAAGTCATATGATCGCGACCTACCAATATCTCTACATTTTATGTTATTCTAATTTTCTAATTTCGAAAGGTGTTGATGTTTCTCGTGTATAGGTTTTTCCACAAATACAAGGAATATGGTAAACACCTTTTTTATTACTCCGTTTCTTATTTGAAGGTTTAGTTTTTGTAAGTTTAGATCTTAAATCATTTCGTGTTTTGAAAACGGTTCTTATAATGGATTTAGAACCAATTTTTTGAATTTTTCCCGAAAGTCCATGAACATGAGAAATCAAATTGAATGACATTGTTTATTATTGACGGTTTCTTGTTGGTCCCTGATCATCATTATACTCTCTAAATTTGAAATAATTTTTCAAATGAAATTCGTTGGATATTTATTATCCTCAAGAATACTTTTAATGAAATTAATTTAATTATTTCTTATTTCATTTGTAGATGAAATTAAATGAGCCTCACCGTTAAGTGTTTTTATAATACCTGTTTTAACACTCATTTGACTGATTAGAATATAAATTAAGATATCGATTGTTGTGTAACTTTTTTCTGAAACCACTTGATTCTTCTTTGCCATGTTGTCAAATCACGAAAACATCATCGGCATAACGTCATCAAGTATTTAGGCATTGCACCACAGATTTTTCATCACACAAAATTTGACATCAAGATTTCCTTGAATTCCATTCATATGTGAGGCAAGTGTGTTCAGAAAAAAAACACACCAATCGATATCAAATGAGTGTTAAAACAGCTTTTATGAAAACACTTTATGATTGGAATCATTTAATTCATCTACAACTGAAAAAAGAAACAATGAAATTGATTTCATTAAAGTTTTGAGGAGGATCCATGTCCAACGAATTCCATACGAATCGCTCTACGCGGAAAGGATTTTACTTCGTAAATAGAGTAAGCGCTTCTAGCGTTCAAGCGTACACGCGCTACAGATCCCATTTCAGGCGGATCAAGCGGCGAAGCTCATAGCCGCTCGTATACGCCCGCTCGAAGTCGCCTGTAGTGGACGCAGCTGCATTGGAATAAATTGCTTGAGATTCGTAGCAACTTGCCGCACGTTTACACCCGTTTCGCGAGAGCCATAAAACGCTCGAAAACGCTTCCAGTGGACGACCGGGCTTATTATTACCTGGAGCGACAACAATCCGACCTTCAAACCTCGGCAACTCCTATAAATTACGGTTGGTATTTGAATAGTTTTTTGAAACCAACTGGTTTTATAGGAGATCAAACTCCTTTGAAAATACGAGCTATAATTAAAATGGAAAATAATGAGGATGAACCCGATGAGACCGATAAATTTGAGAGTGTCCATTCAAGTTCAGATGATTCAGATATGAAATAGAAGATATTGATCGTTTTTTTTTCATTGATATTATTTTTTGTTTTTTTGCTGTTCTGTAATGAAATTTATTAATATAATACAAGATCTTCTGACATTTTCTTGTTATTGCATTACCCGAATTTTTGGCAGTCCACGTTATACCCATAAGTTAATATTATATTATGGCATTGAATACATTGGACTGTTATGTATTCAATTTTGTTTGAAATTCAAATGTCAGTTGCTCCAGAATATCGCCGTATTGCTCTCAATATAGCCTATGGAAGGTACCTATGTAGTAGGGGTAACTCTTTGAGTAAAAGTACCGAGCATTCGCACTGTCTTGCATTCAGATAAGACTACGACGTTCGGTCCTTTATGGCGCGTCAACAATGCAACCTTCAAACCTCGGCAACCCCTACCAGGTCCAATTTTTTTGCAGGCAACCCTATATCAACGTGTTCACAATAAAACAGCGCTTATGCTGATATAATTTTTTTTTTATTATCACACCGGTGAAATTATCTCATTTTGACATACCTGTTTAAACCAGGCAACCAGTAGTTCGTCCAGGTAAATAAGAGGCAACCCTATGTTTGCAGATTCTACAGGTTTCATACTACAAGTCCAGTATGAAATTTTCTTATTATCATGATGTTGCAAAATGTCATGAAAAATCATTTTTGAAAAAATAATTGAAAATACTCTGTCCAGGATTTTTTTAGGCAACCTATTTTTTATATATTATCTAACATCTGAAGTTTATTATGAAATGGGTTCTATTCTTTTATCAGCTCGGTGAAGGTCGAGGTAGGTTTGGATCTTCTACTAATATACAGGGTGTACCAAGTTCGACGGCCTATTAGGCGTTTCTGGAGAACTAGACTTATTTGAAATCTGAAAATTGGGATTATTATATTGTTTGACATTATCTACCGAGCTAAAATATTCTTGGAGCCTGACCACTTTCAGTTATACAGGGAGCGAAAAAAAAAATTTAAAATTTTTTTTTTCTGTTTTTTTCTTTTTGAATTTGACAGAGTATGCAATTCTGAATATATTCGTACTCAAATCGTTGCATTCGTCGAAATACTTTCAAAAATATCGAGAAAAACGTGAAAAAAAAGAGAGAAAAGAGTATTCGGTATTAAGTTCGTTATTCCTAATCTAGATACCTTAAGCACAAACCGTTTTCACATTTTCAAAGTCGAAGAGTGTGGAAAGATTGTACATTTCTAGAATTTCGAAAAATTCATCACAGGGTGTTCCAAATGTTGGGTCAAAAATTGGTATCAAAATTGGCCCATAACTTTCGTTTTTCAAATTAGAACCCTATTTTCTTATGATTGCGTTGGATTGTACAAAGAAAAATGATGATAATGTTTCAACATGTTGATGTTCCTAAAATTGATTATTCTTGAGTTATTTAGGATTTTCTGATTTTATGTCGTACGTAGAGTCAAGTTCATAAAATCTGTTTCATATCAACTATGACCTTGGTCATAGAAGATAAATTATTCCAATAACTCACTAGTGACACATCTTTTTCTTTAATTCATTCATCATTGTTGTTATGAATCAGATTTTATGAATTTGACGCAACGTACGACATGGAATCAGAAAATACTAAATAACTCAAGAATTATTAATTTTAGAAGTATCAACATGATGCAACATTATCATCATTTGTCTTCGCAGAATCCAACGCAATTATAAAAAAATAGGGTTCTAATTTGAAAAACGAAAGTTATGGGCCAATCTCGATCCCAATTTTTGACCCAACATTCGGAACACCGACGACGAGTTTCTCAAAATTCTGAATATGTAAATTTCCACTCTCTTCGACTACAAAAACGTGAAAACGGTTTGTGCTTAAGATATCTAGATTAGAAATAGCAAACATTATACCGAATACTCTTATCTACCTTTTTTTTCAGTTTTTTTTTTATATTTCGGAAAGTATTTTGACGAATGCAATGATTTGAGTACGGATGTATTCAAGTGTGTGTCACTAGTGGAATAATTCATCTTCTATGACCAAGGTCATAGTTGATATGGAACAGATTAAATGAATTTGACGCTACGTACCACATAAAATCAGAAAATCCTAAATAACTCAAGAATTATCAATTTTAGGAGCATTAACATGTTGGAACACTATCATCATTTTCCTTCATACAATCCAACGCAATCATAAAAAAATAGGGTTCTAATTTGAAAAACGAAAGTTATGGGCCAATCTTGATCCCAATTTTTGACCCAACATTTGGAACACCCTGTGATGAGTTTTTCAAAATTTTAAAAATGTACGATATTTCCACAGTCTTTGACATCAAAAATGTGAAAACGGTTTGTGCTTAAGGTATCTAGATTAGGAATAACAAACATAATACCGAATACTCTTTTCTCTCTTTTTCTTCAGGTTTTTCTCCATATTTCCGAAAGTATTTCGACGAATGCAACGATTTGAGTACGAATGTATTCAGAATTGCATATTCTGTCAAATTCTAACAGAAAAAAACCGAAAAAAAAAATTTTGAAAAAATTTTTTTCGCTCCCTGTATAACTGAAAGTGGTCAGGCTCCAAGAATATTTTAGCTCGGTAGATAATGTCAAACAATATAATAATCCCAATTTTCAGATTTCAAATAAGTCTAGTTCTCCAGAAACGCCTAATAGGCCGTCGAACTTGGTACACCCTGTATACAAAGATATTACCAGCATATGGCATGGACAAATCAGGAGATAAAAAGATATTGCCAGCATATATGTAAGGGAGATATTTTATAGATCCATGACAATTGCCATGGATATATTTTTGAAGATCATGAGATATTCCTGGCAGATCTTTCATGGTGACCTTGGATATTCCTGCTATCTGCCAAGCTTATTCCCTGAGAGATATGGAATATGTTTGGAATATTTCAATAGGCCAGCGGTGTATTCACTGAATGAATATGAATGGAATATTTCTGTGCCGTCTGGGAATAGAAGCGCGATTTTCAAATATATTTCAGATATATTTCATATCCAAATTGTTGTTCAGCAAGAACAAAAGAGAAGGTGTAGGGTCATCTCTTGCCACAAAATTTTGTATTTGAATCAATGTAATCAACATGATAGGGAAATTTGAGAAAAACTTGAGATCCAAATCATTTTAATAACTTCATGTACAAAATTTAATAACAGAACTTGAATAAAATCTCTAAACTTAATAACTATAACTGAAGAAATAAATTTTTTGAAACATAGATGAATTCAAAATAGTGATCATCGAAATGAATACCATTTTCAATTCCCAGGCTCAGAGATCTTTTATCATGAGGTTGGAGAAATGATATTAGATTTTGTCATTTCGATGATTACTATTTTGAATTCATCTATGTTTCAAAAATGTTCTCGATGTGCCTTCGTAAAGGCAAAGAATTTTCTTTTTCTTGAAGAAATAAACATAAATAATTAGATAGATAGATTGAGAATACAGAATAAATGTCAAAAATATGCTACATGATGAATATTTCGGTTTTTTACTTACAATTTGTCACATTTGATCCGCCACCATCTGAAATGTCAGAGTTTTTCAAAATTTTCATTCGCTTCCCCTTTCAAAAATGTTTTTAAAAAATATAAAGTTTTGTTCAATTCATACAATTCAGCATCCGGACCTTCCAAACCTCCTTCATCTACATAATATTCATTTATACCGAGAAAGTTCATTTGTAAGTTGGGACCAACTTGAAATCTTTGAGGGTTATGTCCATCAGATTTTTTTCAATGTATTCTACAAATTTCCTCATTATTAATCACTCTTCTAATTATATTCCTGGACTCGGATGTCACGCAGGTGGCTAAGGCTGCCTCTGTGGTGACGTTGGATGTTGCCCTGGAATGCAGGGTCTTCCAACCGAAATCGCAAATGTGCGGCTGGCTCCCTCGTGTTGACTCCATTATGCGTTTTGATTTACCATTTTTTCACCGTACTGATGAGGGCCTAAAGCCCGAAACACGTGTCTACGGTTATTTTTCATCCTTGAGGGTTATGTCCATTAGATTTTTTTCAATGTATTCTACAAATTCCCTCATTATTAATCACTCTTCTAATTATATTCCTGGACTCGGATGTCACGCAGGTGGCTAAGGCTGCCTCCGTGTTGACGTTGGATGTTGCCCTGGAATGCAGGGTCTTCCAACCGAAATCGCAAATGTGCAGCTGGCTTCCTTGTGTTGACTCCGTTATGCGTTTTGATTTACCATCTTTTCACCGTACTGATGAGGGCCTAAAGCCCGAAACACGTGTCTACGGTTATTTTTCATCCTTGAGGGTTATGTCCATCAGATGTCACCACCTTAGTACCTTGTAATATTTTACTCATTACTTCACAACCAATTGCTTCAAATTTCGAAGTTTTTTATGAAGATTTTGTCCTGAGATGTGCGGGATACTGATGAGGCCCAACAAGGCCGAAACCGGTATATCTCTCATCTCAGTGGCAAAATCTAATATCATTTATCCAACCTCATGATAAAAGATCTCTGAACCTGGGAATTGAAAATGGTATTCATTTCGATGATTACTATTTTGAATTCATCTATGTTTCAGAAATGTTCTCGATGTGGCCTCCGTGAAGGCAAAGAACTTTTTTTTCTTAAAAAAACATCTGGCTTCACAGTCACAAAAAGAATTGGGCGTTTTCCATCACTTTGAGAAAGTAGCAAGCGAGCCCTGAATAGAGCCACTGCTAACATCTCATTCAGTGAAAGAGGAAGTACAGATTTCTTTTTTTGCATTTGATTGGAGATGTGAAACTTCATTTTGACGCAATTGGATGTCACCACCTTAGTACCTTGTAATATTTTACTCATTACTTCACAACCAATTGCTTCAAATTTCGAAGTTTTTATGAAGATTTTGTCCTGAGATGTGCGAGATACCGATGAGGCCCAACAAGGCCGAAACCGGTATATCTCTCATCTCAGTGGCAAAATCTAATATCATTTCTCCAACCTCATGATAAAAGGTCTCTGAGCCTGGGAATTGAAAATGGTATTCATTTCGATGATTACTATTTTGAATTCATCTAAGTTTCAGAAATCATAAGGTAGGGTCCATTTCAAATCATTAGATGATTATTCAGAATCTTAAATGAAAATTTTTACCTGAAGGGTCTCACTTGTTGTTATTGAAACATTTACTGTTATAGTCTCTCCAGAATGTAATAAAAAAAGTAGATTTTGTTGTCGAGTTATTTTTAAGGTCATCATAATCTTTAATCAAATCTGAATTAAAAAAAATCATTATTGTTTCAGTCAATGGTTCCATCTTTTCTAAACTGGGGATTAGTTTTCTGTTCGAGATTTTTTTAGATAAATAAAACGGTAAATTTAGAAAAAATAAAGGAACTGCTTTTTCCTTGAGTTGTTGACGTCTCATTGGTTCCATCAGCTAATAAAACTTTATAATAATTTCAAGATATCGTTTTCATGAAAATGAATTTCGGAAACCGTACTGAATTTATCGGAAACCCAATTTTCTCTTGGAATGGCCTAATCCGCGATATTGATACAGTTCTTCATTTTTGGAAACGAAACGACACTAACATAATTGTTTCCTGAAATCTTGTAATTGCTCTTGCAGCCAGGTACACAACATTTATTTGGCATGATTCGAAGGTCCTACAAGCAAAATTGTCTTGAGAAGTTATTTCCACAGGACACCAGATGGAATTTCTCTTCACAATTTCAGAAGAATTTTTCCTTTGGAGCACAATTCACTTCACAAATAATGTGTCCATTTCTTCCCAACCTGGAACCAGGACAAATTCTATCAATTATCAATTCTCCAAATTATTATTTTTCGAAATATTCGAACTTGCTGCTGACACTGCTCGTTTGTGTTCAACTGTTTTCATGTGGGTTTCAATGTCGCTTTTTCCACTTTTGCAATAGAAAATGTATTTTCACATTTCGTGAACTGGTTTTGTTTGATGACTAACCAGAACTTATGCCCGAAATTCAATACTGTATTGGTAAAATCAGTACGAACGGTCACCATTAATTCACAAACACAACAAACAACAAGGCGTCCAAAAATGGCGTTAGAAACTTCTCGGCCTTCCACTGCGTTGCCACATCTCAGCTGTTCGTGACTTGTTTATTGAAGGAGGTTATGGTATAATAGATCCTACCGCTAAGCCACAGTGCCATGAAAAATTCTAGATGATTACTGTTATATACACTTAAAATTTATTTGGAGCTTTCAGCTTGTGTTATTAGGGGTTCGAACCTGCTTTCGTGGAATTAGAATGAAAAATTCGGTTTTGATAAAGGTTCATTACACATTTCAGGAATATTTATGATTTTCTGAAATATTGATATGTTACACATGAACATTTACAATTATCAAATAAAAATAACAAATAAATATAATTTAGATAATATATATGTTATAAATAAATCATGGCCATGAATTCTTCATGGCCGCCAATGAGCTAGCTATACAAGAGTTAAATTTACTTACAAATTATCATATTGAACAAGAAGTTACCTGACGATATAAAAGTTAGTGAGTCAACCAGAAGTATAATTGAATCGTCTTTAGATGCTTCCTGGGTTGAATCAGGTGAAATTGATCAAGAACAGCAAAGGGTAACCTATAAGTTACTTTGCACTGAAAAGGATCTCAGATGAGCAAATTCTGAGATCGAATATCAGAAACGATTAATTACTGTAATGGAGAGATCAATTAATAACCAACAAATAGCAATAACATCACAGGAATATATAATTAAAACGCTCAAAGAAAGTGTAAACATTAAAAGTTGCGACATTGCCATTCTTCCCGGCAAATCGAATTATTCAAAGAAGAGCCTAGCAAATAATATTGAAGATCCATCACATATAAAAGGGAATGCTCCAGATAAAGGAAACCAGTCTGGCAACTCATGGAATGATATTTTACTGCGGAAAGACGGTGGCAAATACCCAGATGACAGATCGAGATGCGCACAGGAGGATACTCACGCGGAACATAGACTCACCGATAAACAATCAAATAACATGTATAAACATGAACAAAGTTTATCTTCCAATATTTCCGAAGAAGTAGGTGAATATAGATTAACATCTACCGCTCAAGACGAATGGACATAAACGAAAACGGAAACCTTGAAAGGGTATGATTTGCACAGGACTGAATGCCCCAAAATCAGGAAATACACCTATAATTACTGGTGCACCTAAAAAACATTGGTTGTATCTTGGTAAAATTGCAAGGAACATCTCATAGGAAGCGGTTTCGGAATACCTCAGCAATGTGGAAACTACATATAAAATTATTGTTAAGAAATTAAACACGGTAGGTTCAAACTCGGCTTTTAGTATTGGCGCTCCAAATGGTGAAGTGTATAAGTTATTGAAGATAAAAATTTCTGGCCGACTGATGCAATAATCACACCTTTTAACTTTCGAAATTTTTTCAGAGGAGGCAAAGGGATGTAAAGAGTTAAATGAAAAAAGTATTAAATTCAGTATTCTGCATATTAATGTTCAATGCCCCCGTTATAAAATTGAACATATTGAACCCTCGAATATCAATAATGATATCATTGTATTTAGTGAGCATTGGTTGTGTAAAAATGAATTGGAGCAAATCAGAATAGGTGGTTACAACATTATTTCTCATTATTCTCGTAATAATTATATTCATGGTGGTGTCGCAGCCGCTGTTAAAGATTTTCATGTGGGTCTTTTCACATCTAGAAATTATATAAATTCACTGTCTGTAGAAATGGAACTCGAGGTTTGCGCAATACAATCCAAAAAGTTGAGACTGATTATTGAAACAAAATATCATCGACCACAGGGTAGCACCGAAAATTTTCTTGATATTGCTGCGAATATATATTAGAGACGGTAAAGGCAAATGATTATAGTGTTTTTGTTTTGGGAGACTTAAATATCAACTTTTTAACAAGCAGTCCAAGAAGATATGCAACTTTTGACCTTTTCTCCGCATATGGCCTTCACAGCATTGTGACGTCACCAACTAGAGGGAGTTCATGCTTGGACAATATTTTCACCAACGTTTTAGAGTGCTCGGGAAATGTAGTAGATCTGGGTTTTTTGGACTATCTTGCTGTGGAAACAAATTACACCTACAGTGAAAAAGTAAATAAGGCCAGTAAGATTACACTTTGTGAACCCATAACTCAGGTGGGGTTAGATGTACTCAAGCTCCCAATACGAAATATATGCTGGACTTTCGTCGATATAAATGACATCTGCACTGACGATAAATTCAATATTTTCATCACCTTCTTGAACAATTATGCAGATTTAGCATTTTCTCAAAAAAGGTTAAAACATCGAGTGGATACGTTGACAATTTGTTGGTTCAATAATTATTTAAGGAAAATGAGAGAAAATTTGCATTCCTATAGAGATATTGCTCCAATAGATGGTTCAACAGGTGCTAGGGAAATTTATAAAAAACTAGCTGGCCCGGCGAACTTTGTTTCGCCTCAGAGATACATAAAGTTGTATCAACAAAACATTGGTATTTAATCAAGTGATAGGTATATTAGGCAAATTTAAAGTACAAAATATACAAAAAATTCAATTACATTGAAATAGGTAGGTTTGTACATTGTTATTTACAAGAAAAGACTTCACATTATTTAGGCGGTACCTTATTCTTATTTAAAAAATGTCTCATTGTAGTACCTTTTTTCCCGGGTGCGAGAATAATAAGAGCAGAAGGTTTGCCGACTCGTGAACACGCAACATACAACTGGCCATGAGAAAAACAACTATTTTTTCTAGATTTATGCCACACACACTCAAGGACTGGCCTTGTGATTTGTTAATTATCATAGCAAACGCTAGACGACTTGGAAATTGAATTCTCTTAAACTCAAATGGCATATCTGTTGGGATCATCGGGATTCTGGGAATAAGAACTTCCTCACCTTTATATTTTCCTTTGAGTATTGTGCAATGTGCAACTATCTGTTCTGGTGGAATTCTTTTTACTAACCAGATGAGAATGTGTGCATGTGGCAGGCCTCGTTTTTGCCATTCAATTGAATACATCCAGCATCGAGTATCCCCGAAGACATTATGTTTTGTAATAAAATTCATTAGTGACTTCACTTTTTGTTTGAATACTTGTGCAATGATGTCATGTAGATCAACTGATGTTTGTTCGGAAAGAAGCAGTTGAGTGATTTCTTCCCATTTTGGATGTAATGAATAAATCAGGACGACCATAATTTCGAACGTATGTCATTGCATTTTGTGCATATTCATGCATATGACGCGGGCTGCCAATATACGTTGCTGGTAAAATTGTCAACGTAGTTTAGATTGATTCAGTCTGATATAAGTGAGGCGCTCTGTTTCAATTTTACAAAACATGTCCACACAATTAATACTGCTGCAACAATCGAAGAAATCTCAGCAAATAGTTATCAGCATTTTGACAAACCATTAAACGAAATTAATAATAATTCATCGAGCTAACTTTCTTGGTGGTTTCTTGCCCTAAAATCAAATAATTCAAACTGTATTAAGAAGACATTTTGAATTTCAATATAGGTACTCACCATTCAATGGATTCATGCATCATAAACCTCTCTAAAACTACAATAGTAGAGCATCCTATGAACAGTGCTTCATATATTCGTTACAAATCTCCAGTATTGCGAAACGTAAGAACAATATCAAGCGTTTCCAAGTTTTCACCAACAATCACAATTGCCACTTCGTCTATTGTAGCAACTGTTGCAAATAAGTATCTTTGAAAATTACATTATCATCTTCATCAAAATAAACACTTTCCATTTCCTCCGTTAATGTTATCCAAACTGTTCTTTCTTGTCCTCTCCGATTCAGACTTTTCTTCACTCTCTTGAAATGTTCTGTTTTCACCAATTCATCATGCTCACTCATGTATTTAACTTCTTCTGAGAGTATATATTTCACCTTGTCTTCCGTTGTAATATAAGATATTGCAACCTCATTTGTCTTTGTATCCCTTGGAGATACTACCAATTTGAAAGTGAATTGGATTATTTTTGCCATGATAACAAAATATTGTCGTTTTGTAAGACTATTTTTATCAGATGAAATTGAAACCAAATGTGTTTCTCTGTAAACAAAGTTTTCAATTTTATTCAACATTTCTACAATATCTAGAATCTTATCTGTAAACAAAGAAACGGCAATATAAGTTTCTTATACTTTTTTAAATTGAACTAAATATCAAACACTTCTTCCAATATCTAAACATAAATTCTTCTCAAACAATACTCATGACAATCAGCGTCAGAACATTGACATTGACAATGTTTGTCAAACCGAAATTTCTTTTTGATTGAAGATTACAGAAGTCTTCATCTCCTTACAAATATTAGGAAGAATAAAAAAATCGTGGCGACATCTATTGGCCTTATTCGCAATAAGGAAAAGTATTTCCTACTTTTTGTTTTTCTTCATCAAGTTTTTCATAGTTTTAATGTATTTTATGTTAACTCCACTGTAGAAGAATCCAACAAAAAAACTTTCATAAAAAACAGTTCATCCAATCTTGAGTTATAAATGGTGTAACAAACAATATGGCCGACTGAGTTTTATATATTAAGATATCTGAAGCTATATCGATCGGAACTGAAGAATGCAAAAAAAAGACACAACGATAACTACCTTCGGAATCAGAACTGTACTCCAAAAGCGATTTGGAGTGTAGTAAGAAATAGTACTAACTTGTCAAAAAAACGTGTTTGTTGTGATAGTGAATGAACTCCTTATGAATTCAATAATTTTTTCGTTAAAGTCCCAGAAGAAATTATTAGTAACATCCCTCAGTCTGCTAGGTCATCGGACAATTTCATTCGGGATTACTGCGATTTTAGAGGATCAGTGTTGGATGGAATTCAATTTTCATTTGCTCCTGTGTCGGAGGTTGAAATCTAATTATGGCACTCAAAAATAAAAGTAGTCGAGACTTACACGAATTTAACTGCAAAATACTCAAGAGCATAGTTAATGAGATCATTAATCCGTTGACAAAATTAATCAATTTTTGCATAAGAGATAGCATTTTTCCCAACATACTCAAATTATCCAGAGCAGTCCCTGTACAAAAGAGCGGTTCATATGACGCAGTATATAACTACAGACCAGTTTTGATTATTTCAGTGTTCTCGAAAGTTTTGGAAAAAGTAATGCAACAACAACTAACAGCATTTTTTGAAGATAACCACCTTTTCAACAAGTCTCAATTCGGTTTTAGAAATTCCCTCTCCACAACAGCTGCTATTGCCAAATTGATGAGGATAATAAATGGGGGATATGGTGAGGGTGAATATATAGGGGCACTGTTTTGCGATCTAAGCAAGGCGTTTGACTGTATTTCCAAGGGAAAACTTCTCAATGAATTAAAATTCTACAATGCCGATCAAAGCGCAATTAATCTTATTGCCTCCTTTTTAACAAAAAGGATGCAATGTGTAGATTGCGGTGGGAATATGTTTAATATGCTTGATGTAAAGCATGGTGTGCCTCAGGGATCGGTCTGGGGCCACTACTCTTTATTATCTACGTTAATGATCCCTTGAGCAGTGATGATGGCGTTGACTTCGTTATTTCTGCCGATGACACGACGGTGTTGAAGAAGTCAAAATCTAAGGAGCCATTAATCAATATAATGACAGAAGAACTTTGTGTTGTTTCGGAGTGGTTTCACCGCAATCAGCTAAGTTTAAATTCAACCAAAACGAAATTTATGTATTTCTCAATGAGAGATTTGGAGGGAATTGCTACAACTGATGGGTTGAAGTTTTTGGGTGTTCAGTTAGATAGTAAATTATTTTGGAGTGCTCACTTGTATACTTTCTGTCAGCATGTATCATCTTGCATTTATGCATTGAGAACCTTGGTTGGTGTGGTTTCGATTCTGGTGTTGAGGAATGTCTATCATGCTTTTGTTACGTCTAGGATGTCGTACGGGATATTGTGTTGAGGTCATGATGCCAACGTAAAACGACTGTTCGGTATACAGAGGAGAGTCATTAGGGTGATAAGCCAACTCGGTTTTAGATATGACTGCAAAACAGTGTTTGAAGAAAATAAAATACTTACCGTTCCATGCTTGTATATGTTACAATGTCTGATATATGTGAAGTCTCATCTTGATGAATATCGAACAAACCAGGACGTACTCGTCAAAAAGCGCATATTTATACCGATTTTCATCGAATCAATAAAACGAAATGTGGAAACTTTACAATAATCTGCCGACCACGGTGAAGATGATAACTCTTAAACAACTCAAAACTGTAACGAGAAACTATCTTCTGCAAAAATGTTTTTACTCCCTGGATGAATACTTTGCTTGTGATTTTCCGGATTTTCAGTAGGTATAGATATTTTTTTTACCATTTGTACTTTCCTATTTTTTTTTTTTTGGATGATTGACGTATGTAAACATTCTGTATGTACTAACATGAATTAACTATTATTATTATTATTATTGTCAGAATGACAATTCTCGGAATATGTCTTAGTTTTTGCTCCTGAAAAATATTCTGTTTTCTTGTGTTATAACATGTTTGGTTTATCTATGGGAGATGATTGCCTTTCATTGGGGTCCCGTAGCAGTCTTCAAACATCTGAAGTGCCGAAAAATCATCACCTGGAGGGTCGTATCCGGTTTGAAAAAGCCTCACGACTAGAGAGCGAGAATTTGTGGAATTTGAATTTGAATATCGAAGGAATTTCGAAAGACAAGTGTGATTACGTCTTCAAATTAGCTGATGAACGTGGTATCGAAGTGATTCTTCTGCAAGAAACCCACACGGCAACAGAAAAAAATCTTCGTGAAAGAGGACAGTTAAAAGTTATGTATTAATTGATTTTTTATAAGTTTAGCTTGTTATGTTGAAAAATTATCAGTTTCGTGAATTTCAACACTTTCGGAAAGGGGAAATTGATGGAGCTTTTTCATTTCTTTCAAATTTTGTGACATATCTGTCATAAATATTTATAAACCTCCCAACATTATTTGGCCAAGAAATCTGAATGTTGATATTTTTTAAAGTACCAAATGCATTTCTAAAATGCATTTGATTTATTCTGAATAATCGGTTTCTTTTCTGCTTTTGTCTTTTTTCATTTCAGATTAAGAATTGCGAGTCGTTTTGGGAAAAATCTGTCTATCCGAGCCCATCGACGGATAACATGAAGATGATCACACTGATGTCTTTCAAGATTTTCCTGATATTTAATATTTTATGTTATTTTTTTACGGGGAGACAGGTTTTCTTCGGCTGAGGTTTTTTCCCCTGGCTGTATAGTATCGTATGATACTAGTGATGATAGTATCGTATGACTCTATAGTATCATACGAAGAATGTTATGATACCCCGTTCTTTTTTTACCTCAGCTTGGGTACTTTTTGTTTCAACATTTATTGTATTATTTTAGCTCTCTTTTTCATAAGAATATATATATATATATATATATATATATATATATATATATATATTATAAATGAAAAGTTGAAATAATTTGAAAATGATATGAGCATAGTTTTTAGGCCCACCACTCACCGGTTGGGGGCTTCCATTCATTCTGTTTCTTAACTTGAATGACACTATCTGTGTCATAATAAATGGCCCTTTCATTAAGTTTTTCTAGATCAGAGTACAGTTTCGAGCCTGAGTAGTAACGTAAGCGGCAATACAGACATGGACTGAAGAAAGGATATCGTAAGATCCTTGCGGTCGAAGTTCCCGGAAGGCTGAACGTAGCCACCCAGCAAACACGTTACATCGCCTGACACTTTTGTGGCGTTACATTTTCAACATGAAATAAAATCTTCATTGTGATGTCGCATATGCGTCCAAAACCTATTAATTTTGTGATATCGCTTTGTTAACGAAATGTGGAATAATAATTTTCAACATTTTGACGATGAATAAAGATATCTCAAATGTGATTCCCAAGAGATGCAAATATTCGTTCGTATTGTGACTCATAGCCAAAGAGCGTTGAGTAATATAATATAAGGATTTCTTCGATCTTTAACTGTAGAGAAACTACCGCATCTGGGTTTTATTGCCCCTAATTACATTCGGCCGGGATATTTTTCTCTCGGGAAGCCGGTTTGGACTATGGAATTCGCAGTGGTGAGAAGAAAGGGGGTTGGTTTTGCGTCTGACAACTTCAACGAAAACAATTTTTACACTTGGGTTTTTTCTTTTGGATCCATGATGCACCATCATTTTGTGACTAGTGTTCGCTTCGAGAAGTTCGCTGTTCGTTTGATCCGATATTCAAATTCTTTGGTTTTCTGCAATTTGAGTGTATTCATTGGTAAGTAAATTCTTTTAGTTATTGTTGTAAATCAAATATTTTGATATTTCATTTGTAGCTACATATAATAATCGTATAATGAAGTCTTAATATGTGTGTTGGCGCAGAACTTTTTGATCTAAAAAAAAGTTTTGTTCTGAGATTTGTCTTCATTTTTGCAGTTGAATATTTTTTTATTTCATTTGGTTCTAGAAATATTTCAAAAATCCGTAGAATAGGCAATCCCAGCACTTTTCAAAATATTGGGTTTTAATCAACGTGTCTGAAATAGTTTGTGCTGTACAGGGTTGGCAAAATTGGTGATGTTTTCTGCGAAATTCACAATAACACAGTTGGAGCATTCGAATGAAATTTGAGTTTTGTTATTTAGAGAGTGAGTATAATTGAAAGAAACTACTTCCTTTGTTCCTTTGGTCTAATTTTTGAGAAATTATAAAATATAGGAACAGATTTCTTAGTAATTAATATCACCATATTTGGAAAGCTTATATTTGAACAAATTACATATTTCTTTAGTGAAACTGCATTCAAATCCGATCTCATTCGAAATTTTCATGACTTATAATTTCAAAAACTGAATTTCTAACTTTATACGAAATATACTTTTCCAGTAAAAACCATATGAAGCCGTTGGGGGTAACAGAAGCAAGGATTTCGTGGTGAGTTGGTGAGATGTCTCAAAAGAACCCTCACCGATGAAACAGCTGAACTTTGTTCACGGACATGACAAGGGTCTGATTACAAAACAGCTAAAAGTCCGGTTATGAAGATTTCATTCAGTGAGTATTTGATTCGAGGTGTAGCCGCGATACTGTCAAATATAACTTTTGCAGTTATTCGAATATTTCTTGTAAATTTGTAGTCCAGAAATTTTTCAATGATTTTGACACCTATAAAAACGTAGTAATCGTTCGCAGTAATCGCCGTTATATCTTTATCTTCCCATCAATAAACATAAATTGAATAGTTGAACAAAATTGATAAACTTGCTCATATAATCTAATATTATTTCTCAAATAATAGAACTTATTACGATCTTGCTAACAAGAAAAAGAATCATTTCAACTTTTACTTTAATTCCTTTCAGATGTGGTGAGGAAGAACAGTGGAATTTCCGAGAAGGACTTCGAAATCTATGTGAAGGAATAGTTTCGACATGCCAGACAGAGGAAGGAAAGGTAGATTGAAAACCCAACTACATAATTAATTCTCTCACTCTCTCAATTGTACATTTTTCTGTTTCGTTTTTTCCCTTTTTTTTGTATTCGAATGTATTCTATATCTTGACTTTACTAATTATTATATTTTTTGTTCGAATAAATTTTTTTAGTATTCTCCTGCAATCATTGAATTAATTACCCATCAAAAATGGTATAATATTCATGTACGCAATGAGTATAACAAAATATGTCTCGAATGCGATGAGAAATGGCTTCCTATTTGAAGATGTCTTTTAGTATCACATCAAAATTCCTATGCGACGTCGGAAGGAAATAAAGGAAAGTGGTCTCAAAATTAACTCGCATCAGCGTCACAAATGCGACAAGAAATGGAGTTACATTTAAGACCAGTTTTACGATCACATATTCAACTACTCATTTTTCCTAAATGCGTACTTGATGTGGCACCGGTGTGAACTTAGCAGACTATTTCCAGCAGACCGTTTGTCGAATATGCATAAACGCGGTCATCAGTGGCGTACGGACGGAAGACAAAATTAACATTGAAATAACGTTACAGCATGCAATGAAGACTATGGGGATCTCAGGGTTGATTGAATTAGAGTGAAACAAAGGAAGGACGTACAAAAAAAGTAATTATCGAAATTATTACGGAGAAGTGGTGAAGTTTTCATCTTCGGGATATTTGTATTTCATTATATTAGGAACTATTTGTCGGAGCATGACCAAATTTGGCCTTTTTGATTATTATATCAATGTGACTAAGTTCACACGAAATCATTGACTAGCGAACGGGGGTAGGGGGTCATTATTCATCCCATTTTTTTCAAAATTCGATAGAACGCAAACCATGAGCCAGAGCATAACCATATTTTGCATGGAGAATTGTTATATGAATATAAATAAGCACACAAAAAATCGTCGACTCGCAAAGGGAGACAGGGGGTGATTCTTCATCCCTTATTTTTCAAAATTCGATGAAACAGAAACCGTTCGTCGGAGCATAACCATATTCGGCATGGTGAATTATTATATGGATGTGATTGAGCACACAAAAAATCATCGACTCGCAAAGGGAGGCAGGGGGTGATTCTTCATCCCTTATTTTTCAAAATTCGATAAAACGGAAACCGTGAGCCGGAGCATAACCATATTTTGCATAGTGTATTGTTAAATGAATATTAATGAGCACACAAAAAATCATCGATTCGCAAAGGGAGGCAGGAGGTGATTCTTCATCCCTTATTTTTCAAAATTCGATAAAACGGAAACCGTGAGCCGGAGCATGACCATATTTGACATGGTGAATTATTATATGAATATTAATAAGCACACAAAAAATCATCGATTCGCAAAGGGAGGCAGCGGGTAATTCTTCATCCCCTATTTTTCAAAATTGGATAAAACAGAAACCATTCGCCGGAGCATAACCATATTTGGCATGGTTAATTGTTATATGGATGTGATTGAGCACAAAAAAAATCGTCGGATCGCAAAGGGAGGCAGGAGAAGATTCTTCATCCCTTATTTTTCAAAATTCGATAAAATGAAAACCGTGAGGCGGAGCATAACCATATTTTGCATGGTGTATTGTTATATAAATATTAATGAGCACACAAAAAATCATCGATTCGCAAAGGGAGGCAGGAGGTGATTCTTCATCCCTTATTTTTCAAAATTCGATAAAACGGAAACCGTGAGCCGGAGCATGACCATATTTGGCATGGTGAATTGTTATATGAATATCAATAAGCACACAAAAAATCATCGACTCGCAAAGGGAGGCAGGGGGTGATTCTTCATCCCTTATTTTTCAAAATTCAATAAAATGAAAACCGTGAGCCGGAGCATAACCATATTTTGCATGGTGTATTGTTATATAAATATTAATGAGCACACAAAAAATCATCGATTCGCAAAGGGAGGCAGGAGAAGATTCTTCATCCCTTATTTTTCAAAATTCGATAAAATGAAAACCGTGAGGCGGAGCATAACCATATTTTGCATGGTGTATTGTTATATAAATATAAATGAGCACACAAAAAATTATCGACTCGCAAAAAGAGGCAGGGGGTGATTCTTTATGCCTTATATTTCGAAATTCGATAAAACGGAAACCGTGAGCCGGAGCATAACCATATTTGACATGGTGAATTATTATATGAATATTAATAAGCACACAAAAAATCATCGACTCGCAAAGGGAGGCAGGGGGTGATTCTTCATCCCTTATTTTTCAAAATTCGATAAAACGGAAACCGTGAGCCGGAGCATAACCATATTTGACATGGTGAATTATTATATGAATATTAATAAGCACACAAAAAATCATCGACTCGCAAAGGGAGGCAGGGGGTGATTCTTCATCCCTTATTTTTCAAAATTCGATAAAACGGAAACCGTGAGCCGGAGCATAACCATATTTGACATGGTGAATTATTATATGAATATTAATAAGTACACAAAAAATCATCGACTCGCAAAGGGAGGCAGGGGGTGGTTCTTCATCCCTTATTTTTCAAAATTCAATAAAATGAAAACCGTGAGCCGGAGCATAACCATATTTTGCATGGTGTATTGTTATATAAACATAAATGAGCATACAAAAAATCATCGACTCGCAAAAGGAGGCAGGGGGTGATTCTTCATCCCTTATATTTCAAAATTTGATAAAACGGAAACCGTGAGCCAGAGCATACCCATATTTGGCATGGTGAATTGGTATTTGGATGTGATTGAGCACACAAAAAATCGTCGACTCGCAAAGGGAGGCAGGGGAGATTCTTCATCCCTTATTTTTCAAAAATCGATAAAACGGAAACCGTTCGCCGGATCATAACCATATTTGGCATGGTGAATTGTTATATGAATGTGATTGAGCACAATAAGAATCGTCGACTCGCAAAAGGAGGCAGGGGGTGATTCTTCATCCCTTATTTTTCAAAATTCGATAAAATGAAAACCGTGAGCCGGAGCATAACCATATTTTGCATGGTGTATTGTTATATGAATATTAATGAGCACACAAAAAATAATCGACTCGCAAAGGGAGGCAGGGGGTGATTCTTCATCCCTTATATTTCAAAATTCGATAAAACGGAAACCGTGGGTCGGAGCATGACCATATTTGGCATGGTGAATTGATGGTTATGCTCCGACCCACGGTTTCCGTTTTATCGAATTTTGAAATATAAGGGATGAAGAATCACCCCCTGCCTCCCTTTGCGAGTCGATGATTTTTTTGTGTGCTCATTAATATCCATATAATAATTCACCATGTCAAATTTGGTTATGCTCCGGCTCACGGTTTCCGTTTTATCGAATTCTGAAAAATAAGGGATGAAGAATCACCCCCTGCCTCCCTTTGCGAGTCGATGATTTTTTGTGTGCTTATTAATATTCATATAATAATTCACCATGTCAAATATGGTTATGCTCCGGCTCACGGTTTCCGTTTTATCAAATTTTGAAAAATAAGGGATGAAGAATTACCCCCTGCCTCCCTTTGCGAATCGATGATTTTTTGTGTGCTTATTAATATTCATATAATAATTCACCATGCCAAATATGGTCATGCTCCGGCTCACGGTTTCCGTTTTATCGAATTTTGAAAAATAAGGGATGAAGAATCACCCCCTGCCTCCCTTTGCGAGTCGATGATTTTTTGTGTGCTCAATCACATCCATATAATAATTCACCATGCCGAAAATGGTTATGCTCCGACGAACGGTTTCTGTTTCATCGAATTTTGAAAAATAAGGGATGAAGAATCACCCCCTGTCTCCCTTTGCGAGTCGACGATTTTTTGTGTGCTTATTTATATTGATATAACAATTCTCCATGCAAAATATGGTTATGCTCTGGCTCATGGTTTGCGTTCTATCGAATTTTGAAAAAAATGGGGTGAATAATGACCCCCTACCCCCGTTCGCTAGTCAATGATTTCGTGTGAACTTAGTCACATTGATATAATAATCAAAAAGGCCAAATTTGGTCATGCTCCGACAAATAGTTCCTAATATAATGAAATACAAATATCCCGAAGATGAAAACTTCACCACTTCTCCGTAATAATTTCGATAATTACTTTTTTTGTACGTCCTTCCTTTGTTTCACTCTAATTCAATCAACCCTGAGATCCCCATAGTCTTTATTGCATGCTGTAACGTTATTTCAATGTTAATTTTGTCTTCCGTCCGTACGCCACTGATGACCGCGTTTATGCATATTCGACAAACGGTCTGCTGGAAATAGTCTGCTAAGTTCACACCGGTTGATGTGGCGGACATTTGGATGCAAATGCGAGCGCTTGGGGAGGTAAACAGTACATCACATAAGAGTTACATTTGCATCGCCGTGTTTGCTGGGCACAACGACTCCTGTTCAGGATAATAATAATAATAATAAAAATAATATTCGTTGGTTTGTTACATCCATGTTTTAATAATATTGTGATCGATTGCGGGAATGTGGAACAAATTACCTATGTTTGTATCTAAATTTTTATTCTTAACTTTGCCGACGTTTCGGAGACACTTTCTCCTTTCTCAAGGCTACCACGACAACCTTACATTAGTTTGTTTTTGTTTGTTAACAATGAATATATGCTCACCTCGTTAATTCTCTGAATTCAGATCATTAGTTCGGAGAAGCATATGTGTTCTTACTTTCTATTTTGATATCTTATACAATCAGCACAGTTATCTGGAATTAGTTAAAAATCTTTTTTAAAATACGACGTAATAAGAAATTTGTGGTTATGTGTTCCACTGTTCATTGACACGTTCACATTCTTCTTCTTCTCCTGTGTGTCAACCTTGTAATCTAAGACACAAAACATCACAATCACACTACAATCCTCTAACACAGTAACATCTTAAAACACCGACACATTCAAAGTTAATTGTTTATCACATTTATGTTTTCTTCTTTTTTGTTTCTATAGGGATCCCATCAGACTGTTGTACGTTGTGTTCAGATTTTGTGTGTCTTCTCTGAAATTTACTGTGTTCTCTGTTTTAATGTGTATCATTTCGCTTATAATCCTTCTGTTGTAGCGTTGTTCCATGTCCAATATTATAACCCCTTCAAAGTTGAATGTATGTTTTTCCGTCAGTTTGTGGACAGTAAGGGCAGTGTTTTTTGTACTCTTTGGTTATCTCGTGTCATATTTGTGTTGTTTGATTCTTTCTTGAAGTAGCTGTCTTGTTTTGTTTGTCCAACATAACATTTATTGCAGTCGTTGCATAGGATTTTGTACACTAGCTCAAATTGTTTAAGGACGGGTGTTTTGTCCTTAAGTTGTGTGAAAAATTTTTTCTTATTGGTTGTGGTGTTGTAAAAAGCTGCAGTGCCATTATAACTTTCGAATATTCTGTTAATTTTGTAAGAGAGCACTGGATAAAAAACTTATATTTATCGGACCTGTGTTTCGACAGTGGGTACTTGTATTATGAATGTGAAACTAGCAACAGTTTTTCCAGCAACGGATTTAGCGTTTAACCGGTGCGCCGAAACTGGTGATCCCGCGGCACGGCCGACAGACTAGTTAGTTAGCGTCTTAAAAAACATTGGAACATGGTGGAATGGTATCATATTTTGAAATAATACGTTGTTTATGTATTAACTAGGGTTATTAGCAGACTAAATCAATTTCCGTAAAAGGGTGGGCGGAGTAATAGAAAAGGACTTTAAAAATACATTAATTCCGATTATTTTAAGTTCTATAAAAAACAAAAAAAAAACGTTGTCGCATATGTTGACTTGAGATTTTGTGTTCATTATGATATGAACAATCACTCCTGATCGATGAAAGTCATTGTCGGGCCGTAGGAAGAGTGAAAAATACTGTACTTTTAATATTCAAAGTTCTATGAAATAGAAAAAAGACGTTGTCGCATATGTTGACTTGTGTTCTTGTGTTGATTATGATATGAGAAAATATTTCTAATCGATGAAAGTCATTGTCGGGAAGTAGGAGGAGTACAGGGGGAGTCTGAAAAATACTGTACTCCTATTATTCAAAGTTCTATAAAAACCAAAAAAGACGTTGTCGCATATGTTGACTTGAGTTTTCGTGTTCATTAGGTCTAACGCACACGACCGACAATCGGTGAGCTACTATTTTGTCGGTCGAAATGCAGAACACGTATGAAGATGCACCAACGCACACGAACGACTTTTAGTCGTACCTACACAACAGTCGGAGCGCGCTCCATTTTCGGACCCGTCACGATTGTCGGTGAAGCAGATGGACACATAGGCTTCTCTTGTTGCAACGCACACGAACGACAGTTTAGTCGGTTTTTGCGCTCTATTCAGTTGTGAATACTAGAGTCGTGCGTATTAAATAGTAGGTACATGATAAAAAATGGATATCCACATCGGAAAATTAATCGGTGAGGTACAGAATGCAAGACATTTATTTGATACCTCAACAGATGAGTACTCGAATGAAATAATGAAAGATGAACTTTGGTAGGAAGTGTGTGTTCAGTTAATTGATGACTGGGGTAAATTGGAAATTCCGTATAATATAAAAAAAGTGGCTTGTTTTTGTCACTTTCCTTGCTGAGCTATAACAGGAAGTTGTGTTATTTCTTATGGAAACAATAGTTTCAAATGGCTTAGAAAGAATTGGCATTTTTTTCCCGTTTCAGAAATATATCATACATCATCCTTAAATTCATTCAGATATCATGAAAAATAAACATATATGTAGTTTCTATTTGAAATTTGAATTATTGAATCACAGAATAATATGTCTCTACGCAAAGCGACATTTTTATTTTGCCATTGTATATTTGATTCAATTTTCCGTGGTTTGATCTCTGTTCAAAATAACTGTCAATCATTAAAATTCGACAAAATTATTCCTGGTGTTAAAAATTGAGCCTTCTCAGACGTCATCCTCAACTACGCCCATGGTTCGAACGCACCGAAACGTCAAGACGATCTCTCATCTCTATGGGCAGTCAAGTTAACCTAGTTCTATGTGCTAATCAGTTGACAGTCCAACTCATGTTCATAAATTGTATCAATTAATCTTCCTTTTCCTGTATCGAATCTCTCTGAAGATCAGACCTTCTCTTGTGCTTCTCCTGTGAAATTAGAATTTTCAAAAAGTCACCTCGCAAATTAATTGTTCATCTCGTTCATTTTTGGAAGCAATCAATTAGGTAAGTGAGTACTTCTCAAAGTCGTCCCTCCTTAATGCATATTTTATGTTATTTTCCTGCTTTTTATAAAGTTTGAAAATGTGTCCACATTTAAGATCATGAAAATCTATAAAAATACTGGTAATCCTCTCTCACTTTATTCTCATAAAATCTCTATTGCATTTAGCTAATGGAATTGACTCCTCTAAGATATATATTTTGATATATTTTTGCAGTTCTCATAGATTTTTCAGATAACTCTAAAATCATCACATGTAAGTAATTGATTGCTCCAGAAATGAACATTATTTGTGGTAATGAATCCTGATTCATTATATTCTCATGTGCACCTCATTATCTCAATGTAGTCATCTCATTTCTCAATTATTCACTTCTCATTACACTTGCTAATTATTGTTCTCGAGTTTCAGATGAATGGAAGTCCTCAAACGTAAAGGTGAATCATGGAATCAGTCTTCTCTCTCAATAAAATCAAGTGAACTTCTCTGAAGTATTTGAACGATCAAGTAATTCACACATTGAACCTGATTGACAGTCTCAATCCCTGCTTCACCTTGAGCGGTCTCCTCAAATATTGCTCACATGATTAAATTGGTATGATTTCCTCATTATAACTAAGAAATTCTCAAGTTCATTAACGGGAAACACTTAGCAAGTGGAACCTCAAGCCTTCAGCTTCAAACGAATCAAAGGGTTGGTGATTTTTGCACTCATACAATGTACTCTCATATTGTCATTCTCATAATTATCAATTGTAGCTTTTATTTTTCTGATGAACACTAACCCTGCTTACTAAAAGTAGTTTGTCACTTTAAATGTTGTCTCAATTGATTAATTAGCCTTCTCTTTACAGAACCACGTTATATATCATAATTATTGATTTCTCAACCATGATATTCTCATATTGTAATGATCTCAATGAAGACCAGACTTAGACTACTAAGCTTTCAATACAAGTACTCCTCTAACGCCTAATCTCACTTTTATCACAACTCAGTCTAATCTAACAATTCATTATTCAACCTTTTGTTTTTCCGATGAAATAAAAAGGCTCTCGCAATAAATTTCATTTGCATCATCACTGTAAACTCTGTGTTTAATTTTGAATTAATGGAACTCTCTCAAAGTCTAAGTCTGACTTCATCTGACCTCTCATTTTGAACATCTCTAGATTACCTCTGTTTTTAGTTGAATAATCACTCTGATCTTATAGATGACTTTAATATTGTATTTTTTACTGTATTAATTTCATGCGGGTGACTTATTCATTTTATGATTGTGAATGATGTCAATAAATGTTTTTACAATACCATCTCTAACTCAATTATCTGGATACAGTCCCCAACAGTATTTTACAAAATCAGAACTACCCCGATTTTGAACACCTGGCATTATGGAAATGTTCGAAAACTACGAGAAACATGATATGTTGAAATATTTTAATTTAGCAGCAATAATGACTCGAATTGAACAGAGATAAAACCTTGGAGAATTGAATCAAGTATTCAATCGCAAAATAATAATGACACCTTACATAGAGACATATTTTTCTGTGATTCAGCCTACTTAATACTCAATAAATAAAATTTCACATACAAACTATATTTTTCACGATATCTGAATGAATCTGGGGGCGATGTATGATGTATGATATATTTCTGAAATGGTAAAAAATATCGATTCTTTCTAAGCCATTTCAAACTATTGTTTCCATAAGAAAAAACACAACTTTATGTTATAGCTCAGCAAGTAAACCTCTTGGGGAAAAACAAAATACGCTACTGGATTGCTATGAAAAAAATGCCTCTATAATGATTTCATATCAACAACCTAGCACAAACAGAAATGAAGAAAATGGCCGAAGTTGAAATCGCCCAAATTTCAATTTTTGCATATAACTCGAAAACAAAAGAAGAATGTAGTTGACGGCATTAAAAGTTTCTGTAAAAAATAACACCGTAACGTGTCATTCATTTTCCTTTATCTCTCACTGTTGAAAAGTTGTAATTCAAGTATCACCAATTTTGCCCACCCTGTACACTTGTCCTTAAGAGATTCAAAATGGATATAAAGTATAAAATTGGCTTTTCAATACCTAAACGCTGACAAATTACTGAGGCACACAAAATATCCCATTTCTTCTTTTTTTTCTTCGGTATCTAAAATAAACCGAACACATCTCAATGTATTCCTATCCATCTCTCGTTGCAATCACCGACGGAATAATCGTTCGTGTGCGTTGACCACCGATTTTATTGGTAGACTGTCGTCCGTGTGCGTCGTTCACCGACAATCGTTCGTGTGCGTTAGACCTTAAGATATGAACGATCACTCCTAATCGATGAAAGTCATTGTCGGGCCGTAGGAGGAGTACATGGGGAGTCTGAAAAATACTGTACTCCTATTATTCAAAGTTCTATAAAAACCAACAAAGACGTTGTCGCATATGTTGACTTGAGTTTTTGTATTGATTTTGAAATGAACAGTCACTCCTGAACGATGAAAGTCATTGTCAAGCCGTAGGAGGAGTACAGGGGGAATCTGAAGAATACTATACTCTTATTATTCAAAGTTCTATGAAATAGAAAAAAGACGTTGTCGCATATGTTGACTTGAGTTTTTGTGTTGATTATGATATAAGCAAATATTTCTAATCGATGAAAGTCATTGTCGGGACGTGGGAGGACTACATCGCTAACGGATATAATGCTAAGGAAATTCAGAGGGCAATAAGACCATAGAAAACCAACCCAAACTGACAGGTATCTACACAAGCAGTCCAATCATCATCCTTAACAGAAACGAGGAGTTATCAAAACACTCGTAGATAGAGCCCGACGATTGTGCGAGACGGAATTTCTGGAGGATGAACTTGAACATCTACAGCAGGCATTCGTCGCTAACGGATATAATGCTAAGGAAATTCGAAGGTCAATAAGACCTAGACTTTCCACACGTAATGATAACACATCACAACTCACCCCCAATGGAAGAGCTATCTTACAATATATCCCCAAGGTCACCGATAGAATTGGTAGAATACTAAAGGGCCATAATATAGGGACTGTCTATAAGCCAACTCAAAAACTTTGCCAAATGATCAGAACTACCAAAGACGAAGTCGACCCACTCTCTCAACCCGGTATTTACAGGATACCTTGTGACTGCGGCAAAGTCTACATTGGTACAACAAAGCGAAGTATCAATACGAGAATCAAGGAGCATGAACGATGCTGTCGACTCAATCAGACAGAAAAATCCGCACTAGCGGAACATGCTCTGACAGATGGACACAATATTGTTTTCTCAAAGGCAGAAGCTATTTCAAACATCAAAAGTTTCTATCCTAGGATGAACATGGAAGCCATTGAGATATATAAACATAAGAACAATATGAACAGAAGGGAAGAAACTCCTAGCGCATGGTTGCCGGTGTTGGAAAAGACCAAAATCAAGCCAATACGAAGTGGGAGCGATGGACCAATCAACATCGCGCGCGTAAACCCACTACCTTCTCCCGCCAATGATCAGGATATAAGTGGGGCCAACGGATAGAATCCAGCATCACTTTCGGAAATTCAGCGGTCGAGTTACAACCTCAGACCAAGAATCCTCTGAAGATGCCTACCGCAGTTGTGGGCGAAACGTTAGGTGAAATAATTCCTAGTAGACCACGGCCAATAAGCCCGGAAGACTCTCTCAATGTCAGTACAGGGGGAGTCTGAAAAATACTGTACTTCTATTATTCAAAGATCTATAAAAAGCAAAAAAAGACGTTGTCGCATATGTTGACTCAAATTTTTGTGTTCATTAAGATATGAACAATCACTCCTTATCGATGAAAGTCATTGTCGGGCCGTAGGAGGAGTACAGGGGGAGTCTGAAAAATACTGTTATTTTATTATTCAAAGTTCTATAAAAACCAAAAAAGACGTTTTCCCATATATTGACTTGAGTTTTTGTGTTGATTATGATATGAACAAACATTTCTAATCGATGAAAGTCATTGTCGGGCCGTTGAAGGAGTATAGGGGCAGTCTGAAAAATACTGTACTCCTATTATTCAAAGTTCTATAAAAACCAAAAAAGACGTTGTCGCATATGTTGACTTCAGTTTTTGTGTTCATTAAGATATGAGCAATCACTCCTAATCGATGAATGTCATTGTCGAGCCGTAGGAGGAGTACAGGGGGAGTCTTAAAAATACTGTACTTCTATTATTCAAAGTTCTATAAAAACCAAAAAAGACGTTGTCGCATATGTTGACTTGAGTTTTGGTGTTCATTATGATATGAAAAATCACTCCTAATCGATGCAAGTCATTGTCGGGCCGTAGGAGGAGTACAGGGGGAGTTTGGAAAATACTGTACTCCTATTATTCAAAGTTCTATAAAAACCTAAAAGACGTTGTCGCATGTGTTGACTTTGTTGAAATCTAATGTAACTGAAAAATTTCAAATTCACTCCTGTAGCGCCACCTATTTATCTGCCGCTCTGTGATTGTATGAATGACATTTAACAGTCTGCGAATAAAGTCATAGTCAGTCGGTTTTCAACCATCAACGGATCAACTAGTGTCGTTATTTCTCTCACCCTTCCCTGCAACGATTACAAAATATTCACAGGTTATTTGGCCCAGAAACATTTCGTGAGTGAAAATAGTGACCGTGTAGAAGTTTCGTCGTGAAAAGACTCAAAAGTAACCAAAGTTTCGGAGTTTAGTCGGCGAGTGTTCAGAAAGCATCCAAAATGGCGGCGAACTATCTCACAACTATACCGAAATTGCAAGGTCGAGAAAATTATCAGGAATGGTCGTTTGCCATGGAAAATTTTCTAATACTGGAAGGACTCAGTAAGTGTATAAAAGAAGAAATTAGTACTGACACAGCTATTTCTGAAAAAGCGAAAGCAAGAATCGTGTTGTCCATCGACCCTTCGTTGTACGTGCATGTTAAAGAAGCCAACACAGCCAAGGAAGTTTGGGACAGATTAAAGCAACTTTATGAAGACACAGGATTCTCAAGAAAAATTTCCCTTCTCCGTCATCTCATATCAGTCAGATTAGAGAAATGCTCATCGATGACAGAATATGTGTCGCAAATAATCGAGACATCCCAGAAACTTGAACGAACAGGTATGAAACTCGATACATCATTGGTAGGATCACTGCTTTTGGCGGGATTACCAGAAAAATTTGCTCCAATGGTTATGGCCATCGAACATAGTGGAATTGAAATTACCACAGATGTCATCAAGTCGAAGTTACTAGACATGCAAGAGGTTGGCAACACTAGCTCGACAGTCAAAGCATTTCCAAGCAAACACGGTAGCCAGAAACATAGAAATGACAACCGAAACAGAAATGACAGTAGATACGGAAGTGACAAGCGACAGAAGGAAATAATATGTTTCAAATGTAAACAAGCCGGACATTTTATGTCAAAATGCCCCCAGAATAATCAAGAAAAGCAAACGAAAAGCGCATTCAACGTTGCTTTTCTCACCGCAGAATATAACAAAGACGATTGGTTTCTAGATTCAGGAGCGAGTATTCACTTGACTTTGAGACAGGATTGGTTATTAAATGAAAGAAATCCACAAATCAAAGAAATTATGGTTGCAGACAATAAAAGAATTCTAGTGAAATCAAGTGGTGAAGTTGATGTGCTAACACGAACTGGTGAAGAATTGCATGAAATACAAATAAAGAATGTGCAGTATGTTCCAGAACTAGCTACGAACTTTTGAAAAAGGGCAACTCAGTTGAGTCCGATAGTGAAAAATGTAAGATCTTCAATGTAAACAAAGAACTAGTAGCAGAAGCTTATTTAAGCAATGGTGTTTACAAGCTCGAAACATCTAATAAATGTTCACTAGCCGGAATAGCAGAGTCAGGTGAACTGTGGCAAAAAAGACTAGGTCATATCAACTCAAGATATTTAAATAAAATGAGAGATGGTATAGTAGATGGAATAAATTACAAAAGAGATGTTATTGTATTGGAGAAAGAGAGAAACACTTCCATTATTGAAGATAAAGATCTTGCAAACCAAAACGAAAGCGTGACCTGTTGGAACGAAGAAATCCCAAAGGAAGAACCCCAACAAGATGTAGAACCAACACAGGAATTGCAAGAGCAAACAAACCAGGAAAATACTGATTCAGAAGAAGATGTTCTTGAAGAAGAAAACGACAGCACTCTGTATGTTAGAAGATCTGAAAGGATCAGAAGACCCAAGAATTTTGAAGATTTCGTCACGTATTACAGTCCAGGAAAACAAGTGAATTCAACTGAAGGAGGTTCATTTTCAGTGGGAGTTCCTACTTCAATGGAAGAGGCCCTTGCTGGACCAAATCGTGACCAATGGCAAAAGGCAGTCAACGATGAATTAACGTGTTTCAGTGAAAACCGTGCATGGCAGTTGGTGGATTTTCCGAAAGGACAAAGGCTTGTGAAGTGCAAGTGGGTTTTCAAAGAAAAAGTTAAGGATTAATTACCTACAGAGCGAGATTAGTTGCGAAAGGTTTTGATCAGAGACCTGGTATCGATTTCGATGAAACTTTTTCTCCAGTAGTTAAACATTCAACATTAAGATAATTATTTGCATTGGCAGTTAAACTTAACTTAGACGTTCAACATTTAGATGTAGTTACAGCATTTTTAAACGGAAAACTGGAAGAAGAGGTATTCATGGAAATTCCAGAAGGATTCAATAACACCGGTGTGAATCTACCAGACCAAATCCATCAGACCGTTTGTCGGAAACGCCCGAACGCGGTGTCCAGTGGCGTACGGATCTGCAGTGAGATGAATGGTGTAACACGGCTGATTCGCATAAATAATGAACAAGGGATGTCAAATTTTATTGAATTTCTATTAAAAAAGACTTCTACAGGAAACGAGGGTTGATTTTAACGGAGCTATTTCGGAAAGATGTGAAATATCAGTGATCCGCTATATAGGGAATATTTCGTTGGATCATTACATTATCACGGAAAATATCCGACGAGAGCATAATGACACTCGGCACGCGGAATTGTTATTTTTATGTAAATATTGTCTGGAAATTTCGTTTCCTTGCAAAGGGATATAGGGGGTGAAATTTCATCCCTTATTTTGAAAAATTCGATATCTCGGAAAATCCTCAATGGAGCATAATTAAACTCGGTACGTAGGACTGTTATATCGATTCGAACATTTGGTGGGAATATCGTCCACTTGTATAGGGATCCAAGGGGTGAAATTTCATCCCCTATTTTGAAAAATTCGATATCTCGGAAAATACTGAACGGAGCACAATTAAACTTGGTACGTAGTACTGTTATATGGATTCGAACATGTGGTGAAAACTTCGTCCACTTGCAGAGGGATCCAGGGGGTGAAATTTCATCCCCTATTTCGAAAAATTCGATATCTCGGAAAATACTGAACGGAGAACGATCAAATTTGGTACGTAGTACTGTTATATCGATTCGAACATTTGGTGAAAATTTCGTCCACTTGCAGAGGGAGCCAGGGGGTGAAATTTCATCCCCTATTTTGGAAAATTCGATATCTCGGAGATAACTCAACGGAGCACAATTAAACACGGTACGTAGTACTGTTATATGGATTCGAACATGTGGTGAAAATTTCGACCACTTGCAGAAGGAGCCAGGGGGTGAAATTACATCCCCTATTTTGAAAAATTCGATATCTCGGAAAATACTGAACGGAGCACAATTAAACTCAGTAGGTGGGACTACTATATCGATTCGAACATTTGTTGAAAATATCGTCAACTTGCATAGGGATCCAGGGGGTGAAATTTCATCCCCTATTGTGAAAAATTCGATATCTCGGGAAATACTGAACGGTGCACAATTAAACTCGGTAGGTGTGACTATTATATCGATTCGAACATTTGATGAAAATATCGTCAACTTGCATAAGGATCCAGGGGGTGAAATTTCATCCCCTATCTTGGAAAATTCGATATCTCGGAGATTACTCAACAGAGCACAATTAAACTTAGTACGTAGTACTGTTATATCGATTCGAACATTTGGTGAAAATTTCGTCCACTTGCAGAGGGAGCCAGGGGGTGAAATTTCATCCCCTATTTTGGAAAATTCGATATCTCGGAGATTACTCAACAGAGCACAATTAAACTCGGTACGTAGTACTGTTATATAGATTCGAACATGTGGTGAAAATTTCGTCCACTTGCAGAGGGAGCCAGGCGGTGAAATTTCATCCCCTGTTTCGAAAAATTCGATATCTCGGAAAATACTGAACGGAGCACAATTAGACTTGGTACGTAGTACTGTTATATCGATTCGAACATTTGGTGAAAATTTCGTCTACTTGCAGAAGGAGCCAGGGGGTGAAATTTCATGCCCTATTTTGAAAAATTCGATATCTCGGAAAATACTAAACGGAGCACAATTATACTCAGTAGGTGGGACTACTATATCGATTCGAACATGTGATGAAAATATCGTCAACTTTCATAGGGATCCAGGGGGTGAAATTTCATCCCTTATTGTGAAAAAGTCGATGTCTCGGGAAATACTGAACGGAGCACAATTAAACTCGGTAGGTGTGACTATTGAATCGATTCGAACATTTGATGTGAATATCGTCAACTTGCATAGGGATCCAGGGGGTGAAATTTCATCCCCTATTTTGGAAAATTCGATATCTCGGAGATTACTCAACAGAGCACAATTAAACTCGGTACGTAGTACTGTTATATGGATTCGAACATGTGGTGAAAATTTCGTCCACTTGCAGAGGGAGCGAGGGGTGAAATTTCATCCCCTATTTCGAGAAATTCGATATCTCGGAAAATACTGAACGGAGCACAATCAATCTCGGTATGTAGTACTCTTATATCGATTCGAATATTTGGTGAAAATTTTGTCCACTCACAGAGGGAGCCAGGGGGTGAAATTTCATCCCCTATCTCGAAAAATTCGATATCTCGGAAAATACTAAACGGAGCACAATTAATCTCGGTATGTAGTACTGTTATATCGATTCGAACATTTGGTGAAAATTTTGTCCACTTGCAAAGGGAGCCAGGGGGTGAAATTTCAGCCCCTTTTTTGAAAAATTCATCGCGGAAATTACTCAACGGGGCACAATTAAACTCGGTACGTAGTACTGTTATATGGATTCGAACATGTTGACGATATTTTCATCAAATGTTCGAATCGATATAGTAGTCCCACCTACCAAGCTTGATTGTGCTCCGTATAGTGTTTTCCGAGATATCGAGTTTTTCGAAATAGGGGATGAAATTTCGCCCCCTGGTTCCCTCTGCAAGTGGACGAAATTTTCACCAAATGTTCGAATCGATATAACAGTACTAAGTACCAAGTTTGATTGTGCCCAGTTTAGTATTTTCAGAGATATCGAATTTTTCGAAATAGGGGATGAAATTTCACCCCCGGGCTTCCTCTGCAAGTGGACGAAATTTTCACGAAATGTTCGAATCAATATAACAGTACAACGTACCGAGTTCAATTGTGCCTCGTTCAGTATTTTCCGAGATATCGAATTTTTCAAAATAGGGGATGAAATTTCACCTCCTTGATCCCTAGCAAGTTGACGATATTTTCATCAAATGTTCGAATCGATATAATAGTCACACCTACCGAGTATAATTGTGCTCCGTTTGGTATTTTCCGAGATAACGAATTTTTCTGAATAGGGGATGAAATTTCACCCCCTGGATCCTTATGCAAGTTGACGATATTTTCATCAAATGTTCGAATCGATATAATAGTCCCACCTACTGAGTTTAATTGTGCTACGTTCAGTATTTTCCGAGATATCGAATTTTTCAAAATAGGGGATGAAATTTCACCCCCTGACTCCCTCTGCAAGTGGACGAAATTTTCACCAAATGTTCGAATCGATATAACAGTACCAAGTTTAATTGTACTCCGTTTAGTATTTTCCGAGATATCGAAATTTTCGAAATAGGGGATGAAATTTCACCCCCTGGCTCCCTCTGCAAGTGGACGAAATTTTCACCAAATGTTCGAATCGATATAACAGTACTACGTACCAAGTTTAATAATGCTCCGTTTAGTATTCTCCGAGATATAGAATTTTTCGAAATAGGGGATGAAATTTCATCCCCTGGCTCCTTCTGCAAGTGGACGAAATTTTCACCACGTGTTCGAATCCATATAACAGTACTACGTACCGAGTTCAATTGTGCTCTGTTGAGTAATCTCCGAGATATCGAATTTTCCAAAATAGGGGATGAAATTTCACCCCCTGGCTCCCTCTGCAAGTGGACGAAATTTTCACCAAATGTTCGAATCGATATAACAGTACTACGTACCGAGTTTAATTGTGCTCAGTTCAGTATTTTCCGAGATATCGAATTTTTCAAAATAGGGGATGAAATTTCACCCCCTGGCTCCCTCTGCAAGTGGACAAAATTTTCACCACATGTTCGAATCCATATAACAGTACTACGTACCGAGTTTAATTGTGCTCCGTTTAATATTTTCCGAGATATCGAATATTTCAAAATAGGGGATGAAATTTCACCCCCTGGCTCCTTCTGCAAGTGGACAAAATTCTCACCTCATGTTCGAATCCATATAACAGTACTACGTACCGAGTTTAATTGTGCTCCGTTCAGTATTTTCCGAGATATCGAATTTTTCAAAATAGGGGATGAAATTTCACCCCCTGGTTCCCTTTGCAAGTGGACAAAATTTTCACCACATTTTCGAATCCATATAACAGTACTACGTACCGAGTTTAATTGTGCTCCGTTTAGTATTTTCTGAGATATCGAATTTTCGAAATAGGGGATGAAATTTCACCCCCTGGCTCCCTCTGCAAGTGGACAAAATTTTCACCACATGTTCGAATCCATATAACAGTACTACATACCGAGTTTAATTGTGCTCTGTTGAGTAATCTCCGAGATATCGAATTTTCCAAAATAGGAGATGAAATTTCACCCCCTGGATCTCTCTGCAAGTGGACGAAATTTTCATCACATGTTCGAATCCATATAACAGTAGTACGTACCGAGTTTAATTGTGCTCCGTTTAGTATTTTCCGAGATATCGAATTTTTCAAATAGGGATGAAATTTCACCCCCTGGATCCCTATGCAAGTGGACGATATTCTCACCAAATGTTCGAATCGATATAACAGTCCTTCGTACCGAGTTTAATTATGCTCCATTGCGGATTTTCCGAGATATCGAATTTTTCAAATTAAGGGATGAAATTTCACCCCCTGGATCCCTTTGCAAGGGAACGAAATTTCCAGGCAATATTTACATCAAAATAACAATTCCGCATGCCGAGTGTCATCATGCTCTCGCCGGATATTTTCCGTGATAATGTAATGATCCAACGAAATATTCCCTATATAGCGGATCACTGATATTTCATATCTTTCCGAAATAGCTCCGTTAAAATCAACCCTCGTTTCTTGTAGAAGTCTTTTTCAATAGAAATTCAATAAAATCTGACATCCCTTGTTCATTATTTATGCCGTGTTCATTATCAGCCGTGTTACACCATTCATCTTACTGCAGATCCGTACGCCACTGGACATCGCGTTCGGGCGTTTCCGACAAACGGTCTGATGGATTTGGTCTGGTAGGTTCTCACCGGTTTCAATAACAATAATTCTAAAAATTGTAATAAAGTTTTGAAGTTGAACAAAGCAATTTATGGCTTGAAACAGTCCTCTAGAGCATGGTACATGGAAGTTGAAAAGGTTCTGATAAATTTTAATTACATTAAAAGTAAATATGAACCATGTATATTCATGAAGAAAAGAAACGGTTTCATGACCATAATTGCACTCTATGTAGATGACTTTTTTATCTTCTCTGACTCTATGGAAGAAACAAATAGTTTGAAGAAGCAATTAACTGCTAGATTTAAAATAAAAGATTTAGGCGAACTGAAACAGTGTTTAGGAATGAGAGTCAGGATTGACAAAGAGAATAAAATCATAAGGTTAGATCAAGAACAGTATATTGATACTATACTGAAAAGATTCAATATGCAAACCAGTAAGCACACCAATTGAAAAGAACCTATGTTTCGATAAAACATATCCAGAAAATTGTAGAAAGGATTTGCCTTATCGTCAATTACTAGGTACACTTATGTATTTATCTGTATTGACGAGACCTGATATCACCTTTGCAGTAAATTTTTTAAGTCAGTTTAATAATTCTTACACAGAAATACATTGGAAATGTGCCAAGAGAATTTTGAGATATCTAAAGGGTACAAAGACTTTACATTTAAGATATAGTTATGATGATTTAGATTTGGTAGGGTACGCCGATGCAGATTTTGCAGAAAACAGTATTGATAGGAGATCATATACCGGTTTTATTTTCAAATGGGCAGGTGGAGCTGTTTCATGGGAATGTAAGAAGCAGTCTACCGTAGCCTTAAGTAGTACCGAAGCTGAATACATGTCTATTTCTGATGATTCAAAAGAAGCTATATATTTAAAAATATTGTGTGTGAACTGATAGGATCATATAGTTGTATAACAATTTTTAATGACAATCAAAGTGCACAAAAATTAGCCGAGAATACTTTGGTTCACAAGAGGTCGAAACATATCGATGTTGGATATCATTTTATTAGAGAAGCTATTTCAAATAAATTGTGTGACCTGAAGTATTTACCTACATGTGAAATGCCAGCAGATGTATTTACTAAAGCATTATGTTCGACAAAACATGAAAAATTTTGTCGTGAATTAGGTTTAAGTACATGAAATTGTTTAGTTAAGTGGGAGTGTTGAAATCTAATGTAACTGAAAAATTTCAAATTCACTCCTGTAGCGCCACCTATTTATCTGCCGCTCTGTGATTGTATAAATGACATTCAACAGTCTGCGAATAAAGTCATAGTCAGTCGGTTTCCAACCGTCAACGGATCAACTAGTGTCGTTATTTCTCTCTCACCCTTCCCTGCAACGATTACAAAATATTCACAGACTTGGGTTTTTGTGTTGATTTTGATATGAACATCCTAATCGATGAAAGTCTTTGTCGGGCCATAGGAGGAGTACATGGAGGAATCTGAAGAATACTGTACTTCTATTATTCAATGTTCTATGAAAATCAAAAGAGACGTTGTCGCATATATTGACTTGGGTTTTTGTGTTAATTTTGATATGAACAATCATTCCTAATCGATGAAAGTCATTGTCGGTTAGTAGGAGGAGTACAGGGGGAGTCTGAAAAATACTGTACTTCTATTATTCAAAGTTTTATTAAGTATTTTTCAGATTCCCCCTGTACTCCTCCTACGGTCTGACAATGACTTTCATCGATAAGGAATGATTGTTTATATCAAAATCAACACAAAAACCCAAGTCAACATATGCGACAACGTCTTTCTTGGTTTTCATAGAACATTGAATAATAGAAATACAGTATTTTTCAGACACCCCCTGTACTCCTCCTACGGCCCGACAATAACTTTCATCGATTAGCAGTGATTGTTCATATCTTAATGAACACAAAAACTTTAATCAACATATGCGACAACGTCTTTTTCGGTTTTTAAAGAACTTTGAATAATAGAAGTACAGTATTTTTCAGACTCCCCCTGTACTCCTTCTACGGCCCGACAATGACTTTCATCGATTAGGAGTGATTGCTCATATCAAAATCAACACAAAAACTCACGTCAACATATGCGACAACGTCCTTTCATCGATTAGGAGTGATTATTCATATCAAAATCAACACAAAAACTCGAGTCAACATATGCGACAACGTCTTTCTTGGTTTTTATAGAACTTTGAATAATAGGAGTACAGCATTTTTCAGACTCCTATTACGGCCCGACAATGACTTTCATCGATTAGGAGTGATTGTTCATATCAAAATCAACACAAAAACTCAAGTCAACATATGCGACAACGTTTTTTTGGTTTTTATAGAACATTGAGTAATAGGAGTACAGTATTTTTCAGACTCCCCCTATACTCCTCCAACGGCCCGACAATGACTTTCATTGATTAGAAATGTTTGTTCATATCATAATCAACACAAAAACTCAAGTCAACATATGCGACAACGTCTCTTTTGGTTTTTATAGAACTTTGAATAATAGGAGTACAGTATTTTTCAGACTCCCCCGGTACTCCTCCTACGGCCCGACAATGACCTTCATCGATTAGAAATATTTGCTCATATCATAATCAACACAAAAACTCAAGTCAACATATGCGACAACGTCTTTTTTCTATTTCATAGAACTTTGAATATTAAGAGTACAGTATTTTTCAGATTCCCCCTGTACTCCCCCTACGGCCCGACAATGACTTTAATCGATCAGGAGTGATTCTTCATATCATAATGAACACAAAATATCAAGTCAACATATGCGACAACGTTTTTTTGTTTTTTATAGAACTTAAAATAATCGGAATTAATGTATTTTTAAAGTCCTTTTCTATTACTCCGTCCACCCTTTTACGGAAATTGATTAAGTCTACTGTTAACCCTAGTTAATACATAAACAACATATTATTTCAAAATATGATACCATTCCACCATGTTTCAATGTTTTTTAAGACGCTAACTAACTAGTCTGTCGGCCGTGCTGCGGGATCACCAGTTACGGCGCACCGGTTAAACGCTAAATCCGTTGCTGGAAGAACTGTTGCTGGTTTCACATTCATCTTCGTATTACAAAATGAATACTACAAACAAGTAGATGGTACAGCCATGGGATCCATTTCAAGTTCCACGTTTGCAAATATGGTAATGCATGCACTACTCAGATTTGTCTGCCTAAAATTAACATTCACAGTGCCCTTACTTAAATTATATGTCGACGATACTCTACTCTTGGTACCAAAAAATAAAATTCAAACAACTTTAGAAACGTCCAACTCATTTCACCCTAAGATAAGATTTACATTGAAAGAGGAACATAACGGAAGTATTGCCTTTTCAGATTTGCTCATCATCAGAGACGAAAACCGACCTAAGACCGACTGGTATATAAAACCCACTCATTCGGGGAGATGCATCAATTACTTATCAAACCACAGTATCAAACAGAAGAAAAACGTATCATCAAGCTTGATTAAAAGAGCAATATCCCTAAGTGATGAACAGTTCGTTCAAAAAAATCTTGAAAAAGCCGTGGCAATATTGCAAGAAAATGGTTACCCAAAACACTACATAAAAACTCTCTTTAACAACATCCACAAAAAAAACAGAAAGGAGGCAAAATGAAACCTTCCAATTAAACACACGAAATTCTTCAACTATAGAAAATGAAATTTCAGACAACACTACCAGAGTATATTTTGAACTAGTTTTTTATCCAGTGCTCTCTTACAAAATAAACAGAATATTCGAAAGTTATAATGACACTGCAGCTTTTTACAATACCACAACCAATAAGAAAACATTTTTCACACAATTTAAGGACAAAACACCCATCTTTAAACAATCTGAGTTAGTTAACAAAATCCCTTGCAACGACTGCAATAAATGGTATGTTGGATAAACAAGACAGCTACTTCAAGAAATAATCAAACAACACAAATATGACACGAGAAAACCAAAGAGTACACAAAACACAGCCCTTACTGTCCACACACTGACGGAAAAACATACATTTAACTTTGAAGGGGTTGCAATATTGGACGTGGAACAACGCTTCAACAGTAGGATTATAAGCAAAATGATACACATTAAAACAGAGAACACAGTAAATTTCAGAGAAGACACACAAAATCTGAACACAACGTACAACAGTCTAATAAATAGTTTCAGGCTTTCACGACCGGATATATTGACATTAAGAGAGTCTTCCGGGCTTATTGGCCGTGGTCTATTAGGAATTATTTCACCCAGGTGAAATAATTCCTAATAGACCACGGCCAATAAGCCCGGAAGACTCTCTTAATGTCAGTACAACAGTCTGATGGGATCCCTATAGAAACAAAAAAGAAGAAAACATAAATGTGATAAACAATTAACTTTGAATGTGTCGTTATTCGGTGTTTTAAGACGTTACTGTGTTGGAAGATTTTAGTGTGATTGCGAGGTTGACACACAGGAGAAGAAGAAGAATGTGAACGTGTCAATGAACAGTGGAACACATAACCACAAATTACATATTACGTCGTATTTTTAAAAAGATTTTTAACTAATTCCAGATAACTGTGCTGATTGTATAAGATATCAAAATAGAAAGTAAGAACACATATGCTGCTTCTCTCAACTAATGATCTGAATTTAGAAAATTAACGAGGTGAGCATATATTCATTGTTAACAAACAAAAACAAACTAAGGTAAGGTTGTCTTTGTAGCCTTGAGAAAGGTGAAAGTGTCTCCGAAACGTCGGCAAAGTTAAGAATAAAAATTTAGATACAAACATAAGTAATTTGTTCCACATTCCCGCAATCGATCACAATAATAATACTGATTACTGGTTACGTCCATGTTTTTTGATAGTGGAATAATATTCACAGGAATTTGGACAAAATATATCAATTTAATTTCCTATTAATACATCGCCAACGTTTCGAATCTTTTGTGATTCTTTTTCAAGGCTCGTATTTTCATGGAATTAAATTTGTTTAGTCTTACTAGAGATTTGACCGTGTTGATGTTGAAAGAAAGTCATAATATTCAAATTATATAGATCTGAAAACATCATGAGTAATGTAATATTACTAGTGATGTTGCTCTTTGGAAGAGCAACATCAACCAAATTTTAATGATGTAATAATACGTGAGAAATTTGGCAGAAAACCAATGGAGTGACAGAAGGTCATGGAAATTAGGCATCGGACAACGGCGAAAGATGTTATAAAACCGATATATATATATATATATATATATATATAATACTTGATTCCGAAAAAGATTCGAAAAAGAGAAGTTTTCTTGAAATGTTACGAATTTCACAAAATGAAAATTGCATAAACTCAAGAAAAGATATATGTGGTCTCAGTTCTATATTTTCTTATTTGATCCATTTTGATTCAATAAATCACAGAATTCAATAATTATTGTAGATCCAAATTATGATAATTCCAAATTCAGAAATATGAATTATGTCAATTCGACGTTCATAATCAAAATTGTATTGAGCTTTTCATCTCTCCATATTTATTTTTGAAATTCCTTGATGTCTTATGGTAGTAAACAACTGAATATTAATCCTCAATTCCGTAAGTTAAAATCTTCTCAGATATTTATATGTTTTTTCCATCACTTTATTCATATCATAGTTCTCCTAACGAAGAGAAAATAAATTCTCGAAAGCTCGAGTTGAGAAAAAAGAGTATAATTTGAACCTCTGCTGCTATTCCCATTATTTATATTTGGTATTAATAAAAATTCAGCAAATAAGAAAGGATATTTTTGAATAACATGGGATTTTTTGAAGACATCAAGAACAGATATGGAAGAAACATGATGAACTATATGAAAGAGTTTTCCAATAATATTGTAAAGCTTGCGAAATTAAAAAATAGAAGAATATTCCTATTACAATGCAAAAACAGGGACGGGCCGAAGCCAAATTTTTGGGGGGGGAAATCCATCGAAAATTTTCCAACTGGACATTGAATTAGCAGGATACCGTTATGCATATTATGGTATTATATTTGTTTCGGTGAAAAAAATTCAAAATGATGAATTTCAACAGAGTGGGGAGTTATTAATTTTTTTTCCATCTACCGAACATTCAATTAAGTAGATTTTATGGAGTTTGTTTTTTTCATGAAGAGTATCTTGATGTTGCTTGAAACTTTGAGAAACACTACTTGTTTTTTCTTCAGTTTTGTACCTTTCCTTTATTTTATGGAATCGTTTTCTTTTTGTGAGGAACACCTTGAAGTATGTTTGAAACTTTCAGACACAATTTTTGTTTCATTCTTCAATTTAGTTCAGTTTCATTCTTTGGTGTATCTCAAAATTTCAAGCATCGTAAAACAAGATATTTTTCACGAGAAAAGCAGTTTCCATAAAATAAAGAAATATACGTGATTGAATATTGGGAAGATGAAAAATCAAAGTTAATTACTGTTCACTTTCATGAGCTTCATAATATTGAAACTGCTCATGCCTAACATGGGTTCATTTCACAGAATAAAAGGAACAAAATATTCTCTCACACTTGTCCTTCGTGCATTTTCTGTTCATAATTTTTTTTTGGGAATTTTTATAAGGCACCACATAACTCTAACTTCACTTTGAATCTTTTTTGGTTCATTATTCAAATTTATTTAAATATATTGTTTATTCGCAAAACTATAACACAATGTACGAAGAGACGGCCTATTAGGCGTTTCTGGAGAACTGAACCTATTTGAAATCTGAAAATTGGGATTATGTTATTGTTTCACATTATCTACTGACTACCATGGGCGACCGCAAATTTTTTTCTCAGGGGGCCCAAATAATGATTTGATGAGGCGCAGGCGACATCAGCATTAGGTTTTGCTCAAAAACAAGAAGAAAATCAAAATCTGATTTTATGTCGTACGTAGCGTCAAATTCATATAATCTGTTCCATATCAACAATGATAAATGAATTCAGAAAAGAGCTGTGGAACTAGTGAGTTATTGGAATTATTTATCATCTATGACCAAGATCATTGTTGATATGAAACAGATTCTAACTCTTATCTACCTTTTTTTTCAGTTTCTTCTCGATATTTTGGAAATTATTATGACAAATGCAACGATTTGAATCCGAAATGTATTCACAATTGAATACTCTATCGAAATGGAAACCAAAAAAATAGAAACAAAAATTTTTAAATTTTTTTTTCATCCCCTGAAAGTTGTCAGGCTGCAAGAAAATTCTAGCTCGGTAGATAATGTCGAACAATATCATAATCCCCATTTTCAGATTAAAATAAGTCTAGTTCTCCAGAAACTCCAAATAGGCCGTCGCACTTGTTACATCCGAAAGTAACAGCTTAAATTTATGATACCAGATGGTTTTTTTATGACACAGTCCATGCGACGTAACTGAAAAATTTACGACAAGGTACCTACTTCTTGAGGCCGCATCTCTCCCAACACTTGATGGTAAAAATATTGGGTTAAATACGAGGTTAAATATCATTTATTGCCGGCTATACATATATTGCCAAGTACTAATTGCAAACTTGTTTTTTCTAATTCAGATTCCTTCGTATTTCATAACTCTCTCGGATTTATGTATTTCAACTGCTTTGAAAATTTTCCAACTGCTTTGAAATTTTGCCAACTGCTTTGAAATAATTTTCAACAGCTTCGGAATTTTTCCAATTGCTTTGGAATTTTTCCAACTGCTTCGAAAATTTGCCAACTTCATTCAACATTGGGGGGGATCATCCCCCCCATCCCCCCCCCCTTGGGCCCGTCCCTCTGCAAAAAATAAGGAATATGTCCAAGACATATATTGAATAATTTGAAAAATATCGAATATCAATTCGAATATAAGGATTCTAAATCTGGACACCGAATAATTTCTTTCATCAATAAATTCGGATTCAAAATTATGAACATGGAGATTGACTCGACACATTAAAATTTGATTTACCTAGAAAAAAGACAAGATTCTCTTAAAAATGAAATCCAAAAAGATTTACCTGAAATTATATGGTTAGATTATTTTCATAGACTTTTGGTCAAATTCAATAAAATTTTCCATATTATCAAAAATAAAAACATTAAAAAACTAAAGAAATTAAAGAAAGAACAAAAATATACTATCATTACACAGGATTCATGGTTTAAAAAATCTATCAAATAATGAACTACCTAAATCAGTCAAAACTATATTATCATTATGACTCAAATTTTGTATTCAACCTAGTACAAGGGATATAAAAATACCTAACCTCTTATCAGAAATCAATGGAATTTTAAGTAAAATTGATGACAAGAAAAATCGAGATGTATTAACAGCAAAATTTACTAACATCATTACCAACTTTACATAGAAAGAAACGGTTCAATAATCAGAATTGGGGAAGTTATACCGAACTACTGGAAAATTCTTAAAAGAACATCCAGAACTGATCGTTGTTCAATCTGATGAAGGAAATGTGACCACCGTAATGAATAGGAAACAATTTGATATACTAGCTGAAAGACAACTTGGGAATAAAGAAAATTACACGAAACTGACGAATGAACCTAGTAATAATATACAACAAAAAGCGAATAGAAACGTTTCAGAATTGAAGAAGAAGAAACTTATCAACTCAGAACTAGCTTCCAAACTGATGTTTTACAGAGGAAATGCATCTCAATTTCACGGCCTACCAAAAATTCACAAAAAAATCTTAGATCTGAGACCAATCATAGCATCTATTGAACCATCTAATTCAAAATTAACAGAATTTGCAAAAGAAGTTCTCACGAAATCCTACGATTTTAACAATGAATTTTATGTGTCGAATGTTTTTCAAATTTCAGAATTCATCAACTACAGAATTATTCCAGAAGATTATGTTTTAGTAAGTTGGGATATTGCTTCATTGTTCACAAACATTTCAGTTGAATTAGCAAAGTTATGCATTAATGAAAATTGGGATACAATTCAAGAAAACTCTCCTTTGAATAGAAATGAATTCATCAAAATTATCAAATTTATTGTCGAAACAACTATTTTTTCATTCAAAGGTGTCTATTATGAACAAAAATATGGAACACCAATGGGTTCAACTCTTTCACCTATTATTGCTCAATTTGTTGTTGATTTGGTTCTAAAGAATTGTTGAAAAAATTACCTTTAAAAGAACCATTTATTAAAAAGTTCATGGATGATATTTTAACAGCCCTACCAAAAAGTTCAGTAGAAGAATCTCTTCAAATTATTAATCAATTTCATGACAAAATTCAATTTACGTTAGAAAAAGAAACCAATGGATCTATACCTTTCCTCGTTGTTCTAGTTATTAGAGAAGGCAATATACTTATCACGGATTGGTATAGAAAACCAATGTCTACTGGAAGATATATCCACTAACAATCATACCAACCAATCACACAAAAAATAAATTTGATTCGAACTTTGAAATCCAGAATCTTAAGCATTTCACATTCGAAATTCAAAAGTAAAAATTTGAAATAATTTGAAGAAATTTTTCGTAAAAATGGATATCCTAAAAAGTGGCTTAACAAAATTCTTTTCAATACTCCTAACAACAATTCAGTTCTACAAGAACCTCAAGAGTTTATTGAAGAAGAATCAAAAAATTTTTTGGTATAACCCTTCCATGATAAACTAACTAATAGATTGAGAGAATTGATACCCAGAGAAAAACTCAAACTTGCGATCAGAAATGTTAAACCTATAAGAAAGATCTTCACTAAAGTGAAAGATAAAATCGAAAATTTCAATAGAGCCAATGTTATATACAAAATTCATTGTAATGACTGTGAAAAATGTTATATTGGCCAAACTTCTACCAAATTAAAATAAAGAATTTCTCAACATAAAAGTAATATAAGAACTCAAAAAGAAACCTGTGCTCTTTCTATACATTCTTTTGAAGAACAACATCAACCAAATTTTAATGATGGAATAATACTTGATTCCGAAAAAGATTCGAAAAAGAGAAGTTTTCTTGAAATGTAACGAATTTCACAAAATGAAAATTGCATGAATTCAAGAAAAGATATATGTGGTCTTATATCTATTTCGATTCAATAAATCACAGAATTCAATAATTATTGTAGATCCACATTATGATACCTAGTTCCAAATTCAGAAATATGAATTATGTCAATTGTACGTTCATAATCAAAATTGTATTGAGCTTTTCATCCCTCCATATTATTATAGGACGAAGAATAAATTCTCGAAAGCTCGAGTTGAGAAAAAAAAAGTATAATTTGAACCTCTGCTGCTATTCCCATTATTTATATTTGGTATTAATAACAATTCAGCAAATAAGAAAGGATATTTATATATATATATATATATATATATATATATATATATATATATATATATATATATATATATATATATATATATATATATATATATATATATATATATATATATATAAATATATATATATATATATATATATATAATCAATAGTTATTTGCTGGACAGTAAGTAATGAATATTTGTTTATTGGGAATTTCGTAAGTTTTTCATGAATTTGAGAACATACTTCTAACATAATTGTATGCAGAAATGGAATAAAAGTTGAGAGTGAGAGCAAATGTTCTCAACTGCTCAGGATATTCCTTTTTTGAAGAAACTTCGAGTTGTCTCATCGCTAACTCTTGTTCAGCCTTAGGAATACATTCCTGTAACATAAAATATTTTTTTGTGACTAATTACAAAATTTCAACCCAGAAATCTGAAAACAGAAAAGTTATTCTGATATTTGGCATAATAAGACTGAAGATTCAATGATTCCTTATATACTTACTTACCCTAGATATGCAGAAGTGAATATATGATCTCTACCTTTGAATTGGTTTCTGGAAAAAGAAGGCACCATCCTTTTGAGAACTGAGCAAAAATAAAATAAAATTCTGAAAAGGCTACTACCACACAAAATTATGAACACATGCACTACTTCAACATGCATTAATTTATATTTTTAAATAATTGTTTATAGGCCCCAAGTTCCAATTCTGCATTTTACCTGCATTATGTCGTAACAATTTTGGGAGACATTTTTAGATGTTGTTAGATGTGTTATGAGTTCCTTCAACTTCGTAACCTTGCTCTCTGATTCAGATTTTCCTGTTCGAAGCTTATTATTTTCTGCTCTCATTTTCTGCACACTCCTATTGGCAATATGCCATAATATTTTGGCTTCTGCAGTTTTCAAAGCAGAATACTTTAAACCCCCAAAATAATGGTATTCCACTCTCCAAAGTCTCCAAGTAGTTTTCAGAACTGAAAATATTTCAAACATGAATAAATAAAAAAAAAATGAATTGAAAACAGGTAATAACCTAGTTGATGGAAGATCCAACTTAAGCTTCTTCTCCTCAGAAGTAGATTCTGCTTGAATCTCCTCCTCCGCTGATCTTTTTCTGATTTTCCTTGGTTTGGTATTTTTCTTCTTCTAGTGTTTAGGAAAATCTACATAAAGTAGAAGAAGTGGTTGGACGAAAATGTTCCCTTCTCATTGCAAAGACTCATAGAGATCTCAGTTGTGAGTCACTGGGAAACCTACAGAATTTTTCAATATTACCATGATAATTCAAGAATTATAATTCATAAGTAGAGAAACTCACTAGAAAAATGAATCTCCACTGCCTTTTGTGTATCTTTGTGTACAATTATATGCCGAACACGACTTTACCATAGTGAAATATCAAAGGTGGATATTAATTTTACCACAATAACGAGAGAAACACGCACAAAAATCAAGAAAAAGTCAAATGAAACAAGAAAATTCACCAATTCACGTATAAACTCAATAGAACAATTCCAATGTTTTGCCCCCAATCAGCTGATTATCTTCTATCTCACAAACGTACCCGTGAGTCTCTCTTTACCCTCCTTCCATGTGTTATTAGTTCACTGGTGAAAGCCAAAAAATATTTCATTTTTATTTATATAGGAGTATTTTTATTCGTGTAAAGAAATGATGTCTGTTGTATTTCTATCAGATATTTTGATGAAATTCAAGGAAATATCTAGAAAGGGCGAAAATATGGTTCGAAGTGGCCTCATAACTTCCTCAACCTACGATGGCTCTGAAATATTTGAAATGCAATGTATTTGGTTCAATGAAAAGCAAGAAGTATTAAGTTGAATTAGAAATATTCTAAGTTCCAGACAACATCTCTGTCACCACATGGCAGCTGCATGGAAACAAAAATATGAGCAAAACTGATTCAATCCTCCAGTGGAATAAGCCACTCTCACCTCTGGTGACTAATATTTGATTATCATATATGATTTTTGACAACTTGTCTACGACCGTTCGAATATCATATCATATTGTTTTTCCATTTATTGAAAATATATATTTGATCTCTTTCCTATGAGATCAAAATCATAATGGACCCCTTTTTCTAATTCAACGAAAATTTCAATTATTTGAAAAGTCACTCGACTCTCAGTCGATATAAGATATAGTATAGCATTTCCATTTTTCACTAATAAAAACGTTCAATTTGTTGCCTGCTTTTTCATGTCATTGTATCAATCATATAAAATATGAATAAATCACAAATCATTGATTCCATTGTTTATTCAGTTTAATGTAAGATCAAATTATTAAGCGAATGAAAGTGTTATTTTTTTAACTTCAATCCAACTCTAATTAACTCCATTATAACTGCGATTCCTCGAAAATATAATCTATATAGAAACTTTGTAGTTCTTCAACAGTTGACTGGAAAATAGCAAACTCATCAGTTATTGATCGAGGTAGTGGTAGTATCTACACTATAAAAAATTATCGTTCAAAATGGGTTTTGTAACGTTTGTAATATTCCATGAAGATTCATATATATATATATATATATATATATCACAAATTCAGAAAGATTCCCTTCGTGAAGGAATTAACGCCTCATTTAGCAAAGGTTTGAATAGGTTTGAAAATATCAAACTTGCGAAATATAATTTGGCGAAGGTAGGAAACCTTTATTCAAAGACTAAGGAAAAAACACCAATAGAATTATGCACTGACACAGTATATCGGATTTCATGCCGACATTGTGATGGGTGTTATGTGGGTCAAACGCAACAATGGCTTAAACAAAGAATCACTCAACATCGGAGTGATTACCGAATTGGAAAGAACTCTTGCGCATTGGTCAAACACTGTCAGGAGACGGAGCATAGTTTCAGTTTTGAGTTTGAGGATATCAATGTGTTGGAGGTAAATTCAAATTATAGAAATAGATTATTCTTGGAAATGTTGCAGATTAGAAGACACCCAAATGCAGTGAACTTTAAATCAGATACTGACCAGATGAGTGTGATTTACAGTGTCATTTTGAATAGTTTGAATTAGTTCAATTGTTAACTCATAGAGGGTGTTGATGTGAGATTTTCAAAGAACATTCCGTGTTCAGAATCAAATTCTGAAAGTTCCTCAAATAATTCATATTTTCACAATCTGTTCCAAAATTTATATTTATTTTCAACATCTATATTCAGACTCTCATATTTCCATCTCCTGAAGAAGGGATAAATAAATCCTGAAAGCTTGAGAAAGTAAGGAAAAAAAGAGTACACTTATTGAATTAGACTGCTATACCAAATAAGTTTCTCTCTATTTAATCCAGTGAACTACCCTATTTCATATATATATATATATATATATATATATATATATATATATATATATATATATAATATATATATATATATATAATGAATATTTGTTTATTGGGAATAGCAGCAACTGATATGAATTACTCTCTTTTCTTACTCGAGCTTTCGAGATTTATTTATCTCTTCTTCAGGAGAACTACAAAATTATACAATATAATGAAAAAGGTTCGGGTATAAAATGAATTCATGAAAAACTTACGAAATTCCCAATAAACAAATATTCATTACTTACTGTCCAGCAAATAACTATTGATTATATATATATATATATATATATATATTTATATATATATATATATATATATATATATAATCAATAGTTATTTGCTGGACAGTAAGTAATGAATATTTGTTTATTGGGAATTTCGTAAGTTTTTCATGAATTCATTTTATACCCGAACCTTTTTCATTATATTGTATAATTTTGTAGTTCTCCTGAAGAAGAGATAAATAAATCTCGAAAGCTCGAGTAAGAAAAGAGAGTAATTCATATCAGTTGCTGCTATTCCCAATAAACAAATATTCATTATATATATATATATATATTATATATATATATATATATATATATATATATATATATATATATATATATATGAAATAGGGTAGTTCACTGGATTAAATAGAGAGAAACTTATTTGGTATAGCAGTCTAATTCAATAAGTGTACTCTTTTTTTCCTTACTTTCTCAAGCTTTCAGGATTTATTTATCCCTTCTTCAGGAGATGGAAATATGAGAGTCTGAATATAGATGTTGAAAATAAATATAAATTTTGGAACAGATTGTGAAAATATGAATTATTTGAGGAACTTTCAGAATTTGATTCTGAACACGGAATGTTCTTTGAAAATCTCACATCAACACCCTCTATGAGTTAACAATTGAACTAATTCAAACTATTCAAAATGACACTGTAAATCACACTCATCTGGTCAGTATCTGATTTAAAGTTCACTGCATTTGGGTGTCTTCTAATCTGCAACATTTCCAAGAATAATCTATTTCTATAATTTGAATTTACCTCCAACACATTGATATCCTCAAACTCAAAACTGAAACTATGCTCCGTCTCCTGACAGTGTTTGACCAATGCGCAAGAGTTCTTTCCAATTCGGTAATCACTCCGATGTTGAGTGATTCTTTGTTTAAGCCATTGTTGCGTTTGACCCACATAACACCCATCACAATGTCGGCATGAAATCCGATATACTGTGTCAGTGCATAATTCTATTGGTGTTTTTTCCTTAGTCTTTGAATAAAGGTTTCCTACCTTCGCCAAATTATATTTCGCAAGTTTGATATTTTCAAACCTATTCAAACCTTTGCTAAATGAGGCGTTAATTCCTTCACGAAGGGAATCTTTCTGAATTTGTGATATATATATATATATATATATATATGAATCTTCATGGAATATTACAAACGTTACAAAACCCATTTTGAACGATAATTTTTTATAGTGTAGATACTACCACTACCTCGATCAATAACTGATGAGTTTGCTATTTTCCAGTCAACTGTTGAAGAACTACAAAGTTTCTATATAGATTATATTTTCGAGGAATCGCAGTTATAATGGAGTTAATTAGAGTTGGATTGAAGTTAAAAAAATAACACTTTCATTCGCTTAATAATTTGATCTTACATTAAACTGAATAAACAATGGAATCAATGATTTGTGATTTATTCATATTTTATATGATTGATACAATGACATGAAAAAGCAGGCAACAAATTGAACGTTTTTATTAGTGAAAAATGGAAATGCTATACTATATCTTATATCGACTGAGAGTCGAGTGACTTTTCAAATAATTGAAATTTTCGTTGAATTAGAAAAAGGGGTCCATTATGATTTTGATCTCATAGGAAAGAGATCAAATATATATTTTCAATAAATGGAAAAACAATATGATATGATATTCGAACGGTCGTAGACAAGTTGTCAAAAATCATATATGATAATCAAATATTAGTCACCAGAGGTGAGAGTGGCTTATTCCACTGGAGGATTGAATCAGTTTTGCTCATATTTTTGTTTCCATGCAGCTGCCATGTGGTGACAGAGATGTTGTCTGGAACTTAGAATATTTCTAATTCAACTTAATACTTCTTGCTTTTCATTGAACCAAATACATTGCATTTCAAATATTTCAGAGCCATCGTAGGTTGAGGAAGTTATGAGGCCACTTCGAACCATATTTTCGCCCTTTCTAGATATTTCCTTGAATTTCATCAAAATATCTGATAGAAATACAACAGACATCATTTCTTTACACGAATAAAAATACTCCTATATAAATAAAAATGAAATATTTTTTGGCTTTCACCAGTGAACTAATAACACATGGAAGGAGGGTAAAGAGAGACTCACGGGTACGTTTGTGAGATAGAAGATAATCAGCTGATTGGGGGCAAAACATTGGAATTGTTCTATTGAGTTTATACGTGAATTGGTGAATTTTCTTGTTTCATTTGACTTTTTCTTGATTTTTGTGCGTGTTTCTCTCGTTATTGTGGTAAAATTAATATCCACCTTTGATATTTCACTATGGTAAAGTCGTGTTCGGCATATAATTGTACACAAAGATACACAAAAGGCAGTGGAGATTCATTTTTCTAGTGAGTTTCTCTACTTATGAATTATAATTCTTGAATTATCATGGTAATATTGAAAAATTCTGTAGGTTTCCCAGTGACTCACAACTGAGATCTCTATGAGTCTTTGCAATGAGAAGGGAACATTTTCGTCCAACCACTTCTTCTACTTTATGTAGATTTTCCTAAACACTAGAAGAAGAAAAATACCAAACCAAGGAAAATCAGAAAAAGATCAGCGGAGGAGGAGATTCAAGCAGAATCTACTTCTGAGGAGAAGAAGCTTAAGTTGGATCTTCCATCAACTAGGTTATTACCTGTTTTCAATTCATTTTTTTTTTATTTATTCATGTTTGAAATATTTTCAGTTCTGAAAACTACTTGGAGACTTTGGAGAGTGGAATACCATTATTTTGGGGGTTTAAAGTATTCTGCTTTGAAAACTGCAGAAGCCAAAATATTATGGCATATTGCCAATAGGAGTGTGCAGAAAATGAGAGCAGAAAATAATAAGCTTCGAACAGGAAAATCTGAATCAGAGAGCAAGGTTACGAAGTTGAAGGAACTCATAACACATCTAACAACATCTAAAAATGTCTCCCAAAATTGTTACGACATAATGCAGGTAAAATGCAGAATTGGAACTTGGGGCCTATAAACAATTATTTAAAAATATAAATTAATGCATGTTGAAGTAGTGCATGTGTTCATAATTTTGTGTGGTAGTAGCCTTTTCAGAATTTTATTTTATTTTTGCTCAGTTCTCAAAAGGATGGTGCCTTCTTTTTCCAGAAACCAATTCAAAGGTAGAGATCATATATTCACTTCTGCATATCTAGGGTAAGTAAGTATATAAGGAATCATTGAATCTTCAGTCTTATTATGCCAAATATCAGAATAACTTTTCTGTTTTCAGATTTCTGGGTTGAAATTTTGTAATTAGTCACAAAAAATATTTTATGTTACAGGAATGTATTCCTAAGGCTGAACAAGAGTTAGCGATGAGACAACTCGAAGTTTCTTCAAAAAAGGAATATCCTGAGCAGTTGAGAACATTTGCTCTCACTCTCAACTTTTATTCCATTTCTGCATACAATTATGTTAGAAGTATGTTCTCAAATTGTCTTCCACATCCTAAGACATTATCAAAGTGGTATAAAACTGTTGATGGATCACCAGAGCCATTGAATTAAAGTCCAGGGAAATGAATAAAGAGGGAAACTCCCTCATATGCAACTTGGTAATTGACGAAATGTCTATTCGTAAACATATTCAATGGAATGGCAGAAAACAAGTGGAATACATCAATTATGGTTATCCCATGGAAAGTGAATCTTTACCAGAGGCAAAGGAAGCATTGGTGTTTTTAGGTGTTTAGGTCTTAATAGCAGATGGAAATTACCGATAGCTTATTTTCTAATTAACGGATTAGGTGCTGATGAAAAAACAAATAAGGTGAGGGGTTGCTTGTCAATGCTCGATCAAGTTGGTGTTGAAATTTCGTCGATTACCTACTTTTGATGGAGCAGCTACTAACTTGTTAATGGCTAGTATTTTGGGAGCAAAAATATATAACATTAATAATATTCAGAGTTACTTTGCACATCCCATTACAAAAGAACCTGAATATGTTAATTTAGATGCCTGTCATGTGGTTAAGTTAATACGCAATCTGTTAGGTGATTGGGGTATATTGAACGATAAGCATGGTAATGCAATCAACTGGAATTTCTTAAAAAAATTAGTGACATTACAGGAAAAATATGGACTACATGCTGCAACTAAAATAAAAACGAGACATATTAACTATTCTCAAGAGAAAATGAAGGTGAAGTTGGCAGAGCAAAAGTTGAGTGACAGTGTTGCAGATGCTCTATTATACTGTTCTGATGATTTAAAATTGAAACAATTTCAAGGTGCACATGCTACTGCAGTTTTCTGTCGCCTAATAAATAATATTTTTGATTCTATGAATACAAGGAACTCTTTAGGAAAAGGTTCATTCAAAAGGCCTTTAGCTATGTCTAATAAAGATTTCTTCTTTGATTATTTCGATTATGCTAAAGATTATTTCATCAATTTGAAAGATGATAAAGGTGAAAAAGTTGTAACATCACGTAAGAAAATAGGACTGTAATGGAGCCCACAGACTTCGTGCATTTTCATTTCGAATCGCCGATTCGAATCGCCGTTCCAAATATCAAGAGCCGACAGGTATTATGGAGCCCACAGACTTCGTGCCGATTCGCCGATTTGAATCGCCGATTCGAATCGCCGATTTGGATCGCCGATTCTGATCGCCGTACCGTTTTGCTCACACACTTCGGGAAATCCTGGCAGTTATTTTTCAGTCGTTCTTCGGTGAGTACGTAATGGAGAGGAAACATCTTTTAGCAGTGGCGGCTGCTATTGTTGTGTTGAACAAAAATAAAAAAAGATCGATATGGGTAAAAGAATGGCTCCTGAAACGAGAAAAATATTCTCATATTAATTTATTAAATGAAATGAAGTTGGAACCAAAAGATTTTTTCAATTACTTGAGAATGGACGGAGAAACATGTTTCGTATTATTGAATTTAGTAAAACCATTCATTACTAAACAAGTTGGTCATTTAAGGGAGGCAATTTCCTCGCATGAGAGGCTTACCGTGACGGTAGCTACCGATAAATATGTTTATACCTTCAAATAATCCTGCTGCAAAACTTTGTATATTGCAGTACATGTTTCAGGAAAAATTTGTCCTAAGGATTGAGAGGAAATCAATGTGGAAAACTTCAAATCTTCGTAAGATCTTCCTGTGGAGAGGTAACGCAAGGTCACGGTAAGCCGCTCATGCGGGGAAATTGCCTCTCTTAAATGACTAGCTTGTTTAGTAATGAATGGTTTTACTAAATTTAATAATACGAAATGTTTCTTCGTCCATTCTCAAATAATTGAAAAAATCTTTTGGTTCCAACTTCATTTCATTTAATAAATTAATATGAGAATATTTTTCTCATTTCAAGAGCCATTCTTTCACCCATATCGATCTTTTTTCTTTTTATTTTTGTTCAACACAACAATAGGAACCGCCACTGCTAAAAAGATGTTTCCTCTCCATAACGTACTCACCGAAGAACGACTAAAAAATCACTGCCAGGATTTCCCGAAGTGTGTGAGCAAAACGGTACGGCGGATCAGAATCGGCGATTCAAATCGGCGAATCGGCACGAAGTCTGTGGGCTCCATTACAATACGTTAAAGATCATTTCCAGAAATTTTTGAGTGTTATGTCATGAATGGTGTACTTGTTTTCTTCCTTTCCATTCTGCGTTCTTATGCGAGGGGATCGTTTAATTGTAAATACTTAGTTTGTTTGCAGTGGGGATTATTTAATAACTGAGAGATGCTGTGTAACATACAAGCTCCAAGCTTAGGTTATGCAGTGTCTTAGAATCAAATATATTATAGTTGTATGTATACTTCCGATTAAATACTATTATTATCATTTTATTACACTTGAACTCCGGGTAAAAAACGTTTGTAATGAAATTGCTGCTGTGAGCTTATGTATCTCAGTGGCTGCGAGGATAAGTTCAAACAAGTACTTCGTTTCAACTAGAGAGTCATGATAAATCCTCATTGTGAACGTCCCCTTCAATACTTGAATAGATCACTGATAGTTGTCTGATGCTACCGAAATATTTCACGATCGACCTCACTGCCAAAGAAACTGATATAAGTGGGTAGATTTTCCGCGGTTATTGCAACCCTCCCGATCTCAAATTGATATAGAAGGTCTTCCAAGACGGAAATATGTTAGGTGCCTCCTATTCCGGAAGGAGGGCGCGCTCCGAGGCGCCATTATAATTTAGGGGCCCCGAAGGATTCTAGCTATGGATTATGACCCGGTCATACATTATATACCTGAGGGGCTTCCCCTTTCCGAGAAGCCACTCATTGTAATCAAATATTGTAAGCGCATTTTGTGATAAGACGTCGAATTGCGGTATATCTCATCAGCCTGAATGGAATTCTGGGAAAGATATGTAATGGACCTCATGAACAAGTTCGGATGTTTTCCGACGGACCAGCTTTGAGCTTGTTAATATATATGAATATATATACAGGGTGACACAGAATCAGGGTACACCCCCATAATCTCCCTTGTTTCTGAAGCTATATTTCTGAAATTTGGAACATTGAATAAACTCACTATAGGGCACTTCTTGACATATTTAGAAAAAAATACGATTTCCGGTTTTTCCGGAAATGACATCAACTTTGGATTGAACCGAGAAGATACATAAACTTGTCTAAACTTCATTATCGTGTTCGTATTGGTTATACAGAAAAAAAGTTGATATGGATGGATACCCCACAGATGGTACTTTCGAATGACGTCAGAGTACCATTATGCTACCATTTGACAAAACGGAGTTTCGAGTGAAAAAAGGTTTTGGTTTACTCTTTTGGCACGTATTTCGAACCACGATACTTTTTAAATCAAAATTACTATAGTGTAACAATATTTTGATTATTTGGAATAATTTTAAGCAGTTCAAGGCTCTCTAGATCGAAAAACAAAATGGGCGTTCTGACAAATGAAATATCAACTATGAGGTATCATTAGATTGAGAAAATTATAGAGATTTCAAAAATGTAATAATATACCGGGTGTCCCATTTGAAAATCGAAAGTTGATGTGATTTCCGGAAAAACCAGCAGTTGGATTGTTTTCTGAATATGTCAAAAAGTGCCCTATAGTGAGTATATTCAATGTTCCAAATTTCAGAAAAAAAGCTAAAGAAACAAGGGAGAATATGGGGGTGTACCATGAGTCTGTGTCACCCTGTATATATATATATATATATATATATAGAAACGTTTATTTTTTTGGGATTTCAGCAGAAGGTTAGTGAAACTCTTTTGTCTTAATGCTCGAGCTTTCGAGAATATATATATGTATATATATATATATATATATATATATATATATATATATATATATATATATATCTATATATATATATATATATATATATATATATATATATATACAGCAAACCGCCTTTGGAGAGCCATACATTGCCAATTTACCATCATTTCGACGTCCGCTTGCAATCTGACGTCCGATATACGGACGTCGGATTGTCTTGAGAAATTTTCAGTGTTTTTCGACGTCATGGAACGTCCTGAGTCGTTATGCCAAATTTCGCCGATGACGTCAGATACTCTCATCTTGTACAAAACCGTATATTTCAGTTCAACCAAGGCACGATAGAGGCGCTGACTACCACTAGTTGCGTATATGATATATACGTTCTCTCTCTTTCACATTAAGAGCATAAGACGACATGAGGTTTGGCAACATAGTCTCATAATCATTTTTATACGGTGCGATTACTAGACGTCTCTTATACTTGTTTATATGAAAAAACTCTGTTTCATTTGCATGACCTCGGTTTTCGCTTCCCCCATTTGTAAATACAGATATCTTCGTCTGATGAACGTCAAGAAGGAAAGCATATTAGGATGTATTTACTGGCTTGCTTGGCGGCGATCTTCATAAAGCCTCGAGTTATGGAATATTATAAATTTTTTTTTCATTGAACTTTTCGGTTTGCCATACAAATTTTTTTTAGGGAATATTTTGAATAATGATCGAAAATAGGGAATCCTATGTGGGGAGACATTCATCGCTGAAATACGGATGAAGCGCTTCAGACGTCGAGAAAAACAAAGAACACTGCTATTGATCATCTCAATTCCACGTATTTTTTGACATAATCAACATATTCATTCTTGATTTCCCATAAAAAATACTTTTTTATCGTGCAGTATTAAAACTGGGAGAAATTTCAAGAAAATTTTGATAACTCATGATTTTTGCTAGGGAATATGGCTCACGAACTTTTCTATCTACCAAATATTTTATGTAATACGGTCGAAACGTTTCGGATCGCTTTTGTACACTACCACTGTAACACGAGGATTATTAATCTCAAATTTTTCACTTCGATGTTTTCAACTTCAAACTTCAATTATACATAAGCGAGAGAAAGGGGCGTAGAACTGTGTGGGATGGAACCAATGTTTGAAAACACTGGTATTTGTCTCACAATTAAAATCTCAGCCCTGATTAATATATCATCTGTCATGAATTATAAAAAAATCCATTATTCTCATATACCTACATTTTCAAGAAGAAGAAGGTACATATTATTATTTTATTCAATTAATTCTTAGAAAAGAAATTCAGAGACCATAAAGGGGCCCATGGCAATTCAATAAATACCTTATAAAATTTCGTTTTTAGTTGTCCTAACAAAAAATTATCTAGAGAGTTCGAATCAAGCAATCATTGTGTTCAAGCAATAGGGCTCCCAGAAAAGTGCCAAAAAACAGCTGAATAATGGCTATCTGAAGTAAAATCTCAGAAGGGAAAGGCTAATAGGTACTATGTTTAATATTTCGGAATAAATTTTGAATTCGATAAAAATCTCAAAAAACCACGAATTTCAATATCGACAATTCTTTATATGCCAATAATTTGACAAATGAATATCAAGTGGACCGAAAATAAACAAATTTCAGATCGTCACTTTTTTTCAAGTGAAATGACCCCAGAAGTCAGATTCTGCGAGGGCCATTTTTCTTGGATGAACTTTTATATGTCCATTATCAGACGTCAAACCTAGTCGGAAGCGATTACGAATGAATATATTCCGAGACGATATCAGAAGCATGTTTCGTGTTTCTGATGATTCTGTAATGAATATTCACGAAAAATATACATTTTTTAAATACGCTCATGCTAAAAATATAAACATAAAATTCTTGCGTTCTCTCTTCGTTAAATATTCCAACAATTCCTTGAAAACGGAATCAACTGCATGGAAGCGGATTTTAGCGTGAATTGAGAAGGTCACCGAATAGGTGAAGATATCTATATTGTTCAGGTTTCGATATGATTTGCTTTAGATTCACTTGTTTTTCTGAACTTATATATAATGGAGAACGGCATTATTCATCAAAATATAATCGATCAGATTATCAGAGTTGATTAATTGAGGATAATGAAATTTTCAGTTTGAACATATTTTTTTATCAGTGAATTTGTTGTTATTCAATCCTATGCTTGATTGCAGATATTTCCAGAAATGTCGTCATGTGATCCCTTTTCAAGCTGAAGCTAATGTCGAATACAAATATGTATTGATATTAATTTGTCAGATTTGTTGATGTATAATGTATAGAAATAATTGAAAATGTATCACGTACCTATTGAATAAATTCATCATCTGATCAAAGGGCGATTAATTTCAAGATTTCAATGTTCCGTTGGAGTAATGGGTAATTTTTAATAATGAGTCTAGAGCAGAAGCAGTTATGAAGAATTGAGAAATATAATATTGAAATTATTGCAGAGGCAAGTTGCTTGTCAGTATAAGGAATTTTCATCTACTACTGTTTGAAAGATACGAAAAAATGATGTTCACAAAATTAAAAGCATTCAATACTCAATCTCTAGAATGACCGATAAATAAATTGGAAAATGTATAAGAAACATGAACAAACAAAATCGTAGGTACTATGAAAAAGACTTATTTTACCGAAGTATATTTCTGTGAAAGAATACAATTTTCAGTTTGAAGAAAGTTGAAAGAAATTTATCAGTTATAGGTTTTCCTCTTATCGGATTTCTCATTTATTGAAAGTATACATCGATAATGTTTTTTCAAGGAATCTCCTATTTTGTATTTATTGTGTTCAAAAACTAATCAACTCCATTGAGTTCACTCATTAGTGACCTCAACGAATCTGTGGGCTTTAATCAACTTGAAAGTTTTTGATCCATCCACCAAAATCTCGTGAAACCCACAATTTCAAAATTCGATATCTGATAAATTCAGAATGGATTCGTTATTATAATTTTCGACCAATTAAATATTTTCATAGAAGCATTTTCGGTAACATTTTGATGATAAAAATATTTGCTGGATATGCAAAATAAGTAGTCAATAGTAAGTCAAATCAATCCGGAACCCCCTGAGTCACCTATGGTAAATAAAAAAATGAACAATGAAGGAAAGATAATGCAGAGATACTTTTCCTCAATATGGAATATCATTCTATGAAATTTCACCCCAGCTTGAGCACCAGTTTCTGTATACTCAAACTTGTCAGGCTTCAAACTGAGGATGAATTTCAATTCTCGGTTGACACGTTTTTAATACTGGTCATGAATAATCTTCCACCATTTCGCAAATTATTCTGCGAAGCAGAATAGAACAATACTCAGGGTTAGTCTTATGTTTTACTATATGCAGATGATTCCAACTTTACTGCTTTTGGAAATACTATAGAAAACGTGATATCCACCGCTCAATTACAACTGAAGAAGGTAAATCAATGGTGTGAAGCAAATAAAATCAAATTAAATATAGACAAAACAGAGGCAATGTTTTACCGAATAAGGAAATCAAATCTCACACCTCCCAGGGCAATTAATATGAGAAACAATGAGATAGTTGCACACTCGTCTACAAAATTAATGAGAATCTATATTGATGACGAAATGAAGTGGGAAACCCACTGCGGGACCCTTAGTAAACATCTGCATTCGGTGATATACTCACTAAACGTTTTAAAGTATCACTTGAATGCGCCAGTTCTCAAGGTACTATATTCTGCAAACTATCATATGTTATAATTTTTCGGGGTGGCAGTTCTTCATCACACAGAATATTTCTAGATCAAAAATGAGCAAATCGAACAATCTATGGAATTAAGAGAACAGAGACTTGCCGTGGTGTTTTCAAGGAGCATAGTTTAATGACGATGACTGTATTGTACGATTGTATATTTATAAATGTTAAATGTTTGTTCGTCAACATAAAGAACTTTTCATAGATTTTGAGAATCGCAACAAAACAAGAAGAATGGATAGATATTCATTACCCAAATGTCTCACTTTATCGCAGCATCAAGTAGAGTTTATGTCTCTTAAGCTTTAAAACAGTCCACCATCATCTTATTACAGTGCCCAGAATGAGAAAATCTTCAAAAATAGAACTCGAAAACTGATTTTGCAATGCGAACTCTATAATATTAAAAAATTTTTTGACTACTGCTGCTCTATAAATAACTAAAAATTGTGTTTCTTCCCTTTTTTTTGTATGACGTATTTCCCTTTTATTGCACATAATCAATAACTGTGATGGAATGAATAAATATTATTATTATTATCATCATTATTATAAACATGTCAACCGAGAATTGAGATTTATCCTCTACTTGAGGACAAGTTTAAGCTCACAAAACTGGTTTTCAAGCTGAAATTGAATTCCAATTCTCGGTCGACGCGTTTTTAATATCGGCCCTAAGACTGGTTCCTGAAATATAGATCCGAAGTGATTGAGAGGCAGGGGAGATCTAATCTGTATCAACTACTTTTTGAGATGAACCGAAGAACACACTAGCTAAGGCAGCGATTACGCAAAAAAATTCTATCGAAATATTCTATGGTTGCTCATCATACGAATGAGATATCCAACAGTATTCACATATCAATAATATTTTTATTTATTTTATTTATTTCCTCAATTAATTGCTTCACACAAACTAGAGCCTTTGAAATAGGTACTCGATGATAAACTTGCTAATTTCTTCATGAATACATTTCACGAATGTGAATAAATGTAGATAGTTAATGAAATTTTATGTATCCACACCATACGAATTGATTGTGAAACGTATTTAAAAAATTCAAAATTGAAATTATTATTTTGGACTATAAAATTATATGTATGTCCAAACCCTATAACTTTTAGAAATTTGTACATATTTCATTATAACTGGAAGTATGCAGCTATCTCTATACCTTCTTCTTCTTTTCTCCTCAAACTGTCGAATAATAGAAAAACCTGAGAAAATCATGATTATTATTGAAAATTTTATGAATACTGATACAGACAAATACTTCGAAAGATCTAGTATCATTGAAATCGACCTAAACGAGGGATCCGTCTTTTTGACGTCCTTGCTATTGAGATTGATTTTGATGAGCCGATTTTTGTATGTCCATATCCCAGTCAACCAGTAAAGTAACAGTGAGTCGCACGGAATACCAAAAAATATCACATCGAAGAACAACTTTGAGACTTATCATAGATGTACTAAGGATTAAACATTGAATGAATTCCAAAGAACTTAATAATCGCAATGACATCTTTAAAAGAAAACCTCACAGTATCTTTCGAGAATGCTTCACAGCAACACGTATCATTGCAGCCGAGATACGGAAATTTCATGTTAATAGGTAGTTCGATTTTCGTCTTAGGTTCTAGAAAATTGCAATACCTATTTATTCGTATATTCGTGCAAAATTATTAAATTTTTTTTTCAGAAAATCATAGGTTGTATCAAGGGCATAATAATAATAATAATAATAATTCATTGTTTACATTGGTTATAACACGAGCGTTCTAGAAAATTCGGCGTCAAGTAGGCTATGGATTTTCGAAGGTTTAATTTTCGGCTTCAGTCTCAGAATATTGACAAAGCCAAACGGTAGTCTACGGAATACTCAAATATGAACTTGCTAATTTCTTCCTGAGTACAATTCATGAATTGAAAAAATATAGTCAAAGTGACCTGTACCACACCCCAAATAATATTTCAACAAAAAATGGGGAAATGGTGTACAGACAACGAATGAAAAAAATTGACTTATCTAAGAGGTCCGTCTACCTTCTCCTATATAAAAATAATTAGTACAAACTCAGATATTTTGATGGCCAGTCCATCAGGTTTAAATTTTTATGAGCAGATTTTTCGACGTCCATATACATATACCTAGATGGATATTATGATAAAACTATTGTTATAGTGATAGCTCATTGTCATTCGGACCGAGAAGGCTAACATTTTTAGGAGCTTTGGATTCAACTTTTCTCGGTAAATAAATTGATTTTTTTTTTTAGATATGAGAAGGAGTGGCATATATTAATAATTATTTTCAATGAAATGAAAATTATGAATATATTTGATTGTCCAGCAAGAAATTGAGTATTATTCCTTGTTAGGTAGGACATAGGATTTTGACTATTTTCGATTGATTTCAAAGCAATCAAATTTGGCCTAGGTCGTGTTGAAATTGTACTGGCCATAATCATTCCTTAATATCGAATCTACAATATCTACGCATCGTTTTTTTCGTCTGATTTATCCATTTCATTCCCGAATATGCCTCATAATAAAATTACAAATTTCACGAGATCACTGCCGTTGAATTCAAATTTGAATCAAAACAAACACAAGCCGCTTGTAAATTCAATCCTTTCGTTCCTCCTGAGATCAAAATATATTCGAAGCGAAGTCAGAAGTCGATCCGATTGACCATAGCAGGGGAGTCAAGCCTCCAATGCCATTCTGAAGGTTGAGATATTCTCTACTAGAGACTAGGATCTGGGATATTCTGAACTACAGAATACCCAGCCTTCCGAATCTTCTCTCGTGCACGTACAGTAATAGTATAGCGCCAAGGCAGTCAGGTGTTGTTCGAGATTTTCACGTTTTCGATGAGGATGAATGAACTGAATATTACATTTTTCCATTGACCAAACATTCTTGATTTAAAATTTGAATTTAATTTCTAAAAATTATGATGGTTCACTTGAGTCCGAAATATTCGTATTTCATAGAAATTTGGCGCTAAGCTGTATGATGAGGCTAAGCCCCCCTTGCCCACTCTGACGAGTCGGCCTTGAAATGTAATAGTTCGATTTTTTCAGAAAGCTCTGCAAGTCGAAAAATTGAAAATATCTGCTTCCTGATTTATCATTCCAAAATTACACTGTAGAGTCTAAGATTGAAAACTATCCATCTATCTGCACACCTGTTCTTTTCTTAAAAATTTTCAATAATAATTATTATTAAAAGGTTCGTAGAAAAAAAGTAACAAGTGTACAGGTAAAGAAGGACAGATTGATAATATTATACAATGAACTCTTGATAAATCGAACATCGATAAGTCGAATTCTGAGATGAATCGAAAAGTTCTTCTGTTACCCAGTGTAATTTAACCTCAATGAATCAAACATTGTTCTTGACTCTTGAAGGCCAAGAAGATGAGTCTAACTGCTGGAAGGGTTGTCTAGAGAACCACCACCTCCATAAATTGTACTTCCGACCACCATCACCTTTATGGGTCGAACTTTTTGATCTAATCACTCGTGATTCATAATCGAGCCATGGTTCCATCAATCCTCGGAATAGTTGACATCACTTGACGAATAACAGATTGATTTACCAAATTTTACTTGCTTGCTAATGCAAATAACTTAATTTTTTTTGAAGATGAACCGCTGACAGTACGATTACGAATTATTTTTAACCTAATGACGCTTAGCATGAACATATCCGTATAATAAATATGATAATAAATAAATAAATTAACAAAATATAAGATCCTGCTCAAATTATCTTCTTCAATTTCTATTACATGCATGCAGTCACGGCTCACTCCTGCAATTGTTACCAGCGTTTTTTAGAGTCTGTGGTACATCTTCTGATTGCTATTGAAAAAAATTAACGTATTCAGCTAGCAACTAACAATTGGTATATGGCAATTTTATATGTGATCTATCAAATCATATCAACTATTTCAAGAACTGTCAAAAATGATTGAAACAATGCCCGCTTAGGAATCATCTGTGAAATAGAGGATATCTGACTAACTTGAAAAAGTCTGTACCTGCTTGGTTTTCCGGCCATATTTTTGTCATTTCATGAAGGAATAATGGGCGTATAAACCTTTTTGCTGACAAAGGAGATGGTTAACAAAACAACGAAGATTTTCCTTTTCATTTGTACACTGAGTTCATAATACTCTTTTTGAGTAGGTTTCAATTCTTTCATTAAGATTTTATGAGGGTAGCAGTTGCAGCCATCTATAACCCTTTATATCTCGGATTATCTGAATTTCTAGTGAACACTTTTTCTCAAGAAATGATGCCCATCTCCTCAGTTTTGAAAAACATATTTATCGATAGATAAATAGATATATGTCCTTATTTCAGATGATATTTTCTTACAGGAAAATACAAAAATGAAACAGCACAAATAATAAATTCAACAAGACTTAAATAATCTTCCAAACAATATGGCTCTAGATGTACTAGAAGTTTCTTGGTTCTAATTTTGAACTTTCTGTAACTATTGATCATTTTGAGATTATGAGATAATTAATTGAAAAGCTTTACACACATAAGAGATGGATTTTTTTTCAGATAGAGACAATCGATGATATGGAATGTTAATATCAGCTGTTCAAGTTCTATAAGTAGTATTGGTATTATATAAGTACATTAGACACTCATTAATGTAAAATCCATAAACCGTCAGAAACCCCTGCACGAATCTCTAAATTTCATGCCTAGCATTAATCTAGTATTATTTCTGACTGATAAATATCGACTCTAGTGCTGGATTCACTCCCCAAAAAATTATTCCGTATCTGATAAGAGATATATTATCCTCTTGAATGTATTTATTCATTATTCTCATGGCATAACATACTTTGTTCAATTTATTCAGAAGGTCCTCTATATGATTTGACCATTGCAGAAACTTCTTTATCCTCACCAGAATTCATCATCATTGGCTGGTCATCTTTTGATCCGTGAGATCGAAAAACAACTACATCAGTGTTATTTTCATTCAGAATGAATTTTTTCCGCGATAGCCATTCTTGGATTCCTCTCATTTCGGCTGTAGATCATTAATATCACATTTCGCTATTAAGAAATTCGACTCATTCACAAAATTGGTCGACTCTGCATCTTCAATCGAATCTGCAACCTCACATATATCATTAATCATTATCAAAAATAATGATACTCCGAGGATGCTTTCCTGTAGTACACTAAATTTATTCATGAGCCAAGTTGAGAAAGATGTTCGGCCATCTATAGCTACTCTCACATACTGCTAACGATCAATAATTTTTCGATATAATATGAAAAAATAGACCTTTTTGAGTGATAGTTCATTTTATATTTGAAATTTTCGATTTCATGTATGATAATACAAATTCGAAAATATTTCATTTGATATTATTTTTTTAATTTGAGCGATAATTTACTTGTTTCACTTTTGAAAAAAACTGATTTGAATGATATCTAATATTGAAGAGATATTGGAAAAAACATAGGGACTCTCACTCCGCGCGACAGCCCTCATGTACCAGCTATGAGCGCCAGCTCCGGAAGGTTAAGTTCGCGTAATATGAAAGGAATTAACATGTGTTCATGATTGAATAAACTCACTGAATGCATTTGGGAGAATAGGTGCAGACGTTAAATGGCAACGCTGTTGGTCGTCTAAAAAACGTGGGGTATACATAATATATACGTTCGGTCGTCAAAGTCTACGAACATGAACGGACGTGAGATAGCACTGAAGTGACTGGAAAAAAAATTGGTGAATAAGAAAAACTGAGTACGACACTAGAACCTACAACAACTCGTTTCATCATATACATCATTAGATTTGCGAGAACCCCGTTATTTCTGATGGACCCCAAAAGCCTGGATTTATACGGGACGTCTATCAGCACTAGGATGTATATATATATATATATATATATATATATATATAAATATATATAATATATATATTAATATACATGGATAAGATTTATTGAACATAACCCTCCGAAACTGAAATGAACCGTAGACAGCTGTTTCGGGCCTTCGGCCCTCATCAGTACGGTGAGAAGTTGGTATTCGAAAACGCATAACGGAGTCAACACAAGGGAGCCAGCCGCACATTTGCGATTTCGGTTGGAAGACCCTGCATTCCAGGGCAACATCCAACGTCACCACGGAGGCAACTTTAGCCACCTGCGTGACATCCGAGTCCAGGAATATAAATATGAGAAAGATATGAATATTGAGGGATCGGTAAAATACATGGATAAGATTTATTGGACATAACCCTCTGAAACTGAAATGAACCGTAGACAGCTGTTTCGGGCTTTCGGCCCTCATCAGTACGGTGAGAAGTTGGTATTCGAAAACGCATAACGGAGTCAACACAAGGGAGCCAGCCGCACATTTGCGATTTCGGTTGGAAGACCCTGCATTCCAGGGCAATATCCAACGTCACCACGGAGGCAACTTTAGCCACCTGCGTGACATCCGAGTCCAGGAATATAAATATGAGAAAGATATGAATATTAAACTAAAATATTGCTTAGTGTCCTCCAAGATTTAATAATGGAAATATTATTGTGGGAATAGGACAATTACAATATGTCAGAGTGTCTAATACATATATTTGGCGACGTTTCGCAAATTCACATTTGCTTCCTCAGGCCTACAAAATTAAAATTATCAACAACATTTTCCTTCTCTTATTGAGGGATCGGTAAAATACATGGATAAGATTTATTGGACATAACCCTCTGAAACTGAAATGAACCGTAGACAGCTGTTTCGGGCTTTCGGCCCTCATCAGTACGGTGAGAAGTTGGTATTCGAAAACTGTAACGAAGCGAACTTCGTCACTTAGAACATTCTGTATATTTTCCAACCATTTCTAAATTCAAAAACCAAAGTATTCGTTTTATCGTATTGTGACGAGGTGAACTTCGTTACCGTAATCAACCTGTATAATTTTCAACAATGTTGAATTCAAACATAAAATTGTTTCGAGTTTCATATCGTGAAAATCTAAGAAGCCAATTTCAGATTCCTACCTATGTAGAAAAAACTTACGTTCGCCGTAGTCGGCGACGTTATCTGTACCATATGTGTTTTTTGTGCGGAGCGGCAATTGTTTTCACGATATCCGGGACTCGAAATATTCCCCCTCCAACCGACCTTATAAATTCGGCAGTTTTGAGGCGAACAGTCAGTTTTCTTCGAGTTCTCCGATAGTTTTCCGAATTTTCCGATAGCTAGTTCCTTGAGTATTGAATTCACCGAGTCAGTTCTCACTTCTGTTAGAGTCTCGAATTTTCCGATAGGCAAGTTTTAAGTTTTCAGCTTTCCGAGTTTCTTAGTTTTCCGACGACGGGATTTCAGTTCCGAAAGTTTTTGAGTCGGTAGTACCGAAGAGTTTTGTGCTGGTTCCAACTCCTTATATTCGGTGTTTCCAACGAACGAGATAGGACTCAAGTGTTGTGTCGAAACCAGAAATCCGCAGGATTGGTAAGACCCATTTTATTCACCTGTCTACGTGGCCGGCAAGTTTTCCTGTACTATTCGACGGGGGGGCGACATCCGGAATTTATACTCATCATTATTGTGTTCTTAGCATTTCTTCGCGTGGCCTACGTTTGTGTCCCGGTGGTAGAGGTATCATTGAGTTGGTACTCTTTCACCCCTCAGAGCTAGAGTTGGTCTAGGGTTCCTTGCTTGTGGCTCTCCTTCGCGGGAATTCTGAACAGACTCTTCGATCTTGAGGAAAAGGGGCCGGTGTCCTCATTTCCGGGTTCGGTTACCTTCTTGCCAGATATACACATCTTCTGTTCCCCAACTCATTTTGGCGGGTGCGCCAATACGATCTGAACCTAGGTTACTGTTACTCAGTATTTATTCGCGTAGTCTACGTTTAGGCCCCGGTGGTAGAGGTATCGTTGAGTTGATACTCTTTCACCCCTCAGGTAGAGTCGGTCTAGGGTTCCTTGCTTGTGGCTCTACTTCGCGGGAACAGTAACAGACTCTTCAACCTTGAGGAAAGGGGTAAATTGTCCTATATTTCCCCACTGTAGCTGTCATCTGGCCAGCGAATTCCGCAACGTTTGTTCGGACTCCATTTTGTCAGGCGCGCCGACGTGCGCAGTCCTGGTTTTCTTTGCGCCTGTCTGGGGGATATTGGACAGGACTCTTCGAGTCAAGGGGGAGGGGACAGTAGATCGCTTGCGCGCACAGGACAGGATTACTTGTTGGCGGGTAGACAGCGTGTACCGCCTTTCACCCGCTACATTGTATGCTTATCACTGGTAATCAAGATAATAAGGTTACTGGCTGTCGCTCTCTTACTAAACTGTTTTCACACTACGCATTTTAACCGCTTCACATACGCCGCCCGCTCACCTCGCTTCATTTTATTCCGTCCGTCCTTTCTATTGAATTTCCTTTGTAACTTTTTGTGTATAGTGTTAACTTTGCTGCTTTTTTACCTCATTCGTTTCATTTTAGCACCGTCAACAAATTACAGTATTGCGTGTGGTATCAAAGTATTTGTATTTAATAATATATTGTGTCTCGTCGAAGTGAGTTTCATTTATTTAGTTCAAAGTCGCTCCTCTTCAGTGGAAGAAATAATAACATATCAATCGCTACCATCCCAGATTGAATCGAACCTTGTCTCCAACTGTAGAAAAGCTACCCAGGTGGACAACTGTGAGCGACGTAAGGAATTGCGACCTTATAAAACCCATCGGAATTGGCGCCCGAGTAAGCTTGGAAAGATAGTGGTAGGTGTAAGTCGCAACCAGGAGAAAAACGCCGTCACAATTTGGCGCCCGAGCAGGGACATAATTTCTTCACAATAAGGCCGAACAGAAAGGTTTTTAGGGTTGACATGGAGGTGAACAGGTTGAGAGCTGAGGAGCTGAGATGGGAGCTGAGAGCTCGTGGCCAGCGGGTCGGAGGGACTGTTCAGGAAAACCGAATAGAATTGAGGAGAGCGCTGACGCAGAATGCGCAGTTCTGTCCCGTAGACAGAGACATGGAAGAGGAATTGGAGGATGCAGGTCGAATCCTGAGGAGCCTGGTGGAACAGGTTCAGGAGTTCGACGAAGATAACGCTAGGAATGAGGAATCCCGCATCCGGAGTCGGCTCATCCATTTCCAGAACCGTCTGAGTCAGATGAGGCCGACGACAGCGGAGGGGAGGAAAAAGGCCAAAGAGCTTACCGAGTTGTGGAGGCAGACGGACGAGATGCTGAGAGACGCCGTACTGCTGACCGAAGCCAGGGCCCCTTTGAGCACGGCGTTGGGTGCTGAACCGCTGATTTCTTTCGAGGATCCTCCACTGGATAACTCACGAGCTGTAAGCTCTGAAGGCGGAAGCGACTCCGAGGAAGATGCTGAGGTCACGCCGGACCCAGGCAGGGAGTCAGAAGCTGTTCGGAACCACACGCAGCTGAACCAAACAAGATTACCGGAGAACCACGAGGGAGGTCTTTCGTTAAGCTTCTTCCGGAATTTGCACGACAGGGCTTGTGAAGCTGTTCGTCGACGGCTGAACTTCACAAGTTTCTGGAAGACAGGTGACCACGGAAGGTCTGGATCGCCCATGCCAGAAAACAGGAGGGTGGTAGCGGAGTCAACTCGCCGGATTTCGTTCCCGTTTCTGGAGCCAGAGGAAGTGAGGCCGACCGAGGAAGGCGAAACCTCTACGGTCGCACCGAGAGACCAAGACCGTCCCAGGGAGTCAGGGAGGTTGCCTCGAGGCCGAACCGGAAAGGATGGCCGAACGAGACCGGGTGGGACATCCCAACAGCAACCCAGTCAGCCATTTATACCGGTGTATAAGTGGAACGTGCACTTCGACGGGTCGGCAGACGTCGACGCTTTCCTGCAGGAGGTGGAGTAGCTAGCGGTGACTCGCAGAGTTACGCGGCAATGCCTGCTGGATTCGATATTCGAGCTGCTTCGGAAGGACGCTAGGGACTGGTACATCCCTAGGAGAGGGTGTTTCAACTATTGGAAGGACTTTAAAGAGCAACTTCGTGAAGCTTTTCTTCCCCTCGATTATGAGGAAACCCTCCTGGAAGAGATCAGGAAACGTACCCAAGAAGAAGGAGAAAAACTATTGCTTTTCGTCACCAGGATGCAGAACCTCTTCCTGAAGCTTACCGTGAAACGACCCTCCGAAGAAGAACAGGTGGCCATGATCAGGAAACAGCTGTTACCGGCGTTGCAGAAGGCGTTGGCCTTCCAGGAGACGAAAACTTACGCACAACTGCTGGCCAAAGGAAAGGTGTTCGAGCTGGTTCAATGGAATACAGACCAGTACATTCCACCCCCGACTCGAAAAGGGCTGATTGATGATCCGCACCTGGTATATGAAGGCCTCTGTCGAAGACCGTCACAGACGCTGACTGCCGGGTCCCCATCACCTGTGAGGCCAGAGGCACCAAGAGCGTCACCTATGATCGACGCAGAGCCGCCAGGCAGGAAGTCCGACTCGACTCAGGCCCAGTCCGACGAACCGCCACGCCGCGAGAAGAAAACTGTTCGTTTCGCTAATGTAAGGGCTGATGGGATGCAGTGTTGGCGTTGTGGAGAAATGGGACACTTTAGGAGAGAGTGCCGAGCGACGCCAAAGATTTTCTGTTCCCGATGTGGAAAGGAAGGTGTCTTGTCCAAGGATTGCCGATGTTCGGAAAACTAGAACGGAGCTGCCTCGCGGGGAGGAGACAACTCCGTTCGACAGCATCCCCAACCCAGCAACCGAAGCAGTCGCAAGACAATCGGCCAATTGTCATCGTTCGCATCGGGCAACAACCCGTGAGAGCCCTGTTGGATACTGGCGCATCCAGGTCATTCCTGAGCAGCAGGGCGGCAGAGGCCTGCCGTAGGATTTTCGTTTGGCCGTCTGCAGTTTCGGACGTGTTGGCCACTGTGGCTGACGGGAATTCAGTCGCCGTTGAAGAGGTGTACGAGCCGAGAATACGGTTCGGAGAGGATGAGGTCAAAGTCAGGCTTTATTTGGTGCCCAATCTACCGATAGATCTCGTCCTGGGAATGGACCTACTGAGTTCCCATGACTTCAGGATCGATTTAAAGACAGCGAAATGCTTTCTGAAGGGCGAGTTGTTGGAAGCAGCCGTTTCTCCAGCCGTCATGCTGCACAACTCGTCGATCAGTTCCTTGGGCCAGCGGGAGGAGCAAGTTCTCCGGAAGTTCCTGGAGCAGGAGCTGGCAGGATTTGATAAAGTCCAAGGACTGACGAAGATGGCAAAACACGAGATCAAGATCAAGCCAGGAACTGAGCCGATCAAGCAGAGATACCGTCCGTGTAACCCGAAGATGCAGGAGATAATCGACCAGGAAGTTGACCGGATGTTGGAGGAGGGTATCATAGAACCCTCAAGATCTCCATGGAGTTCCTGCGTCGTTATTGTGAAGAAGGCTAACGGAAGTCCCAGGTTCTGCATAGATTTTCGAGCGGTGAATGAGGTCTCGATAGAGGATGCGTACCCGTTGCCGTATATCGCCGGCATACTGGACAAACTCAGGCGAGCGAAGTACATCTCTACTTTGGACTTGAAACAGGGATACTGGCAGATTCCTCTCACGAAGGAGAGTAAGCCCATTACCGCTTTCGCAGTGCCTGGAAGGGGTTTGTTCCAGTTCCGGGTTATACCGTTCGGCCTTCACTCGGCCGGCGCAACGTTCCAGAGACTTTTGGACCGTGTTATCGGTCCGGAGCTGGACCCGATTGCCTTTGCGTATTTGGATGACATAGTGGTCTTAGGGGAGACTTTCGAGGAGCACCTGGAAAACTTGAAGGTGGTGTTCCGTCGCCTCCGGGAGGCAAACCCCAAGATAAACCCTGAAAAGTGCGAGTTCGTGAGAAGTTCTCTCAAGTACCTAGGCCACGTGATCACCGCAGAAGGAATCGCAACCGACCCCGACAAGATTGCTGCCATCAACTCCATGAAGCCGCCGAGGAATGTTCGTGAACTTCGCCGATACCTGGGGGTGGCAAGCTGGTACCGAAGATTCGTGGACGATTTCATGAAGATAGTTACGCCACTCACGGTGTTGCTGAAGAAGAAGCAAAGGTGGAAATGGGATGATGCGCAGCAGCAGGCTTTCGATGCGCTGAAGAGGAAGCTCACCGAGTCACCGGTGTTAGCCTGTCCGGATTTTTCTCAACCGTTCAAGCTGCAGACAGACGCATCCGAGAATGGCCTCGGAGCGGCCTTAACCCAAGTCTGTGATGGACGCGAGCGGGTGATCGCCTACGCCAGTCGCACTGTGAATGGTGCCGAGAAGATTTACTCGGTGACGGAGAAGGAATGCTTGGCCATTGTATGGGCCATAGACAAGATGAGACCATACTTGGAAGGTTATAGGTTCACCGTTATCACCGATCACATGAGTTTGCGGTGGCTGCAATCCATAAAATCCCCATCGGGTCGGATTGCAAGGTGGTGTGTCTTCCTGCAGCAGTATGATTTCGAGATCAAGTATAGGAAAGGTGCCCTGAATCGAGTAGCGGACGCCTTGTCGAGAGATCCCCTACCGTCTGAGGAACAAGTTTGTGCGACCGAGAACCCGATCAGATGCCCCTGGTATGTCAAGAAGTTCCAGGAGGTCTCGCAAAACCCCTCAGATTTTCCGGACTACAGGATCCAGGAAGGTAGTACCGGCATTTCTGGAGTTCGGATGACTTCACAGAAACTGAAATGGGAAAACCATGGAAACTGTGCATCCCGACTGAAGATCGGCAGTCTGTCCTACGGAAGAATCATGATGTGCCAGTAGCCGGCCATTTGGGAGTCGCGAAGACCATAACTCGAGTGGCCCAGAACCACTACTGGCCAGGGATGTTCCGTGAAGCGGCCCAATACGTGCGTAGGTGCCAGCAATGTCAGAGGTATAAAGTCTGTCAGCAGAAACCTCCAGGGAAGATGCAGCCGCACCGCACCAGCGAGCCGTGGGAGACCGTCAGTACGGATCTGGTAGGACCTCTACCACGTACGAAGAAGGGGAATACTTATCTGGTTATGTTCCAAGATCGCTTCTCAAAGTGGATCGAATGCAGACCTCTTCGAGCAGCTACAGGCAAGGGAGTATTCCAGGCTTTTTACGACCTGGTGGTGTTGAAGTTTGGATGTCCGAAGACCGTAATAAGCGACAACGGGTCACAGTTCGACGGCCGCTTATTCAAGGGCAACTTGAAGAGTTTGGGCATTCACCACCGATTCGCTCCAGTCTAATCTCCGCAGTGCAACCCCGTGGAAAGGGCGAACAGGACGATCAAAACCATGATTGTGCAGTTCTGTGAGCAAGATCATCGCTCCTGGGATGAGCATCTTGGAGAACTGGCATTCGCGTTGAACTCTGCCAAACATGAATCTACCGGATTCACACCGGCGTTCCTGAACTTCGGCCGGGAGTTCCGCTCTCCCGAAACGAACCGTCGCACCGAAGGAATGAGGGATGTTGCAGAGGATTCGACCGAAGAACCACCTGTCCGAGGGGTAGACCAGTATGCGACTCGCCTCAAACGATTACGAGAGACGCGAGAGTTCGTCAGGCTCTGGTTGGACCGAGCTGTTAACCAGCAAAGCCGTTATTACAACCTCCGGAGGAGGGAGTGGTCGTGCCGGGTCGGAGACAAGGTCTTGCACCGGGAACATCCGTTATCGTCGGCGGTTGGCGGTTTCGCGTCTAAGTTGGTCCCCAAATATTCCGGTCCGTATACGGTTGTAAAGGTAGTGTCCCCCGTAGTTTACGACTTGAAGGACGCGTCGGGAAAATACCTCCGCCATATCCACGTGAAGGATTTGAAACCGTTTAACGAAGGTGAGCTGAGCGGTGAGCCATCGACGTCCGCTGGCAACCAGCGGATATAGGGTGAAAAGCATGCGAAATTGAACCGTCCGTAGCCGAGATGCTGTCCAGGTTTGGAACCACGATGAAGAGACCAAGTTCTCAAGAGGTAGCCAAAAGGCGGCTGGACGTAGAAGTTCAAGAGGATATTGTTTTAGGTCTGTCCTCCAAGAGAGCAGGGTTGGCTACACCCCAAGTTTGTTGAAACTTAGGAGACCACAAGGCGGATTCGGATTCCACAGGAGTGAGATCGTCTGTCTTCACCGACGCAATTGTTTTCACGATATCCGGGACTCGAAATATTCCCCCTCCAACCGACCTTATAAATTCGGCAGTTTTGAGGCGAACAGTCAGTTTTCTTCGAGTTCTCCGATAGTTTTCCGAATTTTCCGATAGCTAGTTCCTTGAGTATTGAATTCACCGAGTCAGTTCTCACTTCTGTTAGAGTTTCGAATTTTCCGATAGGCAAGTTTTAAGTTTTCAGCTTTCCGAGTTTTTTAGTTTTCCGACGACGGGATTTCAGTTCCGAAAGTTTTTGAGTCGGTAGTACCGAAGAGTTTTGTGCTGGTTCCAACTCCTTATATTCGGTGTTTCCAACGAACGAGATAGGATTCAAGTGTTGTGTCGAAACCAGAAATCCGCAGGATTGGTAAGACCCATTTTATTCACCTGTCTACGTGGCCGGCAAGTTTTCCTGTACTATTCGACGGGGGGGCGACATCCGGAATTTATACTCATTATTATTGTGTTCTTAGCATTTCGTCGCATGGCCTACGTTTGTGTCCCGGTGGTAGAGGTATCATTGAGTTGGAACTCTTTCACCCCTCAGGTAGAGTCGGTCTAGGGTTCCTTGCTTGTGGCTCTCCTTCGCGGGAACTCTGAACAGACTCTTCGATCTTGAGGAAAAGGGGCCGGTGTCCTCATTTCCGGTTTCGGTTACCTTCTTGCCAGATATACACATCTTCTGTTCCCCAACTCATTTTGGCGGGTGCGCCAATACGATCTAAACCTAGGTTACTGTTACTCAGTATTTATTCGCGTAGTCTACGTTTAGGCCCCGGTGGTAGAGGTATCGTTGAGTTGATACTCTTTCACCCCTCAGGTAGAGTCGGTCTAGGGTTCCTTGCTTGTGGCTCTACTTCGCGGGAACACTAACAGACTCTTCAACCTTGAGGAAAGGGGTAAATTGTCCTATATTTCCCCACTGTAGCTGTCATCTGGCCAGCGAATTCCGCAACGTTTGTTCGGACTCCATTTTGTCAGGCGCGCCGACGTGCGCAGTTTTCTTTGCGCCTGTCTGAGGGATATTGGACAGGACTCTTCGAGTCAAGGGGGAGGGGACAGTAGATCGCTTGCGCGCGCAGGACAGGATTACTTGTTGGCGGGTAGACAGCGTGTACCGCCTTTCACCCGCTACATTGTATGCTTATCACTGGTAATCAAGATAATAAGGTTACTGGCTGTCGCTCTCTTACTAAACTGTTTTCTAACTACGCATTTTAACCGCTTCACATACGCCGCCCGCTCACCTCGCTTCATTTTATTCCGTCCGTCCTTTCTATTGAATTTCCTTTGTAACTTTTTGTGTATAGTGTTATCTTTGCTGCTTTTTTACCTCATTCGTTTCATTTTAGCACCGTCAACAAATTACAGTATTGTGTGTGGTATCAAAGTATTTGTATTTAATAATATATTGTGTCTCGTCGAAGTGAGTTTTATTTATTTAGTTCAAAGTCGCTCCTCTTCAGTGGAAGAAATAATAACATATCAATCGCTACCATCCCAGATTGAATCGAACCTTGTCTCCAACTGTAGAAAAGCTACCCAGGTGGACAACTGTGAGCGACGTAAGAAATTGCGACCTTATAAAACCCATCGCAATTGGCGCCCGAGTAAGCTTGGAAAGGTAGTGGTAGGTGTAAGTCGCAACCAGGAGAAAAACGCCGTCACAAAACGCATAACGGAATCAACACAAGGGAGCCAGCCGCACATTTGCGATTTCGGTTGGAAGACCCTGCATTCCAGGGCAACATCCAACGTCACCACGGAGGCAACTTTAGCAACCTGCGTGACATCCGAGTCCAGGAATATAAATATGAGAAAGATATGAATATTGAGGGATCGGTAAAATACATGGATAAGATTTATTGGACATAACCCTCTGAAACTGAAATGAACCGTAGACAGCTGTTTCGGGCTTTCGGCCCTCATCAGTACGGTGAGAAGTTTCCACAAAATTTTTCGATTGCAACTGGTTTCCCAGATCTCTGTACTGCTTTAATGTTATTTTTAATATAACCTGTTGCTGTAGCAAGGGCAGAGCGATGCTTTTCAAAGTTGAAGTTACTAAAGAATTATTTGAGAAGTACAATGACCCAAAAAAGACTTAGCGGGCCCAGTTTGTTGAGAATTGAGAATAAACGAGCCAGGGATATGGACATTTACGAAGTAATAAATGTATTTGCAACAAAGAAGTCAACCACTCAAGTTAATTACCCATTTACTTCAAATAACACAGTATTTTCTGAGATTGATAACTATATTTGAAATAAAAATGCAATTATGGTACACCCCCATTTTTTCCTTTGTTTCTGTAGTTATATTTTTGAAATCTGGAACATTGAATAAACTACTCACTATAGGGCACTTTTTGATATATTCGGAAATGACATCAACTTCCAAATGGGACACCCAGTATATTATTACATCTTTGAAATCTCCATAATTTTCTTAATCTAATGATACCTCATAGTTGATATTTCATTCGTCAGAACGCCCATTTTATTTTTCGATCTGGAGAGCCATGAACTCCCCAAAATTATTCCAAATAATCAAAATAATGCTATACCATATTAATTTCGGTTTAAAAAGTATGGTGGTTCGATATACGTGCCGAAAAGTAAACCAAAACCTTTTTTCACGCGAAACTCCGTTTTGTCAAATGGTAGCATAATGGTACTTTGAAGTCATTCGAAAATACCATCGGTGGGGTATCCATCCATATCAACTATTTTTCTCAACAACCAATACGAACACGATGATGGAGTTTAGACAAGTTTAAGTATCTTCTCGGTTCAATCTAAAGTTGATGTCATTTCCGGAAAAACCGGAAATTGGATTTTTTTCTAAATATGTCAAAAAGTGCCCTATAGTGAGTATTTTCATTGTTTCAAATTTCAGAAATATAGCTACAGAAACAAAGGAGAAAATGGGGGTGTACCATGAGACTCTGTCACCCTGTATTATTTACTACAAATTTTGAATAATATTTCAATAAATAAAGTATAGAAAGTATTACTTCAAGTATTATTTCGGAGTAATTTTGTTAGTGTTACACCTGAACCATATACTTTTCTTAAATAAAGTTTTTTTCAATAAATACGCATGCCCGTACGAGGGGGCCCGAAAACTAATTCTGCGGGGGGGCCCGGTCGAAATTCGTTACGCTACTGGCAAAGTCTTGAATTTATATTACAATTCCTTCCTCCAAAAGTCCTAATGAAACGCTTGAAAAATCGAGTAATTTTGACCAAAAAGAAAAAAACTTGATAAAAGCTAAATGCACAAATATCATCACGAATTTTGTTAATAAACAGACTCAACACAATAGGGATTTTGATCATTTAACATCATTGAGATTTCACACTTTCACACTTTCTCAAAGAACATCCTGAAATTATAGTTACCAAATCTGACAAAGGTGGTGTTACTGTTGTAATGAATAAACAAGATTATATAGATCTATCTTATAACCAACTAAGTGATGAGAGGTATTATAAAAAGATTCCAAGAGACCCCACTAAAACTATTGAACAGAAGATTAATAAGACAATATCATTAAAAAATAACCATTTTATTGATGAAAGAGTTGCCAAAAGTTTGATGTCATATGATTCAGTCTGTCCCAAGTTTTATGGTTTGCCAAAAATTCATAGACCAGAACTAGCATTAAGACCAATTATATCTTCTATTAATAGTCCTAGTACCAGATTATCAAAATTTCTTAATGATATACTACATAACGCATATAAAATCGAAAACAATTACTATGTAAAGGATTCATTTCATTTTGCGAATTTTATTAATGATTTTCAATTACTTCAAAATTATGTTATAGTAAGCTTACATGTTGTGTCATTTTTCACAAATATTACCTTAGAATTAGTAAATAATTCAATAGATTATAATTGGGAAAACTTGAAAAATCAATTAAATATTCCTAAAGATAAATTTAAAGAATTGATTAAACTATCTTTTGATTCTACATATTTCAGCTTTGAAAATAAATATTTCAAACAAATAAAAAGAACCCCAATGGGATATATTATCGCCAACTTTAGCGCAATACGTAATGGATCAACTATTGGATGTTTGTATTCCAAAACTTCCTTTTGATTTACCTTTTTGTAAAAAATTCGTAGATGATTTAATTTTAGCAATTCCTTCATAATCAGAAAATACACTATTGGAAATTTTCAATAATTATGATAAAAATATACAATTCTCAGTAGAAATTGAAAATAATCAAAGTGTTCCTGTTTTGGACACATTATTGATCAGAGATAAAAACCAAATAAGAACAGACTGGTACCGTAAAAGTATTTCATCAGGAAGATATATAATTGTCAGAATGACAATTCTCGTAATATGTCTCAGTTTTTGGTGCTGAAAAATATTCTCTTTTCTTGTGTTATAACATGTTTGGTTTATCTATGGGAGATGATTGCCTTTCATTGGGGTCCCGTAGCGGTCTTCAAACATCTGAAGTGCCGAAAAATCATCACCTGGAAGGTCGTATCCGGTTTGAAAAAACCCTCACGACCAGAGAGCAACAATTTGTGGATTTTGAATTTGAATATCGAAGGAATTTCGAAGGGCAAGTGTGATTAGGTCTCCAAATTAGCTTATGAACATGGTATCAAAGAGATTCTTCTGCAAGAAACCCACACGGCAACAGAAAAAAATCATTGTGAAAGAGGACAGTTGAAAGTTATGTATTAATTGATTTTTTACAAGTTTAGCTTGTTATGTTGAAAAATTATTGGTTTCGTAACTTTCAACAGATTCGGAAAGAGGAAATTAATGGAGTTTTTTTTCATTTCTTTCAAATTTTGTGACATTTCTGTCATGAATATTTATAAACCTCCGAACATTATTTGGCCAAGAAATCTTAATGTTGATGTTTTTTAAAGTAGCAAATGCATTTCCAAAATGCATTCGATTTATTCTGAATAATCGGTTTCTTTTCTGCTTTTTTTTTTTTTTCATTTCAGATTGAGAATTAAGAGTCGTTTTGGGAAGAATCTGTGTATCCGAGCCCATCGACGGATAACATGAAGATGATCACACTGATGTCTTTCAAGATTTTCCTGATATTTGATATTTTATGTTATTTTGTTTACAGGGAGGCAGGTTTTTTCGGCTGAGGTTTTTTCCCCTGGCTGTATAGTATCGTATGATACTAGTGTTGATAGTATCGTATGATTCTATAGTATCATACGAAGAATGTTATGATACCCCGTCCTTTTTTTACCTCAGCTCAGGTACTTTTTGTTTCAACATTTATTGTATTATTTTAGCTCTCTTTTTCATAAGAATATATATATATATATATATATATATATATATATATATATCAGGAAGATACATCCACTTTTTATCAATTCATCCTTTTAAAATGAAAATAAATTTAATCAATAATTTAAAAGACAGAATGAACAAAATTTCACATCACACACTCAAAGAAAAAAAATTATAAATTATTAATCAACCTACTTCAGAATAATAGCTACCCGAAAAAATTACTACATAAAATAATATATCAAACTCCCATCCAAAGAGATAATCCTATTAATACTAATTTAAATTCTTCAGATTAAAACATAATACAGCAAACAATAGTTTTTCCAAATATTACAGGACAGAAAAATTAATGAAAATTTTGAAAACTGATAACTTAAGATTTGCAAGACGAAATATCATTACACTTTCTCATAAAAGTGATTCTAGAAGGAACACAGTATGACGGGTCATCATATGAATTTTGAAAATACTGAAATTCTAGATTGTGAATCTGATGATAGAGTTCGTAAATTTTTGGAAATGATAAGAATTTTACAAGAAACTAAAACTATCAACAAAAGAACAGATATAGAACATACCAACATTATTTATCGTAATTTACTTAACATTGACAAAAATAAGAAAACATCACAGTATCGAAGCAATCACACATCCTTGGAGTCAACTTGAAACACGATAAAACATAAAATTATTTTATTATGTCTCAACTTCGCTGTCTGCACCCCAAATGATTTATGAATTACATTTATGTTGATCAGAACACAAAAATTGTTATTGTAAGAATAATTTAAGTTGAAAAATCAATGTGAGAACTTTGTACCAAATGTATATACTATGGTTTAGGAAGATTTTCTGTGAATATAATAAATTTCTATATTTTCACTGAAGAAAAAAAATGAATTTTGACTAATGTCATATAACTAAATTGAAACCTCAAACACGTCAAATAATACATACATTTTTTCATTTTCCTTTCATACATAAAACAAAACTAATGTTTTTTTCATATTTTCAAAAAAAACTTACCTCTTGTAAGTATTATAATTCAAAATCAACTGTTACATATTGTCATACTAATGTTTTTCTAGTTCTCCTGAAGATGAGATTGAATTAAATTTGGAAAGCTCGAGTTGAAGGAAAAAGAGTTTTTTCTTAATTACTGCTGAATCCCAATGATTTCTACATCCTATCAAATAGTACAGCAAAGAATTTTTACATATATATATATATATATATATATATATATATATATAATGGTATGGACATGTTCAACGGATGGGACAAACACGACTGCCAAAACAAACAATGGAGTGTATACCAAACATAAAAAAACGAAGAGGAAGACCAAGAAAGAACTGGATGGAGGGAATACGAAAAGCAATGAGGGATAGAAACCTACAAATAGGAGATTGGGAAGATCGCAAACGATGGAATCTAGGCATCGGACAACGTCATCGCACGTTTTAAACCGATATATATATATATATATTTATATATATATATATATATATATATATATATATATATATATATACATCCTAGTGCTGATAGACGTCCCGTATAAATCCAGGCTTTTGGGGTCCATCAGAAATACCGGGGTTCTCGCAGATATAATGATGTATATGATGGAACGAGTTGTTGTAGGTTCTAGTGTCGTACTCAGTTTTTCTTATTCACCAATTTTTTTTCCAGTCACTTCAGTGCTATCTCACGTCCGTTCATGTTCGTAGACTTTGACGACCGAACGTATATATTATGTATACCCCACGTTTTTTAGACGACCAACAGCGTTGCCATTTAACGTCTGCACCTATTCTCTCAAATGCATTCAGTGAGTTCATTCAATCATGAACACATGTTAATTCCTTTCATATTACGCGAACTTAACCTTCCGGAGCTGGCGCTCATAGCTGGTACATGAGGGCTGTCGCGCGGAGTGGGAGTCCCTATGTTTTTTTCTAATATCTCTTCAATATTAGATGTCATTCAAATCAGTTTTTTTCAAAAGAGAAACAAATAAATTATCGCTCAAATTAAAAAAAATAATATCAAATGAAATATTTTCGAATTTGTATTATCATATATGAAATCGAAAATTTCAAATATAAAATAAACTATCACTCAAAAAGATCTATTTTTTCATATTATATCAAAAAATTATTGATCGTTAGCAGTATGTGAGAGTAGCTATAGATGGCCGAACATCTTTCTCAACTTGGCTCATGAATAAATTAAGTGTACCACAGGAAAGCATCCTCGGAGTATTATTATTTTTGATAATGATTAATGATATATGTGAGGTTGCAGAGATTGAAGATGCAGAGTCGACCAATTTTGTGAATGATTCGAATTTTTTAATAGCGAAATGTGATATTATAATGATCTACAGCTGAAATGAGAGGAATCCAAGAATGGCTATCGCGGAAAAAATTCATTCTGAATAAAAATAACACTGATGTAGTTGTTTTTCGATCTTACGGATCAAAAGATGACCAGCCAATGATGATGAATTCTGGTGAGGATGAAGTAAGAACTTCGAAGTTTACCAGTTTTCTGGGGGTCATTTAAGATGAGTTTCTGCAATGCTCAAATCATGTAGAGGACCTTCTGAATAAATTGAACAAAGTATGTTATGCCATGAGAATAATGAATAAATACATTCAAGACGATACGAAGAGGATAATATATCTCTTATCAAATACGGAATAATTTTTTGGGGAGTGAGTCCAGCACTAAAGTCGATATTTATCAGTCAGAAATAATACTAGATTAATGCTAGGCATAAAATTCAGAGATTCGTGCAGGGGTTTCTGACGGTTTATGGATTTTATATTCATGAGTGTCTAATATAATACCAATACTACTCATAGAACTTGAACAGCTGATATTAACATTCCATATCATCGATTGTCTCTATCTGAAAAAAAATCCATCTCTTATGTGTGTAAAGCTTTTCAATTAATTATCTCATAATCTCAAAATGATCAATAGTTACAGAAAGTTCAAAATTAGAACCAAGAAACTTCTAGTAGATCTAGAGCCATATTGTTTGGAAGATTATTTAAGTCTTGTTGAATTTATTATTTGTGCTGTTTCATTTTTGTGTTTTCCTGTAAGAAAATATCATCTGAAATAAAGACATATATCTATTTATCTCTCGATAAATCTGTTTTTCAAAACTGAGGAGATGGGCATCATTTCTTGAGAAAAAGTGTTCACTAAAAATTCAGCTAATCCGAGATATAAAGGGTTATAAATGGCTGCAACTGCTTCCCTCATAAAATCTTGATGCAAGAATTGAAACCTACTCAAAAAGAGTATCATGAACTCAGTGTACAAATGAAAAGGAAAATCTTCGTTGTTTTATTAACCATCTCCTTTGTCAGCAAAAAGGTTCATACGCCCATAATTCCTTCATGAAATGAAAAAATATGGCCAGAAAACCGAGCAGGTAACAGACTTTTTCAAGTTAGTCAGATATCCTCTATTTCACAGATGATTCCTAAGCGGGCATTGTTTCGATCACTTTTGACAGTTCTTGAAACAGTTGATATGATTTGATAGATCACATATAAAATTGCCATATACCAATTGTTAGCTGCTTGCTGAATACGTTAATTTTTTTTTCAATAGCAATCAGAAGATGTACCACAGACTTTAAAGAACGTTGGTAACAATTGCAGAAGTAAGCCGTGACTGCATGCATGTACTAGAAATTGAGGGAGATAATTTGAGCATTATCTTAAATTTTGTGAATTTTTTTATTCATTTTCATGTTTATTATACGGATATGTTCATGCTAAGCGTCATTAGGTTAAAAATAATTCGTAATCGTACTGTCAGCGGTACATCTTCAAGAAAAATTAAGTTATTTTTCGACTTGCAGAGCTTTCTGAAAAAATTGAACTATTACATATCAAGGGCGACTCGTCAGAGTGGGCAAGGGGGGCTTAGCCTCATCATACAGCTTAGAGCCAAATTTCTATGAAATACGAATATTTCGGACTCAAGTGAACCATCATAATTTTTAGAAATTAAATTCAAATTTTAAATTAAGAATTTTTGGTCAATGGAAAAATGTAATATTCAGTTCATTCATCCTCATCGAAAACGTGAAAATCTCGAACAACACCAGACTTCCTTGGCGCTATACTATTTCACTGTACGTGCACGAGAGAAGATTCGAAAGGCTGGGTATTCTGTAGTTCATAATATCCCAGATCCTAGTCTCTAGTAGAGAATATCTCAACCTTTAGAATGGCATTGGAGGCTTTACTCCCCTGCTATGGTCAATCGGGTCGACTTCTGAATATATTTTGATCTCAGGAGGGACGAAAGGATTGAATTCACAAGCGGCTTGTGTTTGTTTTGATTCAAATTTGAATTCAACGGCAGTGATCTTGTGAACTTTGTAATTTTGTTATGAGGCATATTCGGGAATGAAATGGATAAATCAGACGAAAAAAACGATGCGCAGATATTGTAGATTCGATATTAAGGAATGATTATGGCCGGTAAAATTTCAACACGACCTAGGCCAAATTTGATTGCTTTGAAATCAATCGAAAATAGTCAAAATGGAGGTTTGAATTTTATTCGGTATGATACATTGTCCTACCTGACAAGGAATAATACTCAATTTCTTGCTGGACAATCAAATATATTCATAATTTTTATTTCATTGAAAATAATTATTAATTTATGCCACTCCTTCTCATATCCAAAAAAAAAAATCAATTTATTTACCGAGAAAAGTTGAATCTAAAGCTCCTAAAAATGTTAGCTTTCTCGGTTCGAATGACAATGAGCTATCACTATAACAATAGTTTTATCATAATATCCATCTAGGTATATGTATATGGACGTCGAAAAATCTGCTCATGAAAATTAAAACCTAATGGACTGGCCATCAAAATAGCTGAGTTTGTACTAATTATATGTATACAGGAGAAGGTAGACGGACTTCTTAGATAAGTCAATTTTTTTCATTCGTTGTCTGTACACCATTTCCCCTTTTTTTGTTGAAATATTATTTGGGACGTGGTAGAGGTCACTTTGATTATATTTTTTCAAGTTCATGAATTGTACTCAGGAAGAAAATAGCAAGTTCATATTTTAGTATTCTGTAGACTACCGTTTGGCTTTGTCAATATTCCGAGACTGAAGCCGAAAATTAAACCTTCGAAAATCCATAGCCTACTTGATGCCGAATTTTCTAGAACGCTCGTGTTATAACCAATGTTAGCAATGAGTTATTATTATTATTATTATTATTATTATGCCCTTGAAACAACCAATGATTTTCTGAAAAAAAATTAAAGCATTTTGCACGAATAAATAGGTATTGCAATTTTCTAGAACCTAAGACGAAAAACGAACTACCTATTAACATGAAATTTCCGTATCTCGGCTGCAATGATACGTGTTGCTGTGAAGCATTCTCGAAAGATACTGTGAGGTTTTAAAGATGTCATTGCGATTATTAAGTTCTTTGGAATTCATTCAATGTTCAATCCTTAGTACATCTATGAAAAGTCTCAAAGTTGTTCTTCGATGTGATATTTTTTGGTATTCCCTGCAACTCACTGTTACTTTACTGGTTGACTGGGATATGGACATACAAAAATCGGCTCATCAAAATCAATCTCAAGAGCAAGGACGTCAAAACGACGGATCCCTCGATTAGGTCGATTTCAATGATACCAGATCTTTCGAAGTATTTGTCTGTATCAGTATTCATAAAATTTTCAATAATAATCATGATTCCCTCAGGTTTAATTATTGTTCGACGGTTTGAGAAGAAAAGAAGAAGAAGGTATAGAGATAGCTGCATACTTATAGTTATAATGAAATATGTACAAATTTCTTAAAGTTATAGGGTTTGGACATACATATAATATTATAGTCCAAAATGATAATTTCAATTTTGAATTTTTTTAATACGTTTCACAATCCGTTCGTATGGTGTGGATACATAAAATTTCATTAACTATCTACATTTATTCACATTCGTGAAATGTATTCATGAAGAAATTAGCAAGTTTATAATTGATTACCTATTTCAAAGGCTCTAGTCTGTGTGAAGCAATTAATTGAGGAAATAAATAAAAAAAATAAAATAAATAAAAATATTATTGATATGTGAATACTGTTGGATATCTCATTCGAATGATGAGCAATGATTTCGATAGAATTTTTTTTGCGTAATTGCTGCTTAGCTAGTGTAGTAGTTGATACAAATTAGATCTCCCCTGCCCTCACATCGGATCTATATTTAAGGAACCAGTCTTAGGGCCGATATTATAAACGTGTCGACCGAGAATTGGAATTCAATTTCAGCTTGAAAACCAGTTTTGTGAGCTCAAAATTGTCCTCGAGTAGAGGATAAATCTCAATTCTCGGTTGACATGTTTATAATAATGATAATAATAATAATAATAATAGTAACAATAATATTAATAATATTTATTCATTTCATCACAGTTGTTGATTATGTGCAATAAAAGGGAAATACGTCATACAAAAAAAAAGGAAGAAACACAATTTTTAGTTATTTATTGAGCAGCAGTAGTCAAAAAATTTTTGAATATTATAGAGTTCGCATTGCAAAATCAGTTTTCGAGTTCTATTTTTGAAGATTTTCTCATTCTGGGCACTGTGATAAGATGATGGTGGACTGTTTTAAAGCTTGAGAGACATAAACTCTACTTGATGCTGCGATAAAGTGAGACGACATTTGGGCAATGAATATCTATCCATTCTTCTTGTTTTGTTGCGATTCTCAAAATCTATGAAAAGTTCTTCATGTTGACGAACAAACATTTAACATTTATAAATATACAATCCAGTCATCGTCATTAAACTATGCTCCTTGAAAACATCACGGCAAGTCTCTGTTCTCTTAATTCCATAGATTGTTCGATTTGCTCATTTTTGATCTAGAAATATTCTGTGTGATGAAGAACTGCCACCCCGAAAAATTATACCATATGATAGTTTGCAGAATATATAACCTTGAAAACTGGCGCATTCAAGTGATACTTTGAAACGTTTAGTGAGTATATCACCGAGTGCAGACGTTTACTAAGGGTGCCGCAGTGGGTTTCCCACTTCATTTCGTCATCAATATAGATTCTCATTAATTTTGTACACGAGTGTGCAACTATCTCATTGTTTCTCATATTAATTGCCCTGGGAGGTGTGAGATTTGATTTCCTTATTCGGTAAAACATTGCCTCTGTTTTGTCTATATTTAATTTGATTTTAGTTGCTTCACACCATTGACTTACCTTCTTCAGTTGTAATTGAGCGGTGGATATCACGTTTTCTATAGTATTTCCAAAAGCAGTAAAGTGGGAATCATCTGCATATAATGAAACATAAGACTAACCCTGAGTATTGTCCTATTCTGCTTCGCAGAATAATTTGCGAAATGGTGGAAGATTATTCATGGCCAGTATCAAAAACGTGTCAACCGAGAATTGAAACTCATCCTCAGTTTGAAGGCTGAAAATTTTGAGTATACAGAATCCGGTTCTCAAGCTGGGGTGAAATTTCAATTTTCGGTGGATGAGTTTATTATACTGGCCCTGAGTATTTTCCTACGCTGTTTCATAGAATGATATTCCATATTGAGGAAAAGTATCTCTGCATTATCTTTCCTTCATTGTTTATTTTTTTATTTACCATGGGTGACTCAGGGGGTTCCGGATTGATTTGACGAATTTTGTCTTAAAAATCAGGTTACTTACTTATTTTACATTTCCAGCAAATATTTTTATCATCAAAATGTTACTGAAAATGCTTCTATGAAAATATTCAATTGGTCGAAAATTATAATAACGAATCAATTCTGAATTTATCAGATATCGAATTTTGAAATTGTGGGTTTCACAGATTCGTTGAGGTCACTAATGAGTGAACTCAATGGAGTTGATTAGTTTTTGAAAACAATAAATACAAAATGGGAGATTCCTTGAAAAAACATTATAGATGTATGCTTTCAATAAATGAGACATCCGATAAGAGGAAAACCTATAACTGATAAATTTCGTTCAACTTTCTTCAAACTGAAAATTGTATTCTTTCACAGAAATATACTTCGGTAAAATAATTCCTTCTCATAGTACCTACGATTTTGTTTGTTCATGTTTCTTATACATTTTCCAATTCATTTATCGGTCATTCTAGAGATTGAGTGTTGATTGCTTTTAATTTTGTGAACATCATTTTTTCGTATCTTTCAAACAGTAGTAGATGAAAATTCCTTATATTGACAAGCAACTTGCCTCTGCAATAATTTAAATATTATATTTCTCAATTCTTCATAACTGCCTTTGCTCTAGACTCATTATTAAAAATTACCCATTACTCCAACGGAACATTGAAATCTTCCAAGTACTCGCCCTTTGATCAGATGATGAATTTATTCAATAGGTACGTGATACATTTTCAATTATTTCTATACATTATACATCAACCAATCTGACAAATTGATATCAATACATATTTGTATTCGACATTAGCTTCAGCTTGAAAAGGGATCACATGACGACATTTCTGGAAATATCTGCACTCAAGCATAGGATGAACAACAACAAATTCACTGTTAAAAAAATATGTTCAAACTGAAAATTTCATTATCCTCAATTAATCAATTCTGATAATCTGATCGATTATATTTTGATGAATAATGCCGTTCTCCATTATATATAAGTTCATGGGAGAAAAACAAGTGAATCTAAAGCAAATCATATCGAAACCTGAACAAATTAGATAACTTCACCTATTCGGTGACCTTTCAATTCACGCTAAAATCCGCTTCCATGCAGTTGATTCCGTTTTCAAGGAATTGTTGGGAATATTTAACAAAGAGAGAACGCAAGAATTTTATGTTTATATTTTTAGCATGAGCGTATTTAAAAAATGTATATTTTTCGTGAATATTCATTAAAGAATATACTTCTGATATCGTCTCGGAATAAATTCATTCGTAATCGTTTCCGACTAGGTTGCACGTCTGATAATGGACATATAAAAGTTCATCCAAGAAAAATGGCCCTCGCAAAATCTGACTTCTGGGGTCATTTCACTTGAAAAAAAGTGACGATCTGAAATTTGTTTATTTTCGGTCCATTTGATATTCATTTGTCAAATTATTGGCATATGAAGAATTGTCGATATTGAAATTCGTGATTTTCTGAAATTTTTATCGAATTCAAAAATTTATTCCGACATATTAAACATAGTACCTATTAGCCTTTCCCTTTTGAGATTCTACTTCAAGTAGCCATTATTCAGCTGTTTTTTGGCACTATTCTGGGAGCCCTATTGCTCAAACACAATGATTGCTTGATTCGAACTCTCTAGATAATTTTTTGTCAGGACAACTAAAAACGAAATTTTATAAGGTTGAAATTGAAATGAGAGAAAATCTAATCGGAAGTATTTTCGAGAAATTTCTACGCAAAATCAAACTCTCAGTAGAATGTCAATTGAAAGTTTAATCAAAATGACTCTCTCAAACTTCATCTAAAGTCTGACGATCTCCTCCGGAATCACACTGTGTATTTATTGGATTGTCATTGACTCCTTTATCGTCTCTGAATTTCTTTTCTAAGAATTAATTGAATAAAATAATAATATGTACCTTCTTCTTCTTGAAAATGTAGGTATATGAGAATAATGGATTCTTTTATAATTCATGACAGATGATATATTGAGATTTTAATTGTGAGACAAATACCAGTGTTTTCAAACATTGGTTCCATACCACACAGTTCCACGCCCCTTTCTCTCGCTTATGTATAATTGAAGTTCGAAGTTGAAAACATCGAAGTGAAAAATTTCAGATTAATAATCCTCGTGTTACAGTGGTAGTGTACAAAAGCGATCCGAAACGTTTCGACCGTATTACATGAAATATTTGGTAGATAGAAAAGTTCGTGAGCCATATATTCCCTAGCAAAAATCATGAGTTATCAAAATCTTCTTGAAATTTTTCCCAGTTTTAATATTGCACGATAAAAAAGTATTTTTTATGGGAAATCAAGAATGAATATGTTGATTATGTAAAAAAATACGTGGAATTGAGATGATCAATAGTAGTGTTCTTTGTTTTTATCGACGTCTGAAGCGCTTCATCTGTATTTCAGCGATGAATGTCTCCCCACATTAATTCCCCATTTTCGATCATTATCCAAAATATTCCCTAAAAAAAATTTGTATGGCAAACCGGAAAGTTCAATGAAAAAAAGGGTTTTTAATATTCCATAACTCGAGGCTTTATGAAGATCGCCGCCAAGCAAGCCAGTAAATACATCCTAATATGCTTTCCTTCTTGACGTTCATCAGACGAAGATATCTGTATTCACAAATGGGGGAAGCGAAAACCGAGGTCATGCAAATGAAACAGAGTTTTTTCATATAAACAAGTATAAGAGACGTCTAGTAATCGCACCGTATAAAAATGATTATGAGACTATGTTGCCAAACCTCATGTCGTCTTATGCTCTTAATGTGAAATAGAAAGAACGTATATATCATATACGCAACTAGTGGTAGTCAGCGCCTCTATCGTGCCTTGGTTGAACTGAAATATACGGTTTTGTACAAGATGAGAGTATCTGACGTCATCGGCGAAGTTTGGCATAACGACTCAGGACGTTCCATGACGTCGAAAAACACTGAAAATTTCTCAAGACAATCCGACGTCCGTATATCGGACGTCAGATTGCAAGCGGACGTCGAAATGATGGTAAATCGGCAATGTATGGCTCTCCAAAGGCGGTTTGCTGTATATATATATATATATATATATATATAAGCTATATTATGTTAAAATATTATATTCATTAAAGATATTTTCAAATGTTTCTGTTTGTTTTAATTTGAATATGGTTCTTAGACATCTTTTTTGTAGAATAAAGACTCTATTGGCCTCAAGTGACCTGGCCCAGAATATGATTCCATATTTTATTCTGGATTGCACAGAGGAGTGGTATGCTGTAAGAGCCGCATTCAGACCAACTGTGTTTGTCAATATTCTTAGTGCACAGCAACACTTAACTACCGTAGATACCACCGATTCAACTTGTGGCCTCCAATTCAGTTCACAGTCAATATGGATGCCCAAAAAGGACAAAGTATATACAGTTTCAATTCCTATATTTTGAAAATCTAAACTAATATTACTGGAATTCCGTTCTTTCAGCATTAAAATTTTTGCTTAAGCAAAATTTAAGTGTAGATTATTATGAGCGAACCATGTTTCCATATTTCCTAAATCTTTCAATACTTTTGATTGGCATTCATCAGGAGTACTTCCCTCGCACATCAATGATACATCATCAGCGAACATGACGACATTGTTTGATGTTATTTGGACTAAGTCATTGGTGTACAATATATAAAGGAGAAGACCAAGTATGGAGCCTTGGGGTACTCCTGCTTGCACATACAATCCATTGGATATTAGTTTTTTTTTTCCATTTGAAGACACTTCTACAGTTCTTTGAATTCTGTTTTAAATACGATTGGAATAAATCATGAGCAACACCTCTAATAGCATATTTTTCCATTTTCCGCAATAATATTGAGTGATTCACCATATCGAATGCTTTGGTTAGATCTAGGCACAAGGCCATTGTGATGTGATTATTATTTAACGATTTTATTATTGATTCAAGTGATTGGTAAATTGCATTAATCGTTGATTTCTTTTGTCTGAAGCCACATTGTTCTTTCACAAGGATGTTATTTATTTCGAAGAAGGGTATTAATTTATCAAAGATGATTCTTTCAAATAATTTATTTAAATTTGACAATAATGATATAAGAGGATAGTTGTCATATTGATTTCTTTTCTTTTTTTTATAAACTGGCTTTATCCACACCCACGCTTCTTTGAGTGGTCGAACAATGTAGCATCAGAAAATTGCAGGAGTGATATAACTGTTTATATTTCTAAACTGTGTCATTGCTTTGGATATGTAGCAACTTGCCACACGTACGCTTGGAGCGCTTACTCCATTTACGTAGTAAAATCCTTTCTGCGTGAAGAAATTCGTTGGATATGGATCATCCTCAATAATATCTTCAATGAAATTAATTTCATTATTTCTGTTTTCAGTTGTAGACGAAATTAAATGATCCCTATAATAGAGTGTTTTCAAAATACCTGTTTTAACACTCATTTGATATCTCTTGGTATCTGTCTTTTTTCTGAACACACTTGTCATATGAATGAAATTTGAGATGATGTTAACGTGATTTGACGGCAAGGAAGGTAAACATGGCAAAGAAGAATCAAGTGTGTTTAGAAAAAAGACACACAACAATAGATATCTAAATTTATATTTTAATCAGTCAAATGAATGTTAAAACAGGTATTATAAAAGCACTTAACGGTAGGGAGTATTCAATTTCATCAACAAATGAAACAAGAAATAAAGAAGTTAATTTCATTAAGAATATTCTTGAGGATAATCAATATCTAACGAATTTCATTTAAAAAACCATTTTAAATTCAGAGGGTATGATAATAATCAGGAACCAACAATAAACCGTCAAGAAAAAACAATTTCATTGAATTGGATTCTTCATGTTCATGGACTTTCAGAAAGAATTCAAAAAATTGGTTCTAGATTCAATATGAGGACCGTTTGCAAAACACGAAATGATTCAAGATCTGTACAAAAACTAAATCTTTGAATAAGAAATGAAGATAAACAAATTATTTTCACAATATTCCCTGTATTTGTGGAAGAACCCATACAGAAGGAACATCAAGATCTTCGAAATTAGAATAACATAAAAAATAGACATATTGGTAGATCGCGATCATGTGACTTCCAACACATTAAAAATCTAATGATGGAACCTGACAGTTATAAAAGAAAAGTCGAGGATATCGGATATCGTTGGGTGAAACTGGGATCTATTCAATTGTTTGGAATGATTTGTTGAAAATTGAACTGATTTCAGGAAATTTTGAAATGAAGAAGCAATTTAACAATCATAGTAATTAATATTAATCTATGGTCATCATGTATTGACAAGATGTCATTTGGGGAATAAAATATTCTAAAGATTCTGTAAAGCTCATATTGACAAATTGTCTGAAGAGGGAATCTGACTTGAACTCCGAAACGTTACAAAGCTTGAGAGTTCGAAGTGTTGTCTTATGAAGTTTTATCATTTTTCAAAGACATTCAGAAATTTTCTTTTCTTCTTCCCATAGTAATTGAAAAATGGATCAGGGTATTTTTCCAATTATTGATTGTGGAGATGTTCAAATTTCCCCAACGATTTTCTGGTTCTGAAAATTTGGTGCATCCAATAACGTCAGGACCTCTGTGTTTCCGTCGTCTTTTCACTAAATAACTTGACTCTAGAATGTCAAAGTCCTTCGGATTCATAGCATATTGCACTCAATGTTGGAAAAATACGAAAGTGGTTGTTCTAGAACGCAAACTATGGTCTTTGTATCGGGAAATCGGTTATATCACGGCAAGAAGCCGCAACCGTTTCCGCTGTCAGTGGACGAACCTGCAGCTCATTTCCACCTGTGTTGTAGCAGCGTGAGCGCTAAGCTGCTTGAATACGCTACCAGTGGACGACCGGGCTAAAAGTCGAACGTTAGTAAACACTTTTCTGAAAGTATTTGGCCCCTAATAAATAATGCACAAGTTTTACGAAAGAACCTTCATTTCAATGTTCAAATATTTTTTTTTATTGATTTTTGGTTAAGAAACTGAGGAAAAAACCAAAAAAAGTCTTTCAGAAAAATGTAAAGACCTCCTTTGAATTATTTCAATAGATATCTAGGGATAATGATCGACTGAAATAGGATATATTATGTAAACATATTCTCTCTGTTTCCTATTACCGTTTCGACCATTAATGGTTTCAATTTGAAACGATACTGATGAGTCCGCAACCTCTTATTCATCACTTCGTATCGAAGGAGAGACAGGCACATGTATACATGACAAAACGATGTTGTGTAGATTCAATAATAGCCTGCTCAAATTCACACTCGTTCAACCTGTTGCAACTTTCAAAATATCCGTTAGATAACTCTACTGTAAAAAATATTTTTCATCAGGAATAAATGCAGCAGATAACAGTTATATTAATTTTCATATCGATTCATGCCATGCCAGTAAAAAGCCCCCTTCAAATTGACCATTCTTTTGGATTGAATTGAAAATGTTAAAAATGGCTATCGTGGGTTGTCTTCGGCAGTTAGGCATTTGCTGTCGCGGACTTTTTTATAGATTTTTACGAGCGCTACAAAATTGTTTTTCACCATGTTTTTCTATTTCTTATAGTTTACGTATCGTCACCCGTAAAAGCCAGAAAGTACCGGGGTTTTTCATGAACAATCGATCTTTTTCTTATTTCTTCGTTATATAGGGATAAACCCTACATGAAAACCTCCCGAAAAATTCTCTACAATATATTGAAAGTTTCATCAGAATCGATCATCTAGTTCCTGATTCTATATTTATAATATTAGTATGGATGAGCTATTATCTACGAATAGACTGATAATTGTTCCATATTTTGTTAATTCAAATTGAAACTAATAGAATGTTTATCGCTGTCGGATATATCTCTCACTTGTGGAGAGCACTATCGAAGTGACTCACTCTTATAGTACTCAAAAACTTAACGGAATCGTTATATAAACTTTAGTTTGTGAGGAATTAATATAAAAAAAATAGTTGAAATATTCACAATTTCGAACAAAACGGACAAAGAAATAAATTGTTTTCTTCTAATCATGTGTCAAAACCGTTTATTCTGCGACATCTTGTAGAACAAAATCATGCGAGAATATCTGAGTTTCGCACATTTTTTATTTCAAATTGGTCTCCTGTCTCGGATTCTTCTATAATTCGTCAAATTCATGAGAGAGAACAAAGTTCAGTCAATTACTATTTTTTTCAAAGCAAAAATCACGAATATTCCATCAATTTCAATAAAAATTCATCGAACAAAGCAAATGAAAGCGTCGCGAGCGTGGTGACTTAATAGTGACATTTCGGAAAATGTACAGTTTTTTCGGCAGTGATCTCAGTGCTCTGTTTGAGTCGGTAAAGATTTTCGAGAACCGATTGGACAGATATTTCCGGAGGTGATGTGTATGCGTGGGGTGAAATGGGAGAAAATTGTTTGTTTGGGGTCCGATGAACTTTGTTCTCAGTTTGGTTTTGGTAAACACAGGTCTTATATTTTTGTATTACACTATTTGTTTGATTTTGATTTTTAATTTGAAAATTTAAAGGCTATATGCCTCCTTTCTTGTTCTAATGAATAATAAAATGACATTCAATAGTCGTACAGAAGGCTTATTCGAATTCTCGCTTATTCAGAAATTCGTCACTTCTTAGCTCATTCATGAATTTTGAACTTGCGGAAGATTATCAGAGCCTTCTGCATTTGTATTATAAATAACCATTCTCTAATTCTATATCAACTTCGTTCATTCTGTCACATCTTGTAGAACAAAATTGTATGAGAATATCTCAGCTTCGCACAGTAATTATGGTAAAAATAATTTATTTCATGTAGGCCCCCTGACCCGGATTCATTCATTTTGAGTCGAATGAAGTGGAGCACACAGAGGGGAAACCAAGGACCTGCAGCTCCCTCGAGATTCATTTCAGTTCAAACAAATTGAGACTTGTGGATTCAAAATTGTCATATGTCAAAGCTGCATATTAATGAAATACAATCCTGGGTGAGCCCTTGGAAGAATTAGAGAAAAAAAGTGTTCTGTCAATTGATATTTTCAATGAAACAACTTTTATCTACAACACGATATTTATGGCGATATTCCACAATTTTCAATAAAAATTCAATGAATTAGAGAAAAAATTATGAAGAAACGTTCTGTAGATGTTATTCGAGCAACATCGATATTCGAAAAGGTTATTATCATACTATAGTCCATCCAACGAGAAGTGATAGCGTTAGTAAACAACTAAATGTACGCCTATACACTAATGCATATTTTCATTGGTTACCGTTTACTGCTTTCTTCGTCTTCTTCAGACATTGAATCCGTTCCTGATGAAATTGGCCACGCCTTGTTGTTTTGGCGCGCTATCGCTTCTGGTTGGATAGGCAGTATAATATAAAGAAAATAGTTTCCGCCAGAGCTTCGCAATACCTTAGTTGATTGTTATTATAAAATTCTGTCCGAACATTCGACGGAACCTTTGCAGATGCCGAACTTTCAATATCGGATATTTTCTTCGTCAACTCATATGTATTTACAGGTCTGTGTGGATACTTGTAAATTTTTTGGATCTATATTTGATATCCACCCAGATGATATACTTTCGTTTTGTAACAAATGAAGATACTCTTCACCATCAAGGTTGTCCTAAATTACCAGCCGAAAACCCTAGACAAGTATTTTTGGATACTCATTTCTAAATGGTTTTCTCGAATGTTTATTTTTTTTGGGAGCAATACCGGGCCAGTGGGGAATTTTGGTGGCTATGGAAAGAAAATGAAGACTCACTCGTGAAAAGATTGTTCTTGATCTCTGGGAATTCACTTTTTTAATTGAGTTTCGAATGAATAAGATGCTTCTACTTTTTATCTTGGATATGAATTTTCTTCTATTTTTGATGGAACATGTTATTTTGATTGATTAGCATTTTAACAGAAAAGATATCTATGCAATGTTCTACGCAGACTAGGATGTCTTGATACTTCGACAATTTTCATAATTTTTTTTTATTTAACCAGAGAAACTGCAATAGAACTGAGAGAAGATCGTTATGTAGCGAAAAAAATTGAATAATTTGATAATCCAATTCCAGAGGATGTGCTGAGCAATTATCATCGAACTAATTGCGTCGATACAACAGCTACATCCACCGAATTAACTAGGCTTGGGACAGTGTGCAAGTAAGGTTTCCTGCCAGCGAAGTGCGAAAGGCTTATTATTTATTCACATCCTATTAACTTCCGGGCGAACAACATAATGAAATTATTAATATTTGAGCGAAAAATATGACGGATTCCAGTCATTCAAAGGTACAACTTCTGGAAGATGGCTAATTTTGGATCAGAATACATTGTAGCTGAAGAGTTCATCTTTTTCGATAAGTAACAAAAGTTGTATAATACTTCCTCCTAAAATTTTTCCTGAAATTTTTTTTCGTTTCAAAATAGGTACCTATTAGCACCAACATGGTATAAAGACACGTTTCACGTACGAGGAGATTTCATTATACAGGGTCGCCATGTCGCTATGGTCTCCAAAAACAAATCTGGCGTCTAATAAGAACCCAACGAAAGGAAATAAAGGAGCTAATAGAGCCCAGACACATATCAAAGCAATGCTGGCTTGAGTATCTGAAAAACTTATATACAGTGGAGGAAGATGCCATGGAAGAGTATAATATACCAGTAATAAATACGGATGACAATATAGAAATAGAAAGTACAGACATAGAACTAGCACTTAAGCAGATGAGGAACAGAAAGAGCCCTGGTCTGGATGGCATTCCCAACGAACTGCTCAAATATGGTGGACAATGTCTCGTGCAACATCTTACTAAACTGCTAAAAAAAATCTTTGATCACCAAAGGATACCGGATGAATGGCGGACAAGCATAACGATTCTCTTGTTCAAGAAGGGTGATAAAAAATTACCGGAGAATTACAGAGGCATAAACTTACTGAACTCGACACTGAAGTTGACAACTAAAATAATCACCAACAAGATAGGTAGCATTATAACACTCTCAGATGAACAACAGGGCTTCAGATCAGGCAGATCATGCACTGATGCAGTCTTTGTTATAAGGCAAATTGTCGAGAAATCTATTGAGTATAATAGACCAGCCTACATGTGTTTCATCGATCTTCAGAAAGCATTTGACCGGGTAAAGTTGGGAGATGTTGTCCATCTGCTCTATAGCAGACGGGTGCCCTTCAATCTGATTAAGGTGATTGAAAACATATATAGTGCCAACAAAATACAAGCCCGAATTGACGGAGAACTCACTGAATCAATCCCCGTAGATAGAGGAATACGTCAGGGCGACTCACTGAGTCCGCTCCTCTTCAATATCATAATGGATGAAATTATAAGACAAGTTCGCCATTTGAAAGGTTATAAAATTGGTAACCGTAATATAAACATCTTATGTTACGCCGACGAGGCTGTGCTTGTTGCGGAAAATGAAGACGATCTTCAGAGGTTGCTGTACCGCTTCAACTGTGTAGCAAAGTCCTTTAACATGGTCATTTCTGCATCAAAAACAAAAAGCATGACAACATCTAAAATACCAACCAGATATAAACTTGTTGTCGATGAAAAAATTCAACAGGTAATGAAATTCAATTACCTAGGTGAGCTCTCTGGATATGGAGATATTGAGTTGGAAGTTAGACAACAAACAAACAAAGCACTGAGGGTCGCTGGTTGCTTGAATGACACGATATGGAAAAACAAATATCTAAACACTGGGACTAAGGCACGAATATATAAATCTGTCATAAGACCTATAATGACATACACAGCGGAAACACGACCAGATACTGAAAAAAACGAAAAGAATCTTGGAGGTCGGCGAAATGAAGATCTTACGGAAAATCGCCGGCAAGACTTTACTCGACAGAGAACGAAGTGACAACATAAGACGGACATGTAGAGTGGACAATATAACCGATTGGGTGCTAGGAAGAAAGATGGAGTGGAACGACCATATAAGTCGAATGGACCAACAAAGAGTGGTGAGGATAGCCCGTAATGAATCCCCCATTGGAAAAAGAAGTTTAGGAAGACCACGAAAGAGATGGAGCGAAAACCTCACCGTCCATTGAGAGTAGGCGAGTTATGAAGAATAAACAGGCAATTGTGCCTAACATAGAGAAGGAAGAAGAAGAAGAAGCCATGGCTTACTCCCAGATTTCAAAGAGCTATTGAATCAGTGAGAAATATATAACAAAACTATATGCGATGAAGATTTTTTGAAGGTTTTGTTTTTGAAAATGGATACTCGAGATTATGGCTTTGAGCGGAAATATTCTTAGTGATCTATTTTTCCAATTTCTTATGACTTTTTTTAACACGATTGCAATTCTTCGTTCAGGATATTTCAACAATATCGACTATAACTTTGGCAGAACACCTCGAATGGAACTACCTAAACTCAAATCATGAGAGCGTTGCAGATACTTAGCTGCTCCTGCAAAAAGTATACCTTATCATGAATGAGCTGAAGAATATCGTATGGACAACAAGCCTGTGTGTGGTATAGTACCGACATGCTGGAACCAGAAGCTACGATGGGTTACTCGTTTCACTGAATTCCTAGATTTTTGGCTGCAAAAATGTGCGACACTCAACAGTAATAGACAGCTGACGAGAAATAGAGGTTCGAGTACTGTCAACCTGAATTTGAGACATGTGATGAAGAACCGTTGTTCCACGAAATGCAGTGCTTCAGGTCATAATATTTGGGATTTCAATTCTTGAACCAATTATTCATATAGAACAACACTGATTGACCTGAGCGTGGTTAGCTGATACAACCCCGAAACGAGTTCTCTATTCGACTGTTTAATTCACCTCAAACATATCGGAATATATGTCAGGAAGTCTCGTCCTAGTTAAACGGAAATTTCCACATAACTAGGGCTATGCACGGCCGAGTTACCTCATCGCCTCCTAGAATATTCGTTCTGCTAAGTAGCGAATTTCAGCAATACCCAACGATCACATAACTATGATGAAAGCCTTAATCTGCAAATATTTATCATATATAAACTCTACTGACAATTATAACCTGAACAATAAGTTCAACCTCCTTGTGTAGTACACAATAAATACTTAAAAACATTTAAGTTCAACTTCTCTTTGTACTACGCAATAAATACGTGCAAACGCCACTGTGTATTCAACTCCCATTTACAACCCCCTACAACTTAAAACCACCCTGAATTCAGTAGCCCTACAACCATCAGAATTCTGCACTGTTACTTCATTGTACTAACAACCCATAAAAGAAAGCAGAAACGTCTCTTGAGAAAACTAATCTCAAAAGATACATGGTCCTTCGAGCCGGATTACCAATCTACATGGTCTATCCAGCCTCTCACTGAAGAATATATTCACCGTAACCAGCGAAGCCCCAAGTTCCTCCAAACTTCTAACTTGAGAAGAAACCAATTGCAGCATTCCAAGCCACAAGATCTTTCACTGCAAAGGATACTCGACGCACCCAGCCAAGCCACAAGGTCCTTCACTGGAGAAGAACGAATCCAAACAATCTACCAGGCCTTCCGAACCTCCAAGTGAAGAAAATATCACCCGCAGGCATCCCAGCCACTAGACCTTTCGAGCCCTTTGGGCAATCACCGCTTCAGAAAACGATATCTGCCGCAGCTTACCAAGCCAGCAATCTTAAGAAGAAACAAATCTTTTAGGCGACATCCATATAAAAACTCATCTCAAACTTCAAGCTCAATAAACAAAACTGACAAAGATGGAAGAAATCCGAAGTCAACAACTAGAGATCCTGGAGCAGATAAAGAAAATACATTCAAACATGAAGAAGGATGCCGAGAAAACAAAAATGCTAGAGTACTTGCAGAGAAAATCCGACGAGATAGATGAGTTATGGAGCATATTTGAAATGAATCACGATCAACTGCTGGATGACTTACCCGAGACCATTGAATATCACGAGAAAATATTCTACGACCAGGCAGCAGATATCTATGACGATGCCATGGAGTACCTAGAAATATGTCGTCAAGAAGCCATACTCCGAATCACACTTAAATATCGAATTACTGACTCTCATTAGCAACTGTCCACGATATGGGACCAACATGAAAACAATCAGAAGGCCTTCTATTTCCAAAAAGAAGCAGTACGAGACATTTGGAAAGCCATCTATGGGACGTATACACAACTTCCCAAGTTACAAGAAGACAAGGACGAAGCAGAAATAAGTGGCATAGGTCAAGCCGAATCAGGGTCTTCGCAACATGATCTGGAATTCGGTGAATTCCAACCGAAATACCAGAGTTCATTCAGAAAAAATGCTGCATTGCACATAACCCAAGGAATTCTCAATACGTATTCCGACTCGACGAACTCTTGGACTCCACAAGGTTAGCACCTTTTGTTGAAAGTGAAGAAATAAAACACCTGATTGAAAATGTAATGTGGTATCACGTCCAATCAGCGAATGGTCCCGCCGATTTGATAAAGCGGGGTATACAGGTCCCAAAGCTAATCATCAACAACCTATGGGTGAAGAGTCCAGATCAATGACTTCAGCATCTCACCAATCTCAAAGAACCAATGCCGAAAAACTCCTCATCTGATTGCATCATCGCTTCAAGTAGCAGAAAAACATTAACTGCCACCACTGTTGAAGAAAAACCTCTTAGTCCACACCATGGGGAATTAAGGGAGGCCGGAGAAAAACCTAGGAAATTCCATTTCAAACGAGTCATAACAGATGATACACTCACCGTCGAAGAAATAGCTACGGCAGTGTGGATGGTACGAGCAGTGACACTGGTGAACAAAAAGCGATTCAACCGACCCATCTCTAAAGTATGCAAATTACTCGTCCAGCACAAAGAAACCTGTCGAAAACCATCATATAAGAAAAAAGAAAGCAGAAGCCCTTCAAGAATATCTAGTTTCCCTAAGACCCTTTCGATCTTAGTAAGCTGGCGATGGCTAAAGCAATCTACACCATAAAGTCGCTTAAATCTGGATTATATATCGAACACTTAAGCTATGGCTACATAAAAAGGGGTAAATTCAGGATCCAGTTGACATTCCCACATTTCAAGATGAAATTGGATTGACAAAACGTGAACCGCTTCGTGGGAGAACTCAATCAATGATGTGTGGCGGCAAATGACATGTCCAGAAACGTACATTGCTCTGAATTCACTCATCTTCTAGGAATGCAAAATAAAATTAGAATGGCCATGGATAGGTCAGAATACGTCCGGAGGAGTGAGAAACGTGGGTCCATCATCATGGACCATCCCCAATCAGCACCGAGACGTCAAAATACCAACCACCTGCCCAGCGACGAGGAGTCGCTGATAAGAGTTCAAGGCCCCCCGGAGTATGTTTAATTCACCTTAAATATATCGGAATATATTTCAGGAAGTCTCGACCTAGTTAAACGGAAATTTCCACTTAACTAGGGCTATGCACGGCCGATGTTTTAATTGCTATTAAATGAAAGAGTGTAAAATCATCGGATTCGCTAGTTCGTGATGGTATTCAATGAAATTCACAATCGAAACAGTTTGTACCAGGAATCACAAGACTTAGTATACGCTGACAAAATACTATAAGTATGATATAGACTTACCATTACCGGTAGGACAACGTGGCAAAATCGTGGTACTGTGTATTATATGAACTGACTCTGCTGGATGGTATATGATACTGGTTTGGTTTTGAAGGGCTAGAGAGTCTCGATGGTCCGCCCTTAGTGCGGAAGGGGGGTGGCCCTGGTCTTCTTCTTCTTCCTTTTACTGGCCTCAGTATAAGCCATATCAACTTCTAGCGCATGACAGCAAGACAAAGTTGAAACAAAGCTCAATATCGAGACCACCATCCAAGCATAACAATTGCATCGTGACAATTAAGATAATGAATTAAGGGGGAATAAACATATATACATATATACAAAATAAGAACAGAACAGCCGAGTTACCTCATCCCTCCTAGAACATTCGTTCTGCTAAGTAGCGAATTTCAGTAATACCCAACGATCATATAACTATCATGAAAGCCTTAATCTGCAAATATTTATCATATATAAACTCTACTGACAATTGTTACCTAAACAATAAATTCAACCTCCTTGTGTAGTACACAATAAATTCTGAAAAAATTTTTAAGTTCAACTTTTCTTCGTACTACGCAATAAATACCTGCAAACACCACCGTGTGTTTAACTCCCAATGTAGTGGATTTAAAACCCTCCACAATTAAGAACCACCCCGAATTTAGTAGCCAGTGATGTAGCAGAAACGTCTCTTGAGAAATCTTATCTCACCGACAGTTTGTACCTGAAAGCTATGTTTATTTGTTTCGTTTTGAATTTTCATCGTCATGAAAACCCTAACTGGAAAAAATACCTTTGAGAACACTAATTGGTTTGTTTATGATTGCATTTCCAACAAATCTAGGAATACTGGAGCCCATTTTCATTATTTTCATTTTAAAAATCAAAATGTTCAAGCAACCAATAAACCAGAAACCGTAGAGGCAATCCTAGGAGCAGGCCTGCCGTAATTGGGTGCGCGAGGTGTGCGCCGCACACAGGTACCGCCCAGAAGGGTGGCAAATCGAGTAACTCATGACGTGAAAGTCATTTTCATAATACTAAACCGGCTTATAGCATAAAAAACGACATGGCAAAAAAATCATATAACGATCAACACCATCAAACATTGTGTTTGTAAGAGGATATGCGCACACTTTTCATTGATCTCCAATGAAAGTTTGTAAGGTTATCGAGACAATCACACCCTTTCACTTTGGTCACCAATTGTGTAAGCACAAGGAAAATTGTGCCTTACGTTGGTTGCCAATTGTGTAAGGTTAAAGAGATAAATTACGTTATGTAATAATTTAACGATAGATGCTCCAGCTAGTCAGAACATGGAACCACCTTACATTTATACGAGGTAAAAAGAAATAATATGCTTCTAGTCAGGCTAATGATAATTAAAACTTGAACAGTCGAGATTTATTCCTCTCTGATGACAATAGCTATTTACAATATCTACTATCACAAATTGAAACATTAAAACATGAGGACAAGAATATGTACAACTATGAACAATTTGTCACAAACATCATTCACGAGCGTTTTTCGTTCCTTGTTAACTTATCTTGTTGTAACAATGCCAGGTATGGGAAGTGACTATCCCTCGACTTCTTCCAAAGTTCGAACTCCTAAATCTCCAGGAAGACGTTGCAGTTGATCCAAAAGGAATGGCGTTGTAAGAGGTGAAAGTTGTATTCTTCCAAAGAGAAGTGTTGAGGGTTTGACTTCCTCCAAGGTGCAGGTACTGAAGGTTTGAAGACTTAGCTCCCTCCCAAGAGGTTTCGGAGGTTTAGTTCCCTCCAAAGAGGTGTCGGAGGCTTAGCCCTCTTCAAAAAGTTGCCGAAGGCTTAGATCTCTTCAAAAAGTAGTTGCCGGAGACTTAGCTCCCTCCAAAAAGTAGTCGCCGGAGACTTAGCTCCCTCCAAAAAGTAGTTGCCGGAGACTTAGCTCCCTCCAAAAAGTAGTTGACGGAGACTTAGCTCCCTCCAAAAAAGTGCCGGAGACTTAGCTCCCTCCAAAAAGATGCCGGAGACTTAGCCCCCTCCAAAAAAAAGCCGGAGACTTAGCTTCCTCTTAAAAAGGCTATCAAAAAACACTTGGATCAGTTCTTTGTATCGTCAAACTTCCACAATTCCCCGAGATCTCTGATAATCTTAGTTTACATAAAGAAAATTCAAGAAAGGGAAAAATGTCCTCGTGTTCACTGAAACACAGGCACAGATAAATCGAGAAATTGAAAATCATAGGGTCACGAAACTGTGAAATGTTCAAATTCAATTAATCAACTATAACATAGATAAACTAATCTAGAAGGAAGGTTGATTCATCGGATGGTTGAGAAAATCAGATGGAAAGTCGTACGATCCCCAAAATGCCAGTAACCAAGCGTGCTTCACCTCATATGAAACATATGAATCGTTAGCAAAAATAGATATATGGTTGTCTGATCAACTTCGTACTCACCAATCTTAACAATTGCCTAGGTTAAACTATTTCACTCGAGAATAAGAGAATAAACTACTGCCCCTTCCGGTGCAGCGCCAGAACAGCGGGATATCAGAGAGGTAATCTTTCGTTCGACGTGGCACACACCCAACTGCTCTAGCGACCACGCGTACTACCCGAAGGCCTTTTCCCGATCCGAGACGATCCGGAAACTCCCGAAATTTGAAGTCGGTAAATCATACCGTGGATGGATACCGTGGGTGGATAAGATTCCAGAGCTATGGTGAAAGCAACTTATCTAGAGGAAGGAACCTTGAACAAAAACCTGGCCCTCCTGAACGGGGGTTGAAGCATCGGGCTAACTCCTCGATCTTCGGAAAAAAGTTGAAATGTTAAAAAACCCAGTCAAAAGCCTCGGATCGGATTGAAACTTATAAATCGACGAAAGCAACGGAAAAGGATATCGAATTTTGGAACATGGAACGTACAAGGTCTCTCTCGGAAGATTAATGAAGTAATGCTCGAATTAGATAAACAACAAATACAGGTCGCAGTAATAACAGAAACCAAGAAGAAGGGTCAAGGGTCTGAAAACCTTGGTAAATACGACCATTACTACAGTGGCGTGCCAAAGGAAAAAAGAGCGCAACAGGGAGTTTCAATAATGATTGCGAAAACCCTCAGAAAGTACATAACATCATGGCAACCAATTAGCGAAAGAATTATCAAAATGAACCTGACATTATATGGCGAAAAAATAACAATAATCGGAGTATACGCGGTCAACGATGACAGTACGGTCAAAGAGAAGGATGATTTTTTCGAAAGTTTACACCAAGAAATCAGTCAAATAGGAAAATCTCGAGAAATAATTATATTGGGAGATCTAAATGGGAGAACAGGATCAAAAATTAAAGACTGCGTTGTGGGCCGATATGGAGAAAATGTGACGAATGACAACGGTCATAGAATAATAAACCTATGCCAACAGAATGACCTCAGGATAATGAATGGTTTCTACCCACATCGTATGATACATAAATATACTTGGTCACAAAATACACGAAATCTAAAGTCCATAATTGACTACCTAATTTTGGCTCAGGAGACAGACCTGCAGGCATATGATGTCAGGGTTTTTCGAAGCGCCACCTGCGGTAGTGATCAACACCTCTTGAAAGCAAAAATAGGATTCTCCGCAAGAAACAGAAAGCAACACCCCGTAACACTAGAACAGCACGAAACAATTGAAGATACACGATATAACCTAGACAGCTTAGAACACGAAAGCACTAGAAGACTTTATGCCAAAAGACTTGATGAGAAACTGGAAGATATTACTTTCGAAAACACTGATGACCATTACAACCACATCAAAAAATGCCTCAAAGACGCTGCAAAAGAAGCCTTGGGAGTGTACGAGCTAAGAAAACATGATAAACCATACTGGTGGGATGAGGATATTGAGAGAGACATCGCAGAGAAAAGAGAGTTAAACCTGAAATAATAATAATAATAATAATAATAATGTCTTTATTGAAAAATTATGTGATCATATTCTGTAAATAATAAATATAAGGGCGAGATTCAGTTGACTTAAAGCAACTGCTCTTCCACCTAACCCAAAAAATGAAAAATAACTCGAAATAATAAATAACAAAAACAAAAATACCTTGGCCCAACAAGATTATATAATTAATCCAAGCTAAATGCAGAGAAGAATCAGCAAAGAACATAAAGCACAACGTCAATGAAACAAGGGCTACTTGGCATCGAAAAAGCAGGAGGATAAAATGTTGTTTAAGGAAGCTCAAGTAAGAGTTAGAAGAAAGATCACTCAAAAGAAGAACGAATCCTGGGAAAGAAAATGTTCAACAATAAACTCATATTTAGGAGGACGGAAAAGCACAGAAAGCTGGAAAGTATTAAGGTCACTACGTCAAAACAAAAAGACAGATTTAATATCCCCTATTTCGTTACAAAATTGGGATTCATATTTCAGCAAACTGTTGCAGGAAGAGAGAGATCAATTCAGAGAAGTCAATCAGCATGAAAATGAAATGTCGTTTTCGGCCTCACCCATCAGAATACAGGTTAAAGAAGTAACGAATGCATGCCAGCGCCTAAAAAACAGAAAAGCTCCGGGTCCAGGCAATATACCAGGAGAATTAATAAAGTACGGAACGAAAAAATTATTAGAACATCTAGCCAAGCTTTTTCAAACATGCATTAACACCGGTAAGATCCCAGAAGAGTGGAAAGAATCGTATCTCACTCCTATACTTAAAAAGGGCAGTAAAGAAACATGTGAAAACTACAGAGGCATCGCAGTTACAAGCTCAACAAGCAGACTTTATGGAAAAATACTTAAGTCTAGAATAGAACAAGAGTTTGCTGATCAGGAAGCTGAAGAACAAGCTGGATTTCAGGCCGGACGGTCAACGATAGATCATCTATTTAGTCTGACTCAAATACTAGAGAAATTGTCAGCTGTGAATAAGGAAGTCCATCTATTATTTGTAGATTTGAAGAAAGCGTACGGCAGTGTTCCGCTTATCAAACTCTGGGAAGCATTGGAAACGACAAACGTGAATATTATGATAATCAAAGCCGTTAAAGAACTATATAACAACTCCTTTATCAGAATAAAAATAGGAAATAAGCTCTCCAGCGGCTTCTCCGCAAATAAAGGATTAAAACAGGGATGTTGTCTGTCCCCCACGCTTTTCAAAATCTTCTTGGAGAAAACTCTACTGCGACGGAAACGAATATGCAGCAATATGGGTATACCGCTCAACAACACCACTATCTACACCTTGAACTTCGCCGATGACCAAGTGGTCATGGCTCAAGATCTCGATGATCTGGAATATATGACCAGGAAACTGATTGAAGAATATAGACATTGGGGACTGGAAGTGAATGTTGCTAAAACAGAGTACATGTGCGTGGGAGGCCCCCAGCAAAGTATGATTCTGGAGGATGATCAAGTTATTGAAGGCTGTGAGGGGTATAAATATCTGGGAACAAAGATACCCAGTAGCGGGACCCTAGAAGAAGCTATAAAGGAGAGAAACAACCAGGGAAGAAAAGCAATATCTATGCTCAACAGCGTTTTATGGGACAATAAAATATCGAAAACAAATAAACATCGAATATACAACGCTATAGTGAAAAGCATAGTGTCCTATGGGAGCGAAGTGTGGCCGCTGAAGGAAAAAAATATACGAACCCTGGAAGCAACAGAAATGGACTTCTGGAGACGTGCGGCGGGCAGATCCCGGGTAGAAAGAATAACTAATGATAGAATACGAGAAATAATGGGTGTCCACCGCACAATAACTGATGACATAAGAACCAAACAGCTGAAATGGTACGGTCATGTTCAAAGAATGGCAGATGAGAGACTCCCTAAACAGGTTCTGGATTGGAAGCCAACTGGAAGACGTAAAAGAGGAAGGCCCCGTAAATCCTGAAGAGAAGGGATAGACAAGGAAATAGGAATGCTTGGGCTTGAGGAGGATCTCTGGAGAGATAGAGACCGTTGGAGACTGGGAATCGGAGGACGTCGGATAACGTTTTGAAATCGATTTATATATAAATCATACCGTTACTCACCCTCTTTACCCGGTAAAAAAATTTCGAAAACGGAGAAATTTTTTTTTCTATTGAGTTTAACATAAATATTTTCAATTACGTCTAAACGTTAACCAGACAAGCATATTTGATAGATGGGATACAATAAACAACGCTCAAGTTGAACACAAAAGTGAGTGAAACACTACAGAGTTAAGTCGAATTTTCGAGACGAAAAAAACGACCCAAAAGTGGACCACGAAGGGTCACTCTCTAAAAAACTGAGAGTTAAAGCGAAAAAGGGTAAAACAGACCTTGGTTGCTGAAGGCCTCTCTCTAAAAAGCGAGAGAGGGACGAGGGTGCTCCACCGTGTGGGACGCCATCGTCCTACAAAGGTCCGAGAAAATGTCATGCCAAGATATTTGCATACAAACGTATGAGTCGAAATAGTTATTTTCTTATCAAGTGCAGAAAGTTTTACTTTTCCGTACGAGATTGCTGTTGCCCGAATGACGCAGAGCGGAGTTCGGGAAAGCAATCGAGTACGGGAAAGTAAAACCTTCTGCACAAGATAGGAACATTATTTTTTCGACGACCCCACATTGAAAATATATATTTTATTTCAACATACAAAACATTCCATGAAAATCCATAATACACATGAATTCTACATGTCGTCCCCATGGTACTCTCATCGTTGACGTTCGATGCTTAGGGACATATCATAATTCAGGTTATTCTTTACTGAAAGTGTGCGGGAAAAACCCCTGCTAATACTTTCCCGCACTAGTGACACTCTAAACTAAAATATGTACGGGAAAGTGGGTAAAAACGTACGGTCGTAGAAAAAAGTTATTTCCACACACAGAAGAAAATTCCTGGTGGGAATACGAAAGTTAAAAATAAAAACCGCCTCAACTCAAAAGAAAAGGGGACTCTACTGATACCGTCGTATCTATCAAGAAAAAAAAAAACTATAGATTCAAGATGGTGAACAATGAACACGTATGTGAGCGTTGCTGCGATAAGTCTGATAAGTTTATCAAATGTTTCCTTTGCGAAATGAAGTAACATTTAGTGTGTGCATCTATTAAAGATACCTGGTATAAAATTTTCAGTGAAAACACCAATATAATATGGATTTGTGATAACTGTAAGTACAGTATATGTATTAACGGCAAAATGTCGATGAAGAAAGAAAATGAGTACTTGAAACGTGAAAAAGAGCTGTTGGATAAATTGTTGCAAGAGATGTAATATTCAAATGGATTACAAAAAAAGTTCATGAAATCATAAGAAGACACAATTGCGGAAAAAATATATGGACAACGGTATGAAATCTTCCGGTCAATATACAGAAAAACCAGGTCAAGTGGAGTCCAATAATTCAGTAACAGATATCTTGTCGAGCAGCGTCAGTAAACAAACATTGTCGCAGAATCAGCGAACATATGCCTCAGCTACTGCACAATCAGTTCGAACTGCGAATAATGTGTCAAATCGGAGAAAAGTAAACAAATCAAAGAACAGTGATAATATTCCGAAATCCATTGTTGTTGCAAACGGAAATAATGAGGATTCAGAAACCTATGATATGGCCCAATATAAACTTCAAATGTGCCCGATCAAAGTTGGATCACAGTTAAACGCAGACGTGATCGAAAATTTGTTGTAGGACAAAACAAGGAAAAAGAAGTTATTCAGGGTGTACCTAAATTCGTATCATTGCACGTTACTAGACTAGCACCGAAGACTGAACCTGAAGAATTAAAACAATTTCTAATAGATAAATTTCCAGAGGTTACCTGTGAGTCACTTGTTTCCAAACATCCTGATATATATAAGTCTATGAAGGTATCAATTAGTCAAGAGAATCTCAAAAACATATAGAGAAAAGATATATGGCCAAACGGAGCGACTGTGTCCCGGTTTTTTCAGAGGAAAAAATCTACGATACCTCAGGAAATCCAGAGTAAACCAAGTCAATCTAGTGGAAATATTCTAAAGATCATGCATTTGAATGTGCAGAGCATTTCAAATAAATTAAACTTATTGGAAGTGTTGTTAGGTGAAAAAGCGCCCGACATTATCAGTGTTGTGGAACATTGGTGTAGTGAGGACAGCATTGCATCTATCAACTTGCCAGGCTATAAGGTGGCTGCATATTGCTGTCGCTCTGTTGGTATACATGGAGGATCTATGATTTTCATCAAATCAGGTTTAATGTTTAAAAGTTTGAAAGTTGCTTCTCTTTGCACAGAAATGAACTGTGAAAATGGTGCTGTGAGGCTCAGCTTTCAGAATCAAAATGTATGTGTTCTTAGTGTATATAGATAAACCCTTGGAAGCTTGGAAACATTTATTACTCAGCTATCTTCTATACTAATTCGAGCTTTAACCGCGGCAGAATGTGTCTTTGTGTGCGGAGATTTCAATGTTGATTATCTTGGTCCTAATTGTTGTAGTAAAAGACTTATAGGTGATCTTATGATTTCATTCGGATTGAAATTGACATTTTCTGAACCAACTAGAGTTTATACTTACAATAGAGGAAACACTTCCTCTTCCTTAATCGATTATATTCTCACGAATGTGAATTCTGATCTCTGCAAAACTTATGTATTTGAGCCCCATATTAGTGATCATAGGGCTATTTGTGTAGATTATTTAATACACAATGTAAAAGATGAGAACTATAAACGGGTTCAATCCAGGATTTTATGAGATTTCTCTATATCAAATATGATTTCACTTCTCGATTCAATTACTAGTGAATGTTTCAGCGAAATATATAATACATCTGATGTAGACAAAGGCTTTTATCATTTTTACAATATTTTAAGTTCTTCTGTTGAGGAGTTTTGTCCTTCAAAACGTATCTATTTCAAAAATGAAGCTGTAAAGTGGATAACGCAGGAAATAAAACAAACAAAAAATGAATTAAGGAAACTGCACTGGTTGGCTTCTAACACTCTAACAAACAATCTAATTGAGTTGTATAATGTCGAAAAAAAGAAATATACCAAAATGTTGAAGGATTCAAAGCTGAATTATCATGAGAATTTACTGAGACAATCAACTAATGTAAATAAGACCGTTTGGAACATTGTGAATAGAAACACCGCTTAAAAAGTCAACTGTGAGACATCCCTGGCATTAAGCATGAATGGTTCGATTTGTGATGATCCTAGTCAAATATCATCTCTTTTCGGTCATTTCTTTTCGACTTGTGCCTTGAGAAGCCTTGAAAACCATTACGGTTCTAATATAACGCAGACGTGCACTACATCAAGGTTGAATAAAAGTTCCTTTTATTTCTTCCCAGTGTCAAAGGAGGAGGTATCAAGTATCATCATTTCATTGAAAGATCGTAAATGTAGTGATTCAGAGCTTATACCAACGAAACTATTAAAGATGATAGCTGAACCTATATCTCCCCACCTCGCTCATATCCTAAATCATTCAGTTACCAGTGGAGTGTTTCCTTCTTCACTCAAGTTGTCCACGGTTATTCCGATTTTCAAAAAGAATGATACCATAGATATTTATAATTATAGACCTGTTTCTTTGCTTTGTGTTTTCTCCAAGGTAATTGAAAAATTAGTTTATAATCGAATTGTTAACTTCCTTGATAAGCATAAACTAATAAAATCTAGTCAACGTGGTTTTCGTAAAGGACATTCAACACAGATAGCTGCACTTTCATTTGTGGATTATGTTTATCGATGCTTGGATAGTGGTTTGTGTGTTGCCGGCCTTTTCTTCGACCTCTCCCGTGCCTTCGATTGCCTCATCATTGAATTTGTAATGAACAAACTATACAATTTAGGTTTCAGAGGAGTTTTCCTGGATTCGATGCGCTCATTCTCAACGGACAGAACTATGACTGTGAAAATCGGTGAGTGCTGTTCGGATCTGTTCAGTGTACTTTTGGGTGTTCCGCAGGGATCAATTATCGGACCACTCATCTTCATTCTATTTGTAAATGATGTTCCCGGTCATATAATGGCAGATTTGATTGCTATGTTCGCCGATGACACCTCATTCTCTATATCTGCTCGAACACATGAGGAATTGTTGAGAAAGTGTACCTTCTTCATGCAGAGTTTCACTGATTGGTGTCATCAGAATGCCCTGATTGTTAACCTCGACAAAACTGAGTGGATATTCTTCAAGTTGAGATCTCAGATTTCCCCATCAACTTTCACACATAATGACCATATTTTCAATTCAAAGCCATTTGTAAAATTTTTAGGAATATACGTTGATGATTTGCTAAATTGGAACACTCAGATCGAACAATTGAGTAATAAACTAAACAAAGCTTACTATGCAATCAGAAGAGTTAGAGATACACTTCCCATGCAATCTGTGCTAAATATCTATTATGATTTGTTTCACTCACATTTGAATTACAACATATTATTATGGGGTAGTTCATCCCCAGCAAACACGGCGATGCAAATGTAACTCTTATGCGATGTACTGTTTACCTCTCCACGCGCTCGCATATGCATCCAAATGTCCTCCACATCAAGTACGCATTTCGGAACAATGAGTAGTTGAATATGCGATCGCAAAACTAGTCACAAATGATACTCCATTCCTTGTCGCATTTGAGACGCTCATGCGAGTTGATTTTGAGACCACTTTTCTTCATTTCTTTTCGACGTCGCATAGGAATTTTGATGTGATACATAAATATATCTTCAAATAGGAAGCCATCTCTTATCACGTTTGAGACATATTTTGTTATACTCATTGCGTTGCTAATGATAGGTTTTTTGTGATAAATATCAAACCATTTTTAATGCAGGTGAAATATTGTTATTCAATTTGGATTTTATTACTTTATATATGTGACTTTATTCGAAATTTTCAATTCCAATATTCATTTCCCCCAATGAGAAGATTTGCTCCCAATTACATTATTTTATTGACTGGCGGAGAGCAAATTTACCAATAATAAATTTACATATATTTTAGATTAAATCATTGACTGCATGAGGATAATGAAAAAATCTATTCGAACAAAAAAACTATAATGATTAATAACATTAAGATAGAATAAAATAAAAAACAAAAAAATGGAAAAAGTAAACAAAAAAAGATGCAAAATAGGTTTGAGTATATACTATGTAGTGAGTTTCTTCATCTGCCTTTCTTTTCACTGCCTGGCATGTCGCAGCCATTCCTTCATATATATTTCTAAGTCTTTTTTCAAAATGCCTGTATTCCTCCTCACCACATCTGAAAAGAATGAAAGTATAAGTTAAAATTTTTTTTTCAATATCAAGTTGAGTAATTTGAACAATTTCGTTTAACTATTCAATTTATTGGTTCAACATATTTTAATTGATGAGAAGATAAAAATATAATTGCCAACGTTTTAAATTTTATTGGTATAGGTGTCTTAGGGTCGGTTTCACAAAACTTCGATTGTAGCGTTAAATTAATTGGAGCCACCGCGATTCGTTGAAACTTCAAAACGAGTGATTCGATTGGTTCGAATTTACATAAGGTTGTTGAATGGTACAATCAAAGCTTTGTGAAACTCGCCGTAGGTCATTGAAAAATTTCTGGCCAACAAATTTACAAGAATTATTTGAATAACTGCAAAGGTTATGTTTTACATAATAGCGGCTACACCTTAAATCAATTAAAAAAAACTCAAATCGAATACTCATTGAATAAAATCTTCATAACGGGACTTTCAGCAATTTTATGATTTGACCTCTGGCCGTTTCGTCGGTGAAAGTCCTTTTGAGGCAACTCATCACGAAATTTTTGCTGCCGTTACCCCAACGGCCTCATAAGTTTTGTACTGAAAAATGTTGAATTTGGATAAGGTAAACATTAGTTTGAGAAATTATAGGACATAATAAATCCAAATAAGATAAGATTTCAAAGCAGTTTAACTAAAGATATAATAATTAGTCAAAATCTAGGCTTTCCAATTATGGTGATAAAAAAAAGATATGAATAACTAAGAAATCTATACCGATATCACATGATATTTAGAAAAATTAGACCAGTGAAGAATTCAAGGGACTAGTTTCTTTCAAGTATTATAACTTTCTCAAAAACCAAAATTTAAATTCATTCGATTGCTTCAATTGTGTTTTTGTGAATTTCGCATTGAATTTCTTACCAATCTATTCTTCAATGTTGAATCACTTCTTAATCATTTGAATTCCAGATGATTGAAACCGATAATAAATTGAAATTTTAAAAGAATAAAGATATCGTGAAATGGTTTCTAGTGATAGTTTTCACAAAAAGGGAGCCAAAATCGAGCAATTTGGGATGCAATGTACATGTACAGCATTATTTCAGACAAGTAAACTGGAACTCAATTTTGAATATCTTCAGAACCAAATGAAATATAATAAATTCCACGGCAAAAATCAAGACAATTCTCAGGAGAGTTTTTTTCTAAATCAAAAAGTTCTGCGCCAACACACATATGAAAACTTCATTTTACGATAATTATATGTAGAATGAAATATCAAAATATTTAGTTTACAACAATAACTAAAAGAATTTACTTACCAATTAATACACTCAAATTGCAGAAAATAAAAAAATTGGAATATCGGATCGAACGAACAGCGAACTTCTAGAAACGAACACTAGTCATAAAATGATGATGGAATGGTTCCAAAAGAAAAAACTCAAGTCTAAAAATATTTTTACGTTGAATCTGTCAGACGTAAACCTACCCTCCTTTCGTCGTACCAGTGCGAATTCCATGACCAAACCGGGTTCTTATCTGGAGAGAAAAATATCCCGGATCCCGGGCAATACAACCCAGATGTGGTAGTTTCTCTAGAGTTGAAGATCGAAAGAATTCTAAGGAATTCTTCGATCTTCACCCGAGCTTACTCGGGTGAGTCGGGTGCAAATTCAGCATTTTTAATGCTAAATTTGGCATATTTGATTCATGTATAGCATATATTTTTGACGTTAACATATAGCATATTATGGAGCATATCTTCGAAAGTTCTTCCGCATTCAGAAGTTTCCAGTAATGTGCATATCCATTTGGGAATATTAAGATATAAAATATTTTATTAATATCTATACCATAACAACCATAGGTATTTCAATTCATTCAAGTTTGAGAAAAACAGTTCTTACAATGAAAAAATGAAAATATAACCAAGGACCTAGGAATATTTTGAAATCTGATAACTCAGAACCCCAATATTCATTCACATTCAAAATTTGAGTCGAAGAAAATTTATATTTCAGAAATAGCTATAGAAAAAAATATCAATGAATAACCAGCATTTTTTCGGCACTTTCCCAAATGAAAAAGCATATTTTTGGCATTTTCGAAACGCAAAACTAGCATATTTTGCTTCCCCTGAGATAACAACACTGAGTAACTCAACACTCTTTGGCTATGAATCACAATACGAACGAATATTTGCATCGCATGGGAATCACATTTGAGATATCTTTATTCATCGTCAAAATGTCGAGAATTTTTCTTCCACATGTCGTTAACAAAGCGATATCACAAAATTACTAGGTTTTGGACGCATATGCGACATCACAATGAAGATTTTATTTTATGTTGAAAATGTAACTCCACAAAAGTGTCAGGCGATGTAACGTGTTTGCTGGGTCGAATGTAAACAGGATTTTAATTGCCCAGAAGTGAGTTCTCAGAATGATGTTTCGGTTGAGCTTTCTGGGTTCTTGTAGACCATTGTATGTGCATTATAAAATTATGACAGTTCCTTGCATTTATATATATTATTGTCTTCTTTATGTAAAGGAAAACTTCAGTACTTTCCTAAAATTGTCTGATTGTACAAATTATAACACGAGGAGGCAGTGTATTCTCTCCATTCCTTTGCACAGGACCTCCAAATACGAGTGCTCCCCATATTATCAGGGGATAAAACTTTATAACCATCTACCAATGGAGGCGCGAATGCTAAAGTATTCTGCTTTAAAAAAAATTATAAAGAATCTACTATCTTCAAAAGCATACTATAGTCTCAAAGAATATTTTGATGATATCAGTATTGCTGCATGTGGCTGAAATGATATTTTGTTTGCATTTTATCTTTAGTCTGCATTTTTCTAATCTCTGTACGTTGACTTGTCCCATACATATTTGCTATATGTCCGAAGGGAATGAATAAAGTTATTATTATTATTATAAACTTATTGGTACCCGAGACGAGGGTGTACCATTAAGGGTTAGACATGGAAGGTTTTCAGTTATGGTCCAAAACTTTCAAAATGGACTCAATCACCCTGTATTTTTCGCACAGAACGATGTCTAAATCGGTAATTCAGGACCAATACAAGTCTGTCTTCCGCAACCTGATGAAGCTCAGGATCCCACGGATCATGATCACGACTGGAGAGCTAGAGAGGATGTTGGGCACTGTCCAGTCCCAACCACGACTCAGGAAATCCGTCAGCACAAAATCGCATCCGCCAGAAGTGCAGAGGTACCTGTAATATAGAAAAAGTCAAAAATCGAGAAAAATGAAATCAAAATCGGTGGAAAGGAAGTCAAAGTTTGGTAAAGATAAGACGTGTCTTCGCACCCTAGTAAGATGAACGATATAAAGATAAGTCATAAAAGGTAAATTTGTCAAGGTAAGACGTGTCCTCGCACGCAAGTAGGATGAGCGATATAAAGATAACTCATAATTAGTAAATTTATCAAGATAAGACGTATCCTCGCACGCTAATAGGATAAACGATATAAAGATAAGTTAAAATCGGTAAATTTATCAAAATCAGTAAATACTAGAAAAACTCATTACAAGTTCATATAAGTCAAAAATCAGAAAAAAGTCTGAATCCGTACAAAGTCAAAATCGGTACTATATTCTTCTTTTGCCTAGATGTTGTAGACCTATCGTATCGTCACAGATGACGAGTGACAAGTGACCCTCCCAAACATGCATGGTGTACTATTCAAAGATAGATGTTAGTAGACAAGGTAAAGAGATGAAGCAACACCACGCCGCCTGAGAATCTGTGGAAAGACACACTCGAAAGAAATATCCTCCACACATTCTACCGGACCAAGATACGAAGAGAAGAGATATAGTGACACTAAGTAGTTAGTTAGCAAAGTAAGGTGTACCACCTTGTACGTTTACAGATTGATCGAGGAAAGCGGAAAGGAAAGAGGAGGAGGAAAGATAATGGGCGCCAGCAAGGGTTACTTGCAATCTGAATCTCAATGGAATCTTAAGATCCATTGATTCAAAAGTTAAAAAAATTCCAAGGTACATCAAAAGTTACGCTAAAATTTATTTAAGGTATGCATAACAGTGATGAACCCCAGCAGATCAATAGGCATTCAGACTCAATTAAATTCGTCCCTCCTCGAAGATATAGGAGAGATAAAGATACAGAGGAAGTGACAAATAAGATAAAGATAATGAGAAGAGTCTTGAAATGCAAAATTGAAAGATAATAATGAAAATAAACGGGATAGGAAAAGAAATTGGTGGATCGATATTTGTTAACCTGTGCTCATTCCACAGCCACAGATATATGATAAGATGAGGTCGGTGCAAATGAAGACATAGATAAAGATACAATAATTATCTTTACTTGAACCAGAAGATGAAGATAGGTAAGCGGTAAAGGTAAGTTAAAGTAAAGGTATATAGGTAAAGATATGACAATGCTCCTCACTTGGACCAAAAGATAAACGATAAAGGTATATAAACGATAAAGATAATCAAGGCAAAGGCATGTAGGTAAGGGTAAAAAATAAAACTATGTAGGTAAAGATACGATAATGGTTCTCACTTGAACCAAAAGATAAACGATAAAGATTTGTGAACGGTAAAGATGAGTAAAGGCAAAGGTATGTAGGTGGAGATAAGTAAAGGTGAAGGTATGTAGGTAAAGATAAGGAAAAGGTAAAGGTATGTTGGTAAAGATAAGGCAAAGGTGAAGGTAGAGAAAATGGAAAAACAATCAATCTGTAGCGATATCATCTGATGAGTCAGCACCATCAAATTTGTATCTAACAGATCTACAACAGTTTGTTACTGCTCCGGACAAATACACGTTACATACAGTAATGAAGGTAAGAATAACAAAATGTTATAAATTAAATTGTAAACTACAAATCCTACCATTGAAAAACACGTAACAAAATACTTATACGAACAAACATAAACAAGAAAAAATATCCGCGATACACTGCCACCTCTACTATTAGAACTATCTACGTTCGAAACGTCATTCAGCGGTATGCGACCTATAAATTCTACCCGAGCAATGAGAAAATCAAGAATTTATTCGGTTTTATTCATCTCTAGAAGAGGAAGCTCCAAACCTGTCTACCAATTCAGAAATTTCTTCAAGAGAAATCATAGGTTCATTTATATTCTCTTCAAAAGTGTAGATATCAGTTAAGGCAATAAAGCTACAGTTTGCTCCTTCTCGGGAAACAAAACCTCTTGAAGTCTTAGAATTTTTCTCTACTGAATCAACTACCTTCTTACATAAACGAATAGAAACTTCATAGGTCAACTCATGAGCCTTCGAACAGTTTGGATTTATAGACATGTTGATGAAATTAATGGCTACTTTCAAATCTCAGTTTCAGGAAAAGGTAAGGGTAAGGTAAGAAAACAATAAAAAAATTAGATATGAATGAGCCCTCTAAAGATGAACAGAGATAAAAGAAAAGAAATAGGAGAGATCAAAGAACGCTCGTGAACCAGAAATTCAATCCTCGACAAAGCCGTTACCAGTCGTTCAAACCATCACCGCCAGAGAGAAGCAATTTAGGAAAATCATAAGGAAAACTAGGCCCTTTCACGTTGGGCGCCATTTGTGTAAGGTTAAGATATAGATAATTCACGTTATGTAATCTCACACAATCGTGCGCCACGTTCGGCGCCATTTGTGTAAGGTTATCGAGATAATCACACCCTTCCACTTTTGTCACCAATTGTGTAAGCACAAGGAAAATTGTGCCTTACGTTGGTTGCCAATTGGGTAAGGTTAAAGAGATAAATTACGTTATGTAATAATTTAACGATAGATGCTCCAGCTAGTCAGAACATGAGACCACCTTACATTTATATGAGGTAAAAGGAAATAATATGCTTCTACTTAGGCTAATGATAATCAAATCTTGAACAGTCGAGATTTATTCCTCTCTGATGACAGTAGCTCTTCACAATATCTACTATCACAAATTGAAACATTAAAACATGAGGACAAGAATATGTACAACTATGAACAATTTGTCAGAAACATCATTCACGAGCGTTTTTCGTTCCTTGTTAACTTATCTTGTTGTAACAATGCCAGGTATGGGAAGTGACTATCCCTCGACTTCTTCCAAAGTTCGAACTCCTAAATCTCCAGGAAGACGTTGCAGTTGATCCAAAAGGAATGGCGTTGTAAGAGGTGAAAGTTGTATTCTTCCAAAGAGAAGTGTTGAGGGTTTGACTTCCTCCAAGGTGCAGGTACTGAAGGTTTGAAGACTTAGCTCCCTCCCAAGAGGTTTCGGAGGTTTAGTTCCCTCCAAAGAGGTGTCGGAGGCTTAGCCCTCTTCAAAAAGTTGCCGAAGGCTTAGATCTCTTCAAAAAGTAGTTGCCGGAGACTTAGCTCCCTCCAAAAAGTAGTCGCCGGAGACTTAGCTCCCTCCACTTTTACGGAAATTGTTATTTCTCGGATATTATTTTAATCACATGCCATAAAAAAAACCATCTACCTTTTCTATTTTTGCGCCTTTTTTACCTAAGATGAGTGGAATCCATTCAGGTAGGTACGCTCCTTTCTTATTATGAGAAAAAAGTCGAGTTTCAGGTTTCGGAAAACATGATTTTATTGTTTTATACATTCATTCTAATCAGTTCATAATAATTTTTTCTCCAGTCTATTGATAGCTCCTTCAACGTCTGTAGAAACTCATCCTAGTGCGTGATACATTTTTTTCAGATAACCCCTGTCTATTTCATATTTGATCAATGTCGATGCTCAGGCTAGAAAAAATTAAATCTTTGAAGAGAATGCCTCTTGTATGGACGAGTGCCAGATTTTATGGCCCCAGATTATATAACTCAGATGTTGGCCATCAAAACTCCCGAGAAAACGTCTCGTGATTAGGCTGCACCTACTGAGGCGAAAGTAAATAAATGACAGTAATAAATAAATTTAAATTATGAAGTTTCTTTCCAAAACTGTTTCTTCGGCTCAGCAGGTGGTTTTGAAGGGAGAATTACTAATATAGAGATAGAAACAGAATAAAGGTCTTCGTCGGATCCTCTGGGATCTGCTGCATTTTGCATTCGAAATTGTCTAAGATTCGAACGGTTACGTGGTGAATGAAGTGTGAAGAAAGGAAATTGCAATTATTTTGTTAATAATTTTTTTGAGGTGGATCTAGAATTTGTAATTGATATTTGAACTTGTTCTGTAATAATAATTAATTATTCATCCGTCAGTGAAACAGTGAAATATAGAAAAGAGCAAGGTGATCGTAGTTATGGTAAGTACCTCCTAATCTACCTTCTTTTATTTATTTATTAACTCATCACAGTTATTACTTTTCAAAAAAAATTCAAGCAGTCGTAGACTTCTTTAGTAAATGAAACATGTCTGTGCCGATTGCGATATGTTTTATAAGGTCGTACTTCCTTATGTCGTTCACAGTTCTGCACCTGGATAGCTTTTCTACAGTTGGAGACAAGGTTCGACTCAATCTAAGATGGTAGCGATGGATGAGTTTGGGTTTTTTCCACTGAAGAGGAGCGACTTTTTACTAAATTAATCAAACACACTTCGACGGAACACTTATAAAGGGTGTACCAAGTTCGACGGTCTATTAGGCGTTTCTGGAGAACTGGACCTATTTGAAATCTGAAAATTAGGATTATATTATTGTTTGACATTATCTACCGATCTGAAATATTCTTGGAGCCTGACCACTTTCAGTTATACAGGGAGTGAAAAAAAAATTTCAAAATTTTTTTTTCGGTTTTTCTGTTTTCGAATTTGATTGAGTATGCAATTCTGAATACATTCGGGTTATTATAAATTTTATAGCCCTGTCACCGATTTTTAAAATATTTTGCACAGTGAATCTATAGGACTTCCTAATACTACAGTTAGATTACCAGCAAACACGTTACATCGTCTGACACTTTTGTGGAGTTACATTTTCAACATAAAATAAAATCTTCATTGTGATGTCGCATATGCGTCCAAAACCTAGTAATTTTGTGATATCGCTTTGTTAACGAAATGTGGAAGAAAAATTCTAGACATTTTGACGATGAATAAAGAAATCTCAAATGTGATTCCCATGCGATGCAAATATTCGTTCGTATTGTGATTCATAGATAAAGAGTGTTGAGTTACTCAGTGTTGTTATCTCAGGGGAAGCAAAATATGCTAGTTTTGCGTTTCGAAAATGTCAAAAATATGCTTTTTCATTTGGGAAAGTGCCGAAAAAATGCTGGTTATTCATTGATATTTTTTTTCAATAGCTATTTCTGAAATATAAATTTTCTTCGACTCAACTTTTCAATGTGAATGAATATTGGGGTTCTGATTTATCAGATTTCGAAATATTCCTAGGTCCTGGGTTAAATTTTCATTTTTGAATTGTAAGAACTGTTTTTCTCAAACTTGAATGAATTGAGATAGCTATAGTTGATGTGGTATAGATATTAATAAAATATGTTATATCTTAATATTCCCAAATGGATATGCACATTACTGGAAACTTCTGAATGCGGAAGAACTTTCAAAGATCTGCTCCATAATATGCTATATGCTTAACGCCAAAAATATATGCTATACATGAATCAAATATGCCAAATTTAGCATTAAAACCACATCTGGGCTTTATTGCCCCTTATCACATTAGGCCGGGATAATTTTCTCTCGAGATAAGAACCCGGTTTCCTCATGGAATTCGCACTGGTACGACGAAAGGGGGGTGGGATTACGTCGGACAGATTCAACGTATAACAATTTTTAGACTTGAGGTTTTTTTTTTGGATCCATTCCTTCATTTTGTGACTAGTATTCGATTCGAGAAGTTCTCTGTTCGTTCGATCCGATATTAAAATTTTTTGGTTTTCTGCAATTTGAGAGCATTAATTGGTAAGTAAATTCTTTTAGTTATTATTGTAAACTAAATATTTTGATATTTCATTCTACATATAATAATCGTATAATGAAGTTTTTATATGTGTGTTGGCGCAGAACTTTTAGATTTAGAAAAAAAAAATTTCTTCTGAGAATTGTCTTGATTTTTGCCGTTGAATTTATTATATTTCATTTCGTTCTGAAGATATTTAAAATTGAGTTCCAGTTTACTTGTCTGAAATAATGCTGTACATGTACATTGTATCCCAAATTGCTCGATTTTGGCTCTCTTTTTGTGAAAACCATCACTAGAAACCATTTCACGATATCTTTATTTTTTTATAATTTCAATTTATTATAGGTTTCAATCATCTGGAATTCAAATGATTAAGAAGTGATTCAACATTGAAGAATAGATTGGTAAGAAATTCAATGCGAAATTCACAAAAAACACAATTGAAGCATTCGAATGAATTTAGATTTTGGTTTTTATTTAGAAAGTTAGTATACTTGAAAGAAACTAGACCTTTGAATTCTCCATTGGTCTAATTTTTCTGAAGATGATGTGATATCGGTATAGATTTCTTAGTTATTCATATTTTTTTTTTATATCACCATAATTGGAAAGCCTAGTTTTTAACTAATTATTATATCTTTAGTTAAACTGCTTTGAAATCTGATCTTATTTGGATTTTTTATGTCTTATTATTTCTGAAACTAATGTTTACCTTATCCAAATTCAACATTTTTCAATAAAAAACTTATGAGGCCGTTGGGGGTAACGGCAGAAAAATTTCGTGGTGAGATGCCTCAAAAGGACTTTCACCGACGAAACTGCCGGAATTTCTTCATGGACGGGCCAGAGGTTGAATTATAAAATTGCTGAAGGTCCCGTTATGAAGATTTCATTCAGTGAGTATTTGATTTGAGTTTTATTTTATTGCAGTTTTTCAAATAATTCTTGTAAATTTGTTGTCAAGAAATTTTTCAATGACTTACGGCGGGTTTCACAAAGCTTTGATTGTACCATTCAACAACCTTACGTGAATTCGAATCAATCGAATCACTCGTTTTGAAGTTTCAACGAATCGAGGTGGCTCCAATTAATTTAACGCTACAATCGAAGTTTTGTAAAACCGACCCTAAGACACCTATACGAATAAAATTTAAAAACGTTGGCAATTATATTTTTATCTTCTCATCAATTAAAATATGTTGAACCAATAAATTGAATAATTGAACGAAATTGTTCAAATTACTCAACTTGATAATGAAAAAAAAAATTTTAACTTATACTTTCATCCTTTTCAGATGTGGTGAGGAAGAATACAGGAAAAGAATTCGAAATATATGTAAAGGAATGGCTGCGACATGCCAGGCAGAGAAAAGAAAGACAGATGAAGAAACTTACTAAATATTATAATACACAAACCTATTTTGCATCTTTTTTCGTTTACTTTTTTCCATTTTTTTGTTCTTTATTTTATTCTATCTCAATGTTATCAATTATTATAGTTTTTTGTTCGAATAGATTTTTCCATTATCCTCATGCAGTCAATGATTTAATCTAAAATATATGTAAATTTATTATTGGTAAATTTGTTAATAATGTAATTAGGAGCAAAATGATTGGGCGAAATGAATATTGGAATTGAAAATTTCGAATAACGTCACATATTTAAAGTAATAAAATTCAAATTGATTAACAATATTTCACCTGCATTAAAAATGGTTTGATATTTATAACAAAAAACCTCTCATCAGTCAACACAATGAGTATAACAAAATATGTCTCAAATGCGATAAGAAATGGCTTACTATTTGAAGATATCTTTTAGTATCACATCAAAATTCCTATGCGACGTCAAAAAGAAATGAAGAAAAATGGTCTCAAAATCAACTCGCATGAGAGTCTCAAATGTGACAAGATATGGAGTATCATTTGTGACCAGTTTTGTGATCGCATATTTAACTACTCATTGTTCCGAAATGCGTACTTGATGTGGAGGACATTTGGATACATATGCGAGCGCGTGGAGAGGTGAACAGTACATCGCATAAGAGTTACATTTGCATCGCCGTGTTTGCTGTCAAAGGTTTAGTTATTCTTGCAAAATCACGAATAAATCATCTATAATATCCTAATAAACCTAGGAATCCTTTGATTTCATTTGTTGTTTTAGGTATTGGATAATTTTTATTGCTTTAATTTTGTCTGGATTAGGTTTCACTCCTTTTGTTGTTACAATATGTCCTAAATAAGCTACTTTTTTTTTAAATTCTGATTTGTCTAATTGAATTTTAAACTCAGCTTCTCTGAGTCTCTCGAAAACTTTAAAAAGATTAACCATATGCACTTGCAGTGATGTCGAATGAATAATTATATCAACTAGATTAACTAAAAAATTGTCTAGCCCCCTTAGTACATTATCCATCACTCTCTGAAAAGTGGAACAAGCATTTTTCAGTCCAAATTCGTAATGACCGTTCTCAACATTAAATGCTGTTTTTGGAATATCAGCAGGATCCATTTCTATTTGGTGAAATCCGCTAAGGTTGTAAAATATTGGCATCTGCCGATTTTATCAAGAACATCATTAATATTTGGTATAGGATACTTGTCATCAATGGTCTTTTCATTAAGTTTTTGAAAGTCTATTACAACTTTCCATTTTTGTTTACCGGATACATCAGCTTTTTTTGGTAATACCCAAATTGGTGTTGAGCAAGGTGACTGGCTTGGTTTGATAATTCCTTGATTTAGCATTGAATTTATTTGATTTTGTACTTCTTGTTTATGGATGAAAGGGTATCTATATGATTTTGTATAGACAGGGATGTCATCTATAGTTTTTATAGAGTGCTTTATTTGATTTGAAAAAGAAAGGGATTGGTTTCCTAGTTTGAAAATATCTGAATATTTACGATATAATTTTAAAATATGAAACTTTTTTTCTTCGTTCATATGATTGGTTCTGATTAATTCCTCAACATAAAAATTATCTGAAATTTGGTTAGTATGCAATTGAAAAATTTCGAAATTATTTTGAACAGGAATTGTTTAGAATGAGAATGACATCTTCGTCCGTTTCATTACAAATTTGTATGTTTGCTAGGCCATTTTTGCACACGTTACAATTTCTGAAATTCTACAAGATTGTTTATTTTGGCTTGGTGTAATTACATCACCAGATGAGTGTTTAATTGGGACCTTACCAATGATTCTTGAATTAGCATCAACTTTTATTTTGAATGGAGCTTTCTTCGCTGTTTCTTGATATTCTATAGGTAATGTTGAAAAAGGAGTATTTAGTTCAGATTTATGAAAATCTAGAGACGCATTTAATAGTTTGAGATTATCTAATCCAACTAAACCGGCATAAATATTGTGAAACTTGAATAGATAGAATTTGAAATTCTCGTTACATCTATTTAACTCAGCAAATATGGGAATATTGGCACAAAACTCATGGCGAGAAGTTTGATGAACTGTTGAAACTGTGAATGGTTCTTTGAAAATGAAGTCAGAGAATTATTTTCTGGCTAATTCTGGATTAATGAAAGATTTTGTTGAGCCAGTATCAATAAGTAATTTAAGAGGAGAGTTTTTCATTTTGATATAAGGTAATTCGCGTTTATCATTGGATAAATGAAATTCGACTATTTGATTCTGCTCTCGAAATGACCGTTCGGAAAATTTTGTTCGTAGTTTTCAGCAATTTCGTTATTTTCAAATTGCTCATCGGAGCACTGTGGATAATTATGGTATTCGGTTTTAAAAAGTTCTTCACTTATAACGTTAGGTTTATTATGATAGTATTGATATTGCCTATTTGGAAGATATCTTATATTAGTCGAAGTACTCATTGGTTGAGTCCCCTGTCTGGTATGATTTGCTCATTTATTTATTTATTTAGTGCAATGGAATACAAATGAGATAAATCCCATAAACGCTATTCTCAAATACAAGAAAATTCAATAAAGTATTAACCTAGCCTACATACAAACATACAGAAAATAAAAAACAACAAAAAAAATCCTAACTATTCTGAACAGATAAATCATCTGAATGAAATTTTTATTTAACCCCTTCTTTCAATGCTTTTTTTATTTTATTTTCACTATCAGCGAACAAGTCTATTGAAACCGGACACTTATGCACAGTGTTCATTGCTCTGCATGAAGGAGAATTTTGACCACTGTTAGTTCTTCTCTGTGGAACAAGAAATAAACCCCTCTGCCTGAGATCTCTCTTAGCCAGTATACTTTCACAGACCAACTGATTGTTGATTAGTTCATAAACAAATAAAATATCATTTATCATTCTGATGTTTTCCAATGAAATAAAATCAAAATACCTGAGCCTCAGGTTATAGTTATTAGGATCCCGAGGTGTCAAATTACACTGGCATTTATAGCTTAAAAATTTCAAAAACTTTTTTTGTACCATTTCAATTCTTGTTATGTATACAGGGTTTTTCACGAGGAACCTCACCCATATTTATACGGGAAACTACTGAACGTATTTTCATGAAATTCAGCACTTATAATTATTTCACGATGCTGATGAAATCTAAAATATTTTCAAGGCATGAGTACCTCCGGTTTTTCCGGAAATGACGTCAACTTCCGTTTTTCAAATGAGAACACCATTTTTTTATTGCAGAAATAGATTTCTTAGAAAATTTCAAGTTATTTTGATGTAACATTTTTCAGTTTTGCTCGGAAAATTCTCTCTGAGCGGGAAAATTCGAAAAAAAAATCGAAAATAGAGCTCCGCTGACACAAGAATAACTTCGAGGTTTTTGGATGGAAAATTTTCACTTTTGGGATTTTTCAAGATGTAAGATTGATGTATTCACTTTAAAAATCGAAATCGCGATTCATGATACAGGGGGTAAAAAAATCGCTTTGAAAGTTAGAATGACAAAATCGTGAAAAATCAATTTTTTCAATATAGAACCCCATTTTTTTATGGCAGATATTGAATCAACGTTAAAAAATAATGTGAGTGTATGCATCACACCCTTGCCCTAAAATGAATATTTTCTGAGTTATTCACAAAAAACTGTTTTTCGTCTTGAATTTTCAGCTATTTCTTTTCCCTTCACGCCAAAAAGATGAAAGTTTCAGGAACTGTTACTTAAACCATGTTTTAGATTTAACTACCCTAATATGCAAGAGAAAAAAGTTACAGGTTGTTCCTAAATAGATGGCGAATTTTGATTCGAATTTGTATCGGAAACCTCTTTATTTCAACTAATCGGCCATCAATTTTCTCTCCAGTGATAAATAAATAATTCCTTATGAACCATATGCAAAAACTTACCATGTTTTACATTTTTTTTTTTTTAATGATAGATATCATTAATTACATCTGCCAAATTCCTCTTTATCCAGTAGCATTTTGTGTTTACTATTAATTTGGTGATAATTCGTATTAAGTCATAAAATCGATCACTATGCCTAATTTTACCAATGAAGATTATTTAAATCTCATTCTACTTCATGGAGAATGTAATAAAGTTGTAGATAGAACGATTGGACTGTTCATTGAGAGGTTTCCTGACCGACCTAGACCAACGAGAGATACCATTAACAGAACCATGACAAACTTGAGAAATGTCGGATCTTTCGTTAAGAAAACTATACACAGAGAAAAAAGTGTAGTAGAAGATGAGAACAACGAAATTACAGTTCTTGCATATTTTCGTGTGAATTCTCAAAATTCTCTCAAAGATGCCGAGATTGATCTGGGATTATCTCAATCGAGTGTTTGGAGAATATTAAAAAAACATAAAATGCACCCATATAAATTCAATAGGGTACAGCATTTGAAGGAAACTGATTTTACTCGGATGCCTTACTATATCAGACTCAACAGAAGAAATGTATTTTTTGAAATCTTTTGCAATAAGTTCTCGTGTTTTTCGTCGCATTATTTCGAAATTTACAGAATCCAAAATATTCTTATACATTTTCCATTTTTTATGAATTCTATTTTTTTTTTATTTGATTTTATAGTCTCAGAAGCAAAATATACCGGAAATTTTTCACTCTTTTTGATTTTAGGAACATGCTGCTCAATTAAATCGTTGAGTATCTTGTGAAAAATATCTACATCCCCATCCAAATCATTATTAACGAATAAATTACTCCAAATAGTTTCACTAATAACATTGTTCATGAAATCATAATTTGCCCTTTTAAAATTGAAAAAAGTTTTCACTTTTGGTGAGAGTGGTTCGCCATAATGGGTATCGAATAAGAATTCTAATGCTTGCTGATAGTTATCCTCAGGAACCAACGTGCTATCACAATGTTGAAGTTTCCTGATTCTACATGAGTTACAAAAGATCACATCTAATGTTTTGGCATTAGAATTAAAAATGTTATTATAATGCATCAGTTCACAAACAGAAAAGGCATCTAGAATATTAGTGAATTGTGTTTCAACATAAGTAGGCTCGAAAAAATGGCCATCGTTACTAATTTCCCATGAGGTGGAAGAAAAATTGAAATCTCAGAGTAAAAATAACCAATTCTTTTCAAAAATTGATCTCATTTTTAACAAATTTGACGCGAATAGTTCCATCGACACACTTTCTCCTGGGGGATGTATGCACAACAAAGGATTACAGTTAATTTATTTATTGAGATTTTCACCCAGACATGCTCACCGCCACTTTGAAACTTAAGCAACCGTACGGGATTGAGGTTGGTATGAAAAGAGTCTTCCGGGCTTATTGGCCGTGGTCCATTAGGAATAATTTTACCTAACCTACAACTCGGTCTGAGGTTGTACCTCGAACGCTGAATTTCTGACACTGACGTGTTCGAACCGAAAGCGTCATCTGCGCGCCGGTTTATGGCGGGAAAAAGTGGCGCGTCTACGTGCGCGATGCTGATTGGCCCATCGCTCCCGCTTCGCATCGGCTTGATCTTTGTTTTTTCTAAGGTCGGTAACCAGGCGCTATGCAAGAATGGGGTCTCTTCTTTTCTGTTTATGTTATTTTTGTGTTTATAAATTTCAATGGCTTCCATGTTAAGCCTGGGATAGTAACTTTTGATATTGGAAATAATCTCCGCTTTTGAGAAATCTATGTTGTGTCCATCTATTAGCGCATGTTCTGCTAGTGCGGATTTTTCTGTTTGATTCAGTCGACAGCATCGTTCGTGCTCCTTAATTCTGGTATTAATACTTCGCTTTATTGTGCCAATATAGACTTTGCCGCAGTTTGTTTTCCAGCCCAATCTATTCTCGAGATGTATGCCGATAAATCTTATAGATGGTGTGGTTGGTACCGCATGTGAAAGTACGAGATGCTGTGTTTTGTCTTCATTTACTTTTAATTTAATGGCCTGGAAGCAACTCGCCATTTTCTCCAGCAATTGCGTCACTTTTCCCGGATCTCTTCCTTGGTCTTACCCCTCATCAGAACCGAGGAATCATCGGCATACAGTATTCCTCCATATATGTCAGTATTCCACATTAGGTCATCGATGTAGATGAGAAATAATACAGGTGCAAGCACCGAACCCTGTGGAACACCTCTTTCTGTTCTTCTAGATTTTGACTTATGATTCGACCAAGTTACCATCTGTTCTAGGTCTCATAAATACGAAGCTACCAATCGGTGAGCTACCCCTCTAACTCCATAATGTTGCAATTTACTTAATGAATATCTTTTGTTTTGTTTGTTTTAAATTTATTTATTAACGAAGTAATCTCTTCAGAGGTAGTTAGGACGAAGAAGCATGATTTTGTATTGTCCATTTTTGGTTCCTGCAGATATTCTGTTGATGTTTCATTTGTGGATGATATTCTACACGCTATGGTTTCCCTCAATTCACAGAAATACTCACTGAAATTGAATTCCGTTTCGGGTAACCTTTTTCTTTCATCTGCTTGTTTCCCTTCTTATTAAATTCCCTATAGCTTTCTGTTTGTTTTCTGCTTTCTCGATGAGAGAACTGTTCCGCTATCTGATAGTTTTTGTAAATTCTTTATGATGTTGTCTTTTTCGTTGTCGATAAACCCAATAATTCTCTTCTCTATTCGTTGTAATTGCTCTTGTTGCCAACACGTCCAAGTTGTTTTTCATTTTGACTAAATCATCCGTCCAAAGGTTTTTTGTCACTTTACCCGCCTTTATAGACATTTTTGGGAAGCATTGTTAGAAATCTCGAAGAATAAAGCTATACAGGGTGTCCGGGGAATAACTGTACATACTCCTACCAGAGATAGATTAGGACTAGGTGATTTCTGATTGACTATAAAAAATTAATTTCTGGATTTCCCTAGAAAGCTACAGGGTGATTTTCCAACTTCATGTAAATACTTAGACCATTTTAAAACCCAAACTCATTGACGGATATTATTGAAACTTGGGAGGCTTCATGTAAATACTTAGACCATTATAAAACCACCCCCAGACCCGGATCTCATTGCGATGGAGTAAATGAAGGTATATCAAAAAAAAAAAAAATGGTTAAGTATATAGGATATACCTACATGAGCATATTTCACCATTATTCGTATGTATACTGGGTGTTCGACAACAAAGATATAAACCAAAGTGACACTTCTTCCAATGTAAAAACCCCTAACTGAATTAGTAAATCGGCAAGAGAAATGTATACAAGCTAATGGTTGTCATTTCGAACTACTTCTGAAATAACGTTGACTCAGCAATTCATTTGTTCCTATTTTCATTTTTATTAGGTACTCTTTACTGTACTTTAGTTTATTTAATTTGTTTTTGTTTCGTTATGGAATGTGCTTATTGAAGCTCTGAACTTTTTTGAAAATTTTCTACTAATACTTTCGCATTTTCTATTCAAACATGAGATTTTCATTTCTCTTCATAATGAAAAATTCAATTTTTCGAACTTCAGCTAAATTCAAAAATTCATAAAAAAATAATTGTTGATGTGACAACTTTAAGCGATATCACAAATTGAAGCATAATTTAGCTTCTTTTTAAAAAGCGAATCAATTATTTGTAATTCGAAATACAAAGTGTTTGTTTTACCCCCAACACTTCGAATGAAGATTAATGAGTCCGGCCCTGGAATAATGAAATAATTGATATCTTTCTGTCTCGACCTTAGCATCTGCCAATAACCTCCCAAGTTTCAATAATATCCATCAATAAGTGTGGATTTTATGATGGTCTAAGTATTTCCATGAAGTTGGAATATCACCCTGTAGCTTTCTAGGTAAATCCAGAAATTAATTTTTTATAGTCAATCAGTAATCACCTAGTCCAACTCTATCTCTGGTAAGAGTATGTACAGTTATTCCCCGGACACCCTGTATAAGATGTTGAAATCCTCCTCAGCAGATTCCTCTCCCAAAATGTCCTCCCACGAATATTTATCCAGCTTTTGTTTGAAAGTTTGAAGTTATGGCGGTATTCTGCTTTCATCTGTAAGCGAATCTGTAACTTTTCATAAGTTTACAGGACAATTACGATTCTCAACGCTTTCTATAAATCTGTAGCTTACAGGTGATCGAAAACATATCGAAAGATATATTGTGAGGTTATGTTGAATGATTTGTTTCAGTCACAGAATATAAAATACTTTACTAAACTCAACTACTTTTGTAATTCATCTTAGTACTTCGGTGGTTAATTTCTCTTTCTCGTTGTAACGAACACGAATTGAACATAAATATATCCAATAATCAATACTTACGAGCCAAAATGATAGGAAAATAAATTCTATTTTATGATCTTATTACGGAGTAGTTACGATCTTATTAGGGAGTAGTTCTAAATTGATACTTCTAATACGAGAGTTACAGAAAAACTTCCAGAATGTCATAATTTACGAATCTGTAAGTCAGCCACATACAGATCCATAGATAAATTACAGATCAATCGTAAGCTACAGATTCGTAGCTTACAGAGAAAAAGCAGAATACCGCCATTAATTTCATTAATGTTTCTTATCAGTTCAGTTTTTTCTTCAATTTCATTTCTCCTTGGCTTCTTGAGTATTTGTGCCTGATGATCAGATAGGTGAAACTCCACAATTTCCATGATGACATCTTCAATATCATCGCTTACAAAAATGTTATCTATACAAGTGGAACTTGTCTTGGTGACTCTTGATGGCACTAGTGTCGTTATCGTTAAGCTATATGATTTCAGGAGCTATAAAAGATTACTCGATTCTTTGTTTTCCTCGAGAAAATTCATGTTGAAATCCCCAACGAGATAAAAACAATAGGCACTAAATTTTTGGGTTATGTCTGACAACAGTTCATTCAATACCTTCATAAACAGCTCTAAGTCCCCCTTTGGAGGCCTTTACACCGATATTATGATGAATCTCTGCTTTATTAGTTCTTTTTTTGGCTTAGTAATGAGAGGGTTCTCTTAGGTCTTGATTACAGAGATTCAATTTAACAGAATGCCGATGTTTCGATTTATTTTGAATCTTCATATGGGCTCTACAATAAACGATACATATAAGTGTGTGAATTCTTTCAGAACATAGAAAAAAGTATATATGATTGTCTGTGTCCACTAAAACAAGAAATGGGAACACAAAAATTATATGGACATTCAGTAACCTGATAAAACTGTAATAAAATCAAAACACACAGAGAAAAGAGAAAAGCATATATGATCATCTTATTTTTAACTATTTTTATAAACAAAAATTTTTCACTCTTTTTATATGCTTTTAAATCAAGCTACTCACATTGCCAGTTGGTCTCTATTGTCTTCTCATAAAATAAAACTGAGGATGAAATGACAACAGACATCATGCGGATTGAAACTTGTGTACTCAAATATGTGGAATGGAAATGAATTGGACGGTTTATACTCAGTGTTAATTATCTGGTATCATGAAGGGTATTATCAAAAAAATCGTTGAATTATCCAAATTTATTAGTTCTACTGCAGAGATTTCAATATGTTGTTCCACCGTGTGATTCACCGAATCTTGAATATTTATGAATTTCAGATTTTTATTGACAAGAATCATAGTTCCACCACATTCAACATGTTTTCTAGAATACGCAGAACCAACATCAAACTTTCCAATTCTGAACGAATTTATTTTTTTTCCTCCAGCCAATGCTACGTAAAGAATACTACATCTGCATTCTTCTCTCCCAACCAAGCACTCAATATTAAATTTTCCGAGGGACACTCTGTGTATTGAAATTCACTAGAGTGAAAATCTTTTCTTATTTTTGAATTACTGTTTTCTCTGGGACGAAAAAACCTGTAATTCCTCACGGTAACACCTTTTGGCCATATCTCATGTTATAATGCATCTTTCAGTATTCTTTGACTGACCCAAACCTTGAACGATTTATTCCTTGAATGATTACTAGCTGATTCCAGAATTTCCTGTATTATAATATTCCATATTATGTTTCCTTGCCCTCGTATGTTCATTTTTCCTCTCTTGTGATTTCGGGGTCCCTTTTGATTCCTCATATTTCCGTGTAGTAGTGACATCTGTCGTCCCACTCTCACTTCGTTCGACCGCTGATCGACACATGTCTTCTGAATGAACTCCTTGACTGCTTCGTTCTCCTGTTTTTCCGTCAACATGTTTTCCACTTCTGAATTCAGACCTTCCAGTTTTCGTCTCACATTCAAAAACTTCATCATTTTCCTTTTCCTTAGATGGCGCTTCATTCACTGTTTCTGAAAGAGATTCATTATTTACATTTTTTTTTCAAATTTGTCATGTTTCTCGTGCGAGGTAAAAGTTTAAGGCTGATATATTTCTTCAGTACAATGATCTTGTCATTGAGTTCACTTAATTCAACACATCCTTCTGTTGAATTATCGTATCTTGATAAGTCGTCTTACATTTTTCCTTTTCATATTCAATCATCATTAATTTCCTATTGAAATTTTCATTAATTGCAGAGTCTCTATCAGTGTTTTGCTCGATAGACATGTCATTAACTGATTCATTCAAGCTTGATATCCTCAGTTTAAAGAGTTTTATCTCCTCATCTTTCATTTCACATTCACAAACTTTCTTGGTTATGTCGTCTCAACAAATAACCCTACCGTTAGACTTCGCATAAGTGCCATTTATCCTGAGTAAACAACTGGGACGGCATTTTTCATTACATTTTCCGCAGGTTACGGAGGTTTTAACTTCGTTCTAACATTTTTTACATGCTACTTCAGACATTGCACAACTTTTCGGGCCATCATGATATCGACAGGATCACAGTACTCGTATGGTCCATTTAAAGTGTCGAGACATAGACAGAAATGTTTTCAGGTGGTTTGGACGTTACACTATCCACCTAGGATAAAAATAATAATGAATAAAAATAATATATAAAGAAAAACATAATATTATTTTTTCCAAAAGCTCAATAATATTATAGTTCAATTTTAATGCATTCTCACAATTAGTTCCACAGTCCAAGTATAAATGATAATATAATGAATGGAAAACATCAAGTACACAATTTTCCTATGAAGAATGCCTTCGCACAAAATCTGATATGAATCCCGCTCCAATATCGGTGTGGGAAACCGGAAAATACAGTTTCCCTTTTCACGGATCATTAGCATCGCGACCCTGCGATCGGAGCGCAAAATTGGAAAACACTTTATCTTCTTCGCGGACCGGTAACTTTTAATATGGACCTCGTTACTGACATAACATAAATTCAACGTAAACTGAACCCGAGTGCATTCGACAAGCCCAAGGCGGTCAGTTAAAGACTTTTGAGACGGAAAATGTTATCAGTTTGTAAATGCTCGAGAGAGATAACGATGTTTTTGTTTGAATTGGTTATGGAATACACTCAGAACTGTAGAAATAGTCGATTGCTATCAATTTATAAAAATTCCCATCCGATTGACGGGATGAAAACAAAATTCGTTTTTGTGGATAATCCTGGGATTGTGTTTGGGTAATTTATGAAGCATTCTGGATAATAAAAAAAAAATTGAACCCATCATGTGCTTCAGAGAATTATGTCTGATATCACAAGTTTTCTGTCTCATTCTCTGAAACAAAAATAATCAATTGGAAAAAGTTTTTGAATAATAGAAGAGAACCCCTTCGCAAAACTTGTGCACTATTTTGTCAGAGGCCAAATCTTTTCAAAAAATTGTTTCAGAACAATGGAAGAGGAAACAACACTCCGAACTTGCAACGTTTCAGGATCTATGTCAGACTCCTTCGTCAGACAAATTCTTAACTTAATGAAACTTTTCGGAATCCTGAGAATTTTCGATTTCTCAATTGGCTCTAGTCAACACATGGTGACCATAGATTATTATTAATTAATATGATATTTAAAATGATACCTTATCTCGAAAGTATATACAGGGTGATTCACGGTCGTTGGTAGGTTAGACGTTTCCAGAGAACGGAAAGCAAGAATTCATTGAAAATTTTGTTTCTTGGACAAGAAGAGATGTTCTATCGATCTAAAATATTTCGAGTGCTGCGGTGTTGCCGCTTCTGTCAAAAAGTATCAACTACTTTGTTATTTCAACAACAGTTAGACAACAGAATGCAAAACATGGTTATAATACGAATCAACAAGTTAATGTAAACAAACCACCTCTGGTGAGTCTGGAACAAAATAATTCTCAACAAACGGACAAGATTAACATCGTTTCAAATAAAACTACCAGCCAAATTGAAAGAGGATGGATTAAAGTGAAACCAAAAAGACGCCGTAAATTCATGGTCAGTCAAAACTCCGATACAGGAAACATTCAAACCCCAAGTTTTTCTTCCTACATGTCACGAGGCTCCATATTAAGACTACTCCAAGTGATCTCGAGAATGTACTCAAGGATCATTTTCCTGACGTCAGCTGTGAAATACATAATTCAAGATTCCCGGATAAATATACATCTATGAAAGTGAACATATGTCAAGAAAATCTGGAAGAAGCCTGGCAAAAGGAATTGTGGCCTTCAGGTGCGCTTATTTCGAAGTTTTTTGTCAGAAGGAGGACACTATCACAACAGATAGATCCTCAGGAGGGAAGCTCAAGAACAAATTAAACACTGAAATACTTAGCATTATTCATCAAAATGCTCAATCTTTAGGAAACAGCATAGACAAGGTGGAAAAACTTTTAGCAGACAACCCAGAATGTTCGATTTTATGTATCACAGAACACTGGAAATCTGAAAATGAAATCAGGAATTTTGGTTTAAATTCCTTCAAACTGCCATGAATTTGGGAAACTTGGAGGTTCCGCAATTTATATAAAGGATGGTTTGAAAGCTAAGGATCTCAAGTACATTAGTGAGTTATCTGTGTTGGGAGATTTTGAGTGCAGTGCTTCGGAATGTGTGAATGAGGTGAAATTGATCATTCTTGCAATATATAGACCACCTAATGGAAATATTGATTTATTTTTTGACAAACTCGAGTGTATCTTCTCCGAGAAAATCGAATCTAATAGAATCATCTTCATTGCAGGTGATTTTAATATTGAACTGATAAACTATAATGATGTTAAAATAAGGTTTTTAGCACTTCTCAATAATTTTTCTGTGAAACCTCAAATTGATGACTACACAAGGATTACTAATCACTCTCGAAACTGCTCAGATAATATTTCAACAAACTCATCTAGTGTTATATCATCTCAAGTTCTTGAATTTCATATTTCTGACCATAATGCTCAAAAAGTATGTTTTAGCTTGGGGAACAACGCCAAAAATGAACTAGTCCGAAAAAGATCTTCGAAGATAAAAATAAAAATTATTTTGCATGTAAGCTGCGGGAACAAAATTGGGAAATCGTATATATCGTTGAAATTTCTGATGTAAATAAACAATGGCATACATTTATCAATGAATTTATTGAGATTTTCAATTAATGTTTTCCACAAACCCAGGTATACAAACATTGTAAGTCAAAAAATATAATGAAAAATGCGGAAATAGAATTAATGAAGCAGAAATTAGATACTCTTTTGATTCTATCTAGAAGTAATTCTTTATATAAAACATATTATTCTAGTATCAAAAAGGAATATGATAATTTGCTTAAAATCAATAAAAGCAAATCATATGAGGATAGAATTAGAAAATCCGATAATAAAATGTAATCTATGTGGGCGATATGTAAGGAGTTGACGGGTAACAATAAGTCACAGGGAACATCCATATGCGACGACACACTTAAATTAGCGAATGATTTCAATGATCATATAATCAAAGTTACGCAAGAGTTATTAGTTGATCGAAATGATATCCTTTTTGTCAATAATATTCCGGATAATGATAAATCGATGTTTTTGAAACCTATGAATGCAGAAGAGCTCATAGAATTATCTAAAAATTTTAAAAATAAACACTGCAGTGGTTATGATCATGTACCTGTTAGTATCGTGAAAGACTCAATGAGTGTATTATCGAATGTACTATGTTACATCATAAATAATTCGATGAATGAATTGGTTGAGGCTTTCGCGACCATCGTTCAATGTAACCTGTTCTTTCGAGCATTTCGGCCGTCGTCAGGAATCTGGCATCCTGAAGATGCCAGACACTCAAACTGGCAAAACGTCGAGAACTAATTTGATGAAGTATGCGATATTTCCAGATCAGTTGAAATTTGCTTTGATAATTCCACAGTTTAAAACAGGTGATTCACTCGATCTTGGAAACTATAGACCGATAAGTTTATTGCCCTCATTCTCTAAGATCTTTGAATTGGTAAGAACTTCTAGATTGCTCAATTTTATGAACACAGATAAATTGTTTTCCCAATTTCAACATGGGTACTTGAAAGGCAGATCTACAAACTCTGCAATCTATAATTTTGTTAGTTCTATCTTGGACAGTTTAGAAAACAAGAACTTTTTTTTTTTTTTAATAAAGGCTTCGACAACATTGTCTTTTCGCCTTATTTGACCCCCCCGCAGAATGACCAAGGACAGTTCATCAGGGAGTCATAGTAAAAGAGCAGACAGTTAGATAACAGGGTGTCAACAAGACTAGCAAGACAGCAAACGAACAAACAAATAGATGAGTATATAAACAAAAGAACGGTGTACAAGGGGAACAAACAATTGTAAAGATAAATGAATAATTGCGCAAATAAATAAATAAAAGTAAATTAATAAATAGATAAATAAACAAATAAATAAATGACTAAATATATGAATGAATAAATAAATAGATGTATAAATAAATGATTCAAAGAATCGATAAAAATGATAAGAAGTGACTAGAAAAGGCTGGATTGTCTCATCCAGAAAAAACTATTACCAAGCATGTGAAGAAAATAATTTCAACCAAACAGATAAACAGTGATAGCTAGAAACGAAATAATTGTAATACCTCCTATACCATGGGCGTACCGAGGTAGGGGCAGAGGGGGGCAGCTGCCCCCCCCCCTAGAAAATAAAATGAACGTCAATTTTTCTGGCAAGTGGGAATTAAAAACGTGTTATCCACTGCGCGCAAAGTGTTGGAAACACAATATCTTTTCAGTCAAATATTTTGATTTAATATTTTTCTATCTATAATTAAATATTCTACAAAATTCGATATAGTATACTGTAAGTGACGCAATATAATTCAAATCTCCCGCGAAACCGTCGCATCTCGTTGTTTCCGCTCCCGACGGGACAATCAGAGCCATAGATGGCTCTGATTATCCTAGAGGATTAGAGGCGAATATGAAAACAACAGCTAGCGCTATCGAGATACCGTGGACAGTGCTTTTTCTATGTTTAAATTCTCAGGGTAAGTGAAAAGTTGAAGTTACCGGCCAACATGAATTCGGCCATAGGTCTCATAGTTTAGTATCGGCTATACGAGATTTACGTTTTTTACTGCGCATCAACTGGAAATATTACTCCGTCAAATGGATATCAGAAAATTCTTTGAAAGAGGTGAGTCAAAACAAAACACATAATATGTAACTAATAAGATTATTTGATTTCTTCAAGGGGGGCTCTCTTGTAAGCGTATATCTTTAGCATATTATGTATCAAGTCAGCCGGTAGACCGGTACGATATAATCGCTATACTACGCGACCGTGTAGTTTGTAGTTTTAGGTATCCCCGGTGTGCGCGCTCCCATTCAAAATAACGTACGCTACCTGTGAGCGACCAGATCTCGCGGTCGCGTCGTACCTATCTACGAGCTGCATTCGTAATCAATTCGCGGGTCGAATTGCACTTCGGCACGGAAGTTGCCACGTAATTTATTATTCACAATAAACAATAATATAAAATCATACTTTTGTATTATGGTTAAACATGTGATCGGCCAAAACGAAAGCACTGCTCATGAACTAAAACCGCCACGAATTCCGTGATGAATTGAAAAATTGCAAGAAATTTTGTCGACGTCGAATTCCGTGCTACTCCTGAATTTCATTATGAATGGCCACCTGCTCAGCTTCCATGCTGATGTGCACTCCGGCCCGCGAATTGATTACGAATGCAGATTTAAACGTGAATTGGTTGAGGTTTTCGAGGCCATGGTTCAATGTCACCTGATTTTTCGAGCATTTCGAATTAATACACGACGACGGCCGAAATGCTCGAAAAACCAGGTGACATACAAGACGTGGTTTTATTATAATTGTAGCTATGTTCTATGCTGTTTCATTTATCAAACATGAAAGAATATAAATGTATCATCGATTATTGTAGGTATACGTATATTTTTTGCTGGAAAGAAAAAATTTAAAAGTAGAGTTGTTTGGTGGGGGTGGTCATGTTCGGGGCAGGATGGCAACCTGTATAATAATACAACAGAAATGAAAATTATCCTACGTTCTAGGGTATCATTTATCCAGATTGTTAATTTAATCAAATCGCTTCCAGCCGATACAGCGTGATAGAGAAATAAACGTCCAAACACGAAAGAGCTTACAGGTTTATGTCTGATGAGCTCAAATCGAAATTATCCAAAAGAAAACAATGAGTTTATTGAAAAGACTGTCATAGACAAATTTTCGGCAAATCCGAGAAGATTATTGTTAAATTAATATATATATATATATATATATATATATATATTCATGTATTATGACTATTTTATATTTAATATTTCGTTTTGTGTCATATTCGATCTAATTTAAAAAGTCAATTTTCATGATTTTTTGTTTCAATATACCCGACCGACCATCTTCTCGAAACAAGTATGAGCTGCCCTCCCCTAGCTGAAATCCTGGGTACGCCCTTGTCCTATACCCAATCGTATTTTCTTATCTTCTCCAAGAAGTTTAGAGTATTCGTTATATTGTGTGGTGATAGACCATCGGCTACATTCATTTTGATACTGCTCCGATCTCGTTCCTGTTCTAGGTAAGTACATGTTCATGATAATAATAATAATAATAATTATAATAATAATGTGCACAGGGGAGCTTCATTTACCATTAATAAATGTTCATGGGTAAGTTTTGTATGACCGATACGTAGCCGATGTGCCTTGACGGACTCCTGTCTTGGTAATTCCAAGAAGAACGTAGGTGGTATCACAGATTTTTTGATCATAGAAAGGTGAGTGCTGAATGTTGACCATCTTTGTTGCCATCTATCTATGATTCTTTTTTGCAGGTGTATCTTCCATTCAATTCTTTTACGAAGTTCTCTTCGATGCGACTGTCTGATGCAGCACTGCGAGCTGCATGGTCTGCTTGATCATTACCTGGAATATCTGCGTGCCCTGGGACCCATATAAACACAATTTCATATTCATTATTTACCAGGATGGTAAGAAATATTTGACATTTTTTGATTAATGGGTCTATTGTATATAATTCTGTCAGATTTCTGAGGGCATGTAATGAATCAGAGATAATCAAAAACTTTCTCCCCATAGCTTTACAAGAAATATATATAAGGGATTGCAAGATCGCATATTGTTCAGCTGTATATGCTGATGCATTTGGATTGAGTGACCATTTAAAGATTTCCTCATTCACGAAAATAGAGCATTCTACACCATTTTGTGTCTTAGATCCATCAGTATAAATGCTTTCGTAGCCGTGATACTCATCGACTATGTTTCTGAACTTTTCAATATATGTGCTATTTCGTGTTATTTCTTCAGCTAGGTGGGTTAAATCTGTTCGTATTTGAAATTTAGGCAATATCCATGGGAGAAATTCTTGTGGAATCTCATCAAATAGACTCGGATGTTCCTCGTTCTGTTGTTGAAAGTACTCCATATATCTTATGCTAGTCGGACGCGTAATACTAGACCTATTTGAGTATGCTTCGTAGTTAGATGTAAGTGATAGGTTGTTTGGATGAGTGGATCTGGCTTTAATGTTCGTCATATAATTCAACAACATTCTTTCCCTTCGATATTGTAGTGGAGGTACACCACTCTCACAATATAAACTTTCTACGGGGCTGGTTGGAAAAGCGCCCAAACAATATCTGATGGCTTAGTTTTGAACCCGGTCAAGGCATGTCAACAGTGATTTGCGTGCCGAAGAATATTCTATGCAGCCGTAGTCCAGTCGCGATAGTATCAATAATTTATCTATGTTTATCAAACTTTTGTCTTCGGCACCCCATTTTGTATTAGATAGTACTTTTAATATGTTCAATCGTTCAGTGCATTTTTTTTTAAGGTTGGTTATATGCTGCTTCCACGTGAGTTTTCTATCGAAGGTAAGTCCAAGGAATTTCACACTTTCTCTGATTTTATTTTTCAGGTACAGAATGGGATCTTGATGATTCCTCCTCAGTCGACAGAAGTGTAGGCATTGCGTTTTTTTCTTCAGAAAATTGAAAACCCACGTCCATTCCGTTCTGCTGAATGGTATCGATAGATTTTTGGAGCTTAATGCTTATTTCGCTGATGGTCTTTCCTGATACGAAGATGCTTAGATCATCCACATATAGACATTTATTCACTGAAGGCTCAATATTTGTTGCGATATAATTTATGGCTATTGCAAATAGTGTGCAACTCATGGTGGAACCTTGAGGGACACCGTTTTGAAGTGTTCTAGGTTCGGATAGTTGGTTATCAACTTTAACCTGGAACTGTCTATTGTTGAGGAAATAATTCATCAATATCGGTTAGTTACCTCGCAGTCCGCTATCATGCAATCGTTTAAGGATGCCATATTTCCAGGTCATATCATAGGCTCCTTTGATATCGAAGAAAACCGAGACCAGATGATTTCTTTTTCTAAAAGCTTCTTGGGCTGCATTTTCCAGCTCTACTAGGTGATCCAGTGTTGATCGGCCTTCTCGAAATCCAACCTGGTAGGGTCTAATGATTTTTTGTTTTTCTAAGTACCACTGCAGTCTTTTGTTCACGATTTTTTCAAAAAGTTTTCCAAGGCAACAGGTAAGACTTATGGGACGGTAACTAGATTTTGACAGTGGATCTTTTCCAGGTTTCAGGACAGGTAAGATAATTGCTTTTTTCCATTGATTCGGGTAAGTACCATCCTTCCATAGATCATTAAAAAGGAATAGTTACGAGTTTTTCATTTCAGGTGTTAAGTTTCTTATCATTTCATTTGATATTTCATCCGGGCCAGGTGCAAATTTTTTCAAAGAGTTAATTGCATTATTAATTTCTGTGATAGTGAATGGGAGATTATAGTCTTCTGTGCTATCTGATTCAAAACAGAGAGTTGCTTCTGTTTATTTTTGAAATTTTGTTCGTAGTTGTCATCGCTACTCATGTTGGCAAATCTGTTTGCAAGTTCATCTGCAATATCCTTTGGGTGGTGAATAATTTTGTCGTCTTCTGTTCTGATATTTGATATCCTATGGAATTTTGAACCTCCTTGATCTTTCGCCACACTTGACCAATATCAGTGCTTGTTGTGATAGTGGATGTGTATTCATTCCAACTTTTTCTTTTGTTTTCAAGCACCACCCTGCGACAATGCGCCCTGAGTCGCTTGAATTCTTCGTGGTCTTGAAGAGTGGGGTGTTTCTGATATTTTCTGAATGCCCGTTTTTTATCGTTTATTGCTTTTGCTTCTTCTGGGTTCCACCAGGAAGGGGGTCTTCTTATTATTGTTTCTCTGCTCCTGGGTATACTTTTTTCTGCAGCTGATATTATAGATTGTGTGATGGTGCGAACATTTATTATTTGCGGAGTTTTGAGTTCTCGCTGGAAAGCTGACCAGTCAGCTCTACCTGAAATCCACTTGCGGTTTACGGTTCTCAATTGTTCAGGAATATCAGTTTCGGTGACGATTGTGAAATGGTCACTACCATGGAGATCATCAATAGTGCTCCACTTGAAACGAGGTGCCAATGTGGTAGAACATATAGTCAAATCTAAGGCAGTGAAGGAATTGGACCGGGTATTGTGATATGTTGGACTTCCAGAATTTAAAAGATATAGATCGTATCTTTCCAGCCACTTTTCGATTTTACGTCCTTTATAATCAGTTCTTTGACATCCCCAAAGGATGTTGTGAGCATTGAAGTCGCCTGTCATTATAAATGGTCTAGGTAACTGTGAGGTAATATCCTGTAAATCTCTGATCGTCCAAGCAGCGTTGAACAGATATATATTACATAGGGCGGGTTTCATAAAGATACGTCAATTACATGATTAGCAAATTGCGCTGTCAAATTTAACAAATCGATTAACAACATTCGGGTTTCACAAAACTTGATTTCTCAATTTAACAGCACCATTAGTTAACAGAGGAAAACATTCTGGCAACGTTGCATTCTCCTAAGAATCCAGCGGTGAATCCATTCGAGTTAATCACGCCATTAATAATGAACACAGAAGGCGGAAGAAATTAAGAATTAGGTTAATCATCTCCGTGTTGAGGTTCGAAGTGTCATATATACTTTATTTCAAATCAATAATTCTTCAAAGTGAAAATGGAGCACCAAAGAAAGAGAGGAAGAAACTACACCTCAGAGGACAAAAGTATATTTTTGTCAATTCTAGAAACGTGAGTATAATTCATCTTTGTGTTACCGAGAATATCTAATATTTGTTCCGCTTTGAAATCCAAACCTCCTGAGCATATCCTGTGACGACCTATGATCTCTTAGAAATATTCCTTTAGAAATTCCTAGTTTCCCCATCTGTCTCAGAAAAAAAGATATAATAGAATGTAAAATAAGCAACCGATTCAGCTTAGAGGCCAAGAGGGAAGCTTGGATGGATATAACCAGAAGTTATAATTCAGTTTCAACGGTCTTCCGAACCATGCAACAACTGAAAATTTTCTACGAAAATATTAAGAGGAAGGCCAGGAAAGAAGTGGCTGCCGAAAATGTGGGTATGCGATTATTTCATTTCATCTTTATTCTGAACACCTTTTTTCACACAGGGAAAAATATATGGAAATTTTAAGTGCTGCGTTTGAGACTCCTGAAGAAGGGGAGAAAAAAAAGGTCGAGGAACTGAAAGAGAGAGCCAGAGAGGAGAAAGTATGATTTGTATAATTTTTTATACTTCAAGGCAATTTGAATTGTACAGAATGAACAATATTTATTATGTTTCAGCTATTCTTATTCATTATTTTATTTGAGACATTGTTGACATTGCAGAAAGAAATGTACCGGACAGGTGGTGGCACATTCAGTTCAACCCTGACGGAGGCGGACTGTAGGGTGTTATCACTTTTGGGTGATAATGTAAGACCATTAGATAATCCATTTGATGACGCAAATGTTTATTTTGGTGAGCTCGTAAAATTTCCAAAATCCCATATGAATGAGCTGAGGATTATTAGTTGAGGTCTGATTAGATTATCTCAAGTCTATAAAAAAAAAACACTTTTTCAAGAATAAATTAGAAAGAAAATATATACCAACTGTCCGATGCAATTATTTTTCTAAATATAGTTGAAATAATTCCTAATAGACCACAGCCTACAAGCCCAGAAGACTCTTTCAATGTCATTGACTATTCTTCTGGTAATGTAGAAATAATCTACAATTCTTAGGTTCAGTGATAAAATATAGTTAATAGATCATTTCAAATCCCTTGTATTCATTCGATTTGATTCACTAGATTAATGAGGCCCTAACCGTCCTGTCTCTCAGAGACAGAATCTGATTTCATTTCTCCAGTCCTCATGATGAAAGATTCGTGAGCTTTTAATTTGAAGGTGGTTTTAATGACGATGATAACCATTCTGAATTTATCTTTGTTTCAAAAAGATCCTGTTTCAGTTGATCAGGAAAAATGATCTGTTGATAATATAACAGAGTGGTTCAAGTATAGTGTCAAGAGAGAGCTTGATGATTCTAATTGAAATTTCATCATAACCACATGAGGTCTTGTCTTTAAGTGATTTAACAACTGACTTAATCTCATCACAAGTGACATCAAACATATAGAATGACTTATCTAGTCGATTTCTGGCATTATGGGAAGAAGACTGTGGCAAAGAGGAACTGCAGGTTCATTATCTGAGTGGTTATAGGCTTGTAACCTCTTTTTGTCGAGCAAAAGGAAACCATAGTGGAACCAATATTTGTTGAGAGTGTACTTAAGGCTAAGGAGAGGTTAGAGTATAATTTGCTTAGTATTTCAAATGTAATTGAATGTTGTGCTGCACAACTTTGTCTTGATAATTGTAAACTATTGATTGTTTGTATCTATAGGCCTAACACCTGGCCACTAGCAGATGTAGACAAATTTCTAAAAGTATCCTCAAATATTCTTCAACGATGTATAATGGAGAGATCATCTTTCATTATTGTAGGGGATTTTAACATTGATATTCTCTCAGATTCACCTGATACAAGAAATTTCCTTTCACTATTGTACAGTTTCAATTTAACACTATCAAATAATGAGGTGACACGTCTATTTTCAGGTTCTTGTCTTGATAATGCTATTTCACCACTCATTAGTCAATCTCGAGTGATAGAGTATCATATTTCTGATCACTCTGCCTTGAAGTATACAACTAGATTCTGCATTAATAATACACAAAAAGCTGCAACTGTTACAAAGAGAAAAATTAATGATGAATTTACTGAATCCTTCTTGCAAGAACTATCTCTAATAACATGGGATGATATATTCACAAATTCGGGTGATCCCAATTTCCTTTGGAATACTTTTCACCATCGTTACTCTGAGACTTTCGAACTTTGTTTCCCAAAAGTTAATAAGTTTAAACTAACTGCTGAATTAAAATATCTCAAGGACCTTTTAGATAGACTACACATAATCAAATTCACAAAACCTGAATACCAATCCATGTGCTCAACTATTAAAAAGAAGTATGATTACTCGCTCACTGAAGCCAAGAAAAATTATTACAATGACCTCATCTGTAAATCTGCTAATGTATCCAAATCATCTTGGAATGTTATCAATGGCCTTACCAAACGTCATATTACTGAAAGGGTACTGCCAAGCCATACAGATCCATCTCTACTCCCTAATGCATTCAATAACTACTTTGCCGATATTCCAACTGAGTTAATTGCTCAGTTGCCACAGTCTTCTTCCCATAATGCCAGAAATCGACTAGATAAGTCATTCTATATGTTTGATGTCACTTGTGATGAGATTAAGTCAGTTGTTAAATCACTTAAAGACAAGACCTCATGTGTGGTTATGATGAAATTTCAATTAGAATCATCAAGCTCTCTCTTGACACTATACTTGAACCACTCTGTTATATTATCAAAAGATCATTCAAGGAGGGTATATTTCCTGATCAACTGAAACATTAAAATCAGAGAAAAAACAATGGTTTGATGTATTGGAGAGAATTATAGCAGTTTTAAGGTATTTATCACATCAGTGTCTGGCCCTTCGGGGTCCTCAAAAACATTGTATGAACATGATAATTTTCTAAAAGCAATTGAAATGATAGCATCCTTTGATTCAGTGATGCTGGAACATATTCACAGTATTCAATCCTCGGAATCAAGTCACTATTCAGGTAATCAAATTCAAAGCGAAATAATTGATTTACTCGGCACAACCATAAAAAATTATCTTTTGATCAGAGTCAGAAAATCATATGTTAGTCATACAGAACAAATAACAGTTATACTCAGACATGTTCATTTAAATAATGAAACCAAAAATGATGCGATATGTGAAAATTTCGTAGGTTTCTGCCCGATCACCAGCTCCACAGGCGCAGGTCTATTGAATTTTGTTATGGATATATTTTCGCAATTGAATCCAGACCTTTAAAAATCTACGCGGTCAGGGTTATGACAATGGTTCTAATATGCGTGGAAAACACAATGGACAAAAAACAAATTTTGGAAATCATTAAACGCGCTTTTTAAGTACCGTGTTAATATATATAGGTGAAACAAAAAGAACTCTGAATAAAAGAATCAACTCTCACAGAAGTGATATCAAAAGAAGAATAACTAGTTGTGCCTTGGCTAAACATTCGATAGATAACGGACACAATCCAAATTTTGGACAAGTAAAGGTTATAGACGAAGAACGAAACATGTTGAATAGAAGATTCTTGAAATTATTTAGAATAAATCAGCATTCCCAAACGATGAATTCCAGAAGAGACCTAGAGAGAATAAGTTCAATTTACGCAAATTTATTAGAAATTGATAAAGAGACTAGAGAAGTTGTGAACAATGATACCACAAGACTTGAAATAGATTAATTGAAGTGAAGGAGGTGCCTCTGATGACACGGTAGTGATATTTTCAACCTGATTTGTGTTGTGTTCTCTTGTACAGGGAAGGTTTCGAAGACTTTTCAGTGATTGTTTTAAACTCTTTATTTTATAACTTTGATGAATTTGTTAGATGAACTAGTAGAGGAAGGTTGTTAGATATTATTCGACCACAGTTCTGTGGTTTGAGAGTAAAAATAATCTAATGTCAGTGTGAAGAAAGATGTCAATCTCCAACCTCATTCATCTCATCAAGTGTTATTACTTTCCATATTCTAAATGTTTTCTACCTCACTAACAAATTCTATCTTTGGTAAAAATCTCAGTGTCTGTAAGTATTTAATGTTCTTCTTTTAAGCAAATAACTCACATGTGCTCATGTTGTTGTAGAAATCCTGAAGAAGAGAAAAATATATTCTCGAAAGCTCGAGCATTAAGACAAAAGAGTTTCACTTACCTTCTGCGGAAATCCCAAAAAACTAAACTTTTGATTTTAAATTATTCAGCAAAGAATATTCTCATATATATATATATATATATATATATATATATATATATATATATATATATATATATATATATATATACTTGCCTACTGTTATACTTCACGGTACCGGCTGATGACAACTTAGCCAGAGCCTATTCGGAGAAGATCACCAAATACTCTGACCTGGCCTATCAACTTCGAGAGATCCACAACCTGAAAAACATCAGCATACTGCCGTTGATAATCTCGGTAAATCGACTGGTTGAGGAGCACTTGCCAGATAACACCGTAAGACTGGGCCTGGACAAAACCGTGATATCCAGCTCCCAAAAGCAGGTCTTGTTGGGTACGGCAAGAACGGTCAGGAAGTTCCTTCAAGGTCCTTAGCGATAGCACTTGTCTTGGCCAACCGCCCGACATGTGCAACCACTTACCCGTATGATACGGTGGAAAAAATATATATATATATATATATATCTTGATATAGCGGGACATATGGGGACCGAATGTACATATCGTATGGATCTCATACATTGATATACATTTGTTTTTGGACGTATACATAAGCATTCATTTAATTATGTATATTGCAGAAACTGATTTATATCGATTTTTTCATTTCTTATATATTCCGGTACATATGGGTACCACCAAAAATGGATACAGTGGTAACTATTGGGACCGCATTAGATTGTTTCGAAATGTATATTGCCACGAAGATACTTACTGACACCATAGCTAATAAAATTAAGAAAGATATATGTTTTATTAGTTGAAAATAGGGTATCGATAATATGTGTTAGTTTCATGGATTTCATATTTTATTCGAATTAAGAAAATCGTTTTTTCATTTTGTCTATGTAAATATGAAGTTTTTTTTTTAATTATGAAACATATATATATATATATATATATATATACAGCAAACCGCCTTTAGAGAGCCATACATTGCCAATTTACCATCATTTCGACGTCCGCTTGCAATCTGACGTCCGATATACGGACGTCGGATTGTCTTGAGAAATTTTCAGTGTTCTTCGACGTCATGGAACGTCCTGAGTCGTTATGCCAAATTTCGCCGATGACGTCAGATACTCTCATCTTGTACAAAACCGTATATTTCAGTTCAACCAAGGCACGATAGAGGCGCTGACTACCACTAGTTGCGTATATGATATATACGTTCTCTCTATTTCACATTAAGAGCATAAGGCGACATGAGGTTTGGCAACATAGTCTCATAATCATTTTTATACGGTGCGATTACTAGACGTCTCTTATACTTGTTTATATGAAAAAACTCTGTTTCATTTGCATGACCTCGGTTTTCGCTTCCCCCATTTGTGAATACAGATATCTTCGTCTGATGAACGTCAAGAAGGAAAGCATATTAGGATGTATTTACTGGCTTGCTTGGCGGCGATCTTCATAAAGCCTCGAGTTATGGAATATTATAAACCTTTTTTTCATTGAACTTTCTGGTTTGCTATACAAATTATTTTTAGGGAATATTTTGGATAATGATCGAAAATGGGGAATCTTATGTGGGGAGACATTCATCGCTGAAATAAGGATGAAGCCCTTCAGACGTCGATAAAAACAAAGAACACTACTATTGATCATCTCAATTCCACGTATTTTTTGACATAATCAACATATTCATTCTTGATTTCCCATAAAAAATACTTTTTTATCGTGCAGTATTAAAACTGGGAAAAATTTCAAGAAGTTTTTGATAACTCATGATTTTTGCTAGGGAATATGGCTCACGAACTTTTCTATCTACCAATAAATATATTATATAATACGGTCGAAACGTTTCGGATCGCTTTTGTTCACTATCACTGTAACACGAGGATTATTAATCTCAAATTTTTCACTTCGATGTTTTCAACTTCAAACTTCAATTATACATAAGCGAGAGAAAGGGGCGTAGAACTGTGTGGGATGGAACTAATGTTTGAAAACACTGGTATTTGTCTCACAATTAAAATCTCAGCCCTGATTAATATATCATCTGTCATGAATTATAAAAGAATCCATTATTCTCATATACCGACATTTTCAAGAAGAAGAAGGTACATATTATTATTTTATTCAATTAATTCTTAGAAAAGAAATTCAGAGACGATAAAGGAGCCAATGACAATCCAATTAATACACAGTGTGATTCCGGAGGAGATCGTCAGACTTTAGATGAAGTTTGAGAGAGTCATTTTGATTAAATTTTCAATTGACATTCTACTGAGAGTTTGATTTTGCTTAGAAAATTCTCGAAAATACTTCCGATTAGATTTTCTCTCATTTCAATTTCAACCATATAAAATTTCGTTTTTAGTTGTCCTAACAAAAAATTATCTAGAGAGTTCGAATCAAGCAATCATTGTGTTCAAGCAATAGGGCTCCCAGAAAAGTGCCAAAAAACAGCTGAATAATGGCTACTTGAAGTAGAATCTCAAAAGGGAAAGGCTAATAGGTACTATGTTTGATATTTCGGAATAAATTTTTGAATTCGATAGAAATCTCTAAAACTCACGAATTTCAATATCGACAATTCTTTATATGCCAATAATTTGACAAATGAATATCAAGTGGACCGAAAATAAACAAATTTCAGATCGTCACTTTTTTTCAAGTGAAATGACCCCAGAAGTCAGATTTTGCGAGGGCCATTTTTCTTGGATGAACTTTTATATGTCCATTATCAGTCGTCAAACCTAGTCGGAAGCGATTAGGAATGAATTTATTCCGAGACGATATCAGAAGCATATTCTTTAATGAATATTCACGAAAAATATACATTTTTTAAATACGCTCATGCTAAAAATATAAACATAAAATTTTTGCGTTCTCTCTTTGTTAAATATTCCCAACAATTCCTCGAAAACGGAATCAACTGCATGGAAGCGGATTTTAGCGTGAATTGAGAAGGTCACCGAATAGGTGAAGTTATCTAATTTGTTCAGGTTTCGATATGATTTGCTTTAGATTCACTTGTTTTTCTCCCATGAACTTATATATAATGGAGAACGGCATTATTCATCAAAATATAATCGATCAGATTATCAGAGTTGATTAATTGAGGATAATGAAATTTTCAGTTTGAACATATTTTTTTAACAGTGAATTTGTTCTTATTCAATCCTATGCTTGAGTGCAGATATTTCCAGAAATGTCGTCATGTGATCCCTTTTCAAGCTGAAGCTTATGTCGAATACAAATATGTATTGATATTAATTTGTCAGATTGGTTGATGTATAATGTATAGAAATAATTGAAAATGTATCACGTAACTATTGAATAAATTCATCATCTGATCAAAGGGCGATTAATTGAAAGATTTCAATGTTCCGTAGGAGTAATGGGTAATTTTTAATAATGAGTCTAGAGCAAAAGCAGTTATGAAGAATTGAGAAATATAATATTGAAGTTATTGCAGAGGCAAGTTGCTTGTCAATATATGGAATTTTCATCTACTACTGTTTGAAAGAAAAAATGATGTTCACAAAATTAACCCTCGGACAGGCGCACCTAATCTGTCAGATTAAGTGCATAGTTTTTTCTAGTTTCTCACGGCAGTGTTTGTCGCTCAGGGGTGGGACTTTCTGTAGCTTCTTGATTTTATATCGCGATCATCTATGTGCAATATCAACCTCCTCAGAGCCTTGATGTTAGTCGAAAAGAGTGCAATAATCACCTGGATCGATTGCGCTCGATAACGTAAGTATCATCGAATTTGATTTTTTCAGTATTTCTGTATGAAAAAGTCTTGCACTCGCGCTCCCAACACCCGAACAAAAGAACAAGTAAAGATATATTTCATATTTATTGCAATTCTTGATTTAATCTGTGAGTTGAAATGAGCTCGCTTGAGTCTTCAAGTATTTTTTTTTCAGGGTATAATGGCTTCAAACTCAAGAAAATACAAGTAAATTAAAATCACCGTATGTTTCAAATGCATATTTTCGGGAATTATTCTAGAAATTATAGTAAAATATACGAATATAAATATAAAGATAAAGGGAAACAAAACTTCACTAGAGAAAGGAATGCTACACTCACTGATATCGTACAATATAAAAGTTCCATTGTTCTAGTTTCCCTGGCAGCGGTTGTAAGGAGTAATAGACACTTGTTTCTGTTTCAATCAGAATTACATTTTGTTATCCTTGATATATTGAAATCGGCAGAATTTATCTTTCTTCAATTTCTACCGTCAATTTTTAATAATGTTTTGAAATTTTTTTTATATATTATGTGTATTTGAATGATAAAACAATTTTTCAACGACCTCCCCATTTTCTAGCAAATTTTTCTCATTAGAACATGAATTTCCCGACTTAATCTCACAGATGAGTTGCGCCCGAAACCGTTAGGATTAGGGTTGCATCTGACCGAAGGTTAAAAGCAATCAACACTCAATCTCTAGAATGACCGATAAATAAATTGGAAAATGTATAAGAAACATGAACAGAATACAATTTTCAGTTTGAAGAAAGTTGAAAGAAATTTATCAGTTATAGGTTTTCCTCTTATCGGATGTCTCATTTATTGAAAGTATACATCGATAATGTTTTTTCAAGGAATCTCCTATTTTGTATTTATTGTTTTCAAAAACTAATCAACTCCATTGAGTTCGCTCATTAGTGACCTCAACGAATCTGTGGGCTTTAATCAACTTGAAAGTTTTTGATCCATCCACCAAAATCTCGTGAAACCCACAATTTCAAAATTCGATATCTGATAAATTCAGAATGGATTCGTTATTATAATTTTCGACCAATTAAATAATAATAATAATAATAATAATAATAATATGTTTATTAGTTCCAAGAAATTACACCAAACAATAGATATAAAAATGGAATAAGTCAAAATTTCCACAGAAAACATCCAAACAATAATTTATTTCCTACAGTACGACCTAAATTCAGATATACTATATGGCTCAGATTTTAAAATGAAATCATATAAGGATTTCTTGAAATTTTTATCACAATTGATCATTCTTATATTTTTGGAAGAGCGTTATATAAAGATATTGCCATACATTCAACAGATTTCTCTCTTAGTACTGTTCTATGAATAGGTACGATGTACGGAAACATCCTTCTGGTGTTATTAACATTTTTATAGGCTTCAAAATAATGACTGTTTCTTTGGAAAAAAATTAAGAGCCTGTATATGTATAATCCATAGACAGTGAGTATATTATTTTTTACAAAATGACCTCTACATAATTCCCTAAAACCCAATCGTAACATAGTACGCAATGCCCTTTTTTGAACAATGAAAATATTCTCCATATGTGATGAAATACCCCAGAAAATTATTCCATATGAAAGAATGGAATGAAAATTAGCAAAATAAACAAGTTTGAGCACATCTAAATTTACTTGACTCCTTAACATAAATAATGTGTAACATGCTGAGTTTAGTCTCGCCCTAAGTTGTTCGGTGTTAGGTCCCCACTTTAATTGACTGTCCAGAACTAAACCCAAAAATTTCACATTATCATTAACCACAACACAGCTATCAAGAATGTCTACAGTTTCAGGATAGTGCAATTTAGAATTTTCACCACGAAAAATCATACACTTAGTTTTTTCAATGTTGAGGATAAGATTATAATTACATAACCATGTTTTTATCGAGTTAACCATCATATTACAAGCATTAGTGGCTGACGGAATACAAGAAGATCGGGTCAAAATATTTGTATCGTCTGCAAACAATCTCAGAGTGTTGGTATTACTCCTCACTTCCTCATTTAGAGGTTCACTTTCACATCCGATTGCATTAGGTAGGAAATTAACATAAACTATGAATAAAAGAGGGCCAACAATACTACCCTGAGGGACTCCTAAATTTGTTTCAATCTCATTTGAGAGAAAGATTTGACCATTGGCCTCAAGGACCACCCGTTGTTTCCTGGAATTCAAATAGCTTTCTAAAAGTTTAAGCTGATTATCTCTTATACCACAACTTTCAACTACCTCTAAAAGCTTCCGATGATCGACACAGTCGAAAGCCTTTGAAAGGTCCAAAAACAGAGCCATCGGAACCTGTCCCCGCTCTAGAGCATGTACAATTTCATTTATAAGCTCATAAATAGCTGTTTCAATATTTTTGTTTTTTACAAAACCATGTTGACACACCGAGATAACATTGAATTTGTGGAAAAATTTCGACATTCTGTTACTCAAAATCTTCTCAAAAATCTTAGAAAATGAAGAAAGGATGCTTATAGGCCTATAGTTGTTAAGGTCATTCATTCTACCTTTTTTATGTAGGGGTTTGACTATAGCAATTTTCAGATTGTCTGGAAAAATACCCTCTTTGAAAGAACGATTGATTATAAAAGTTAATGGTTCAATGATATAGTCTATGGATACCTTAATCACTTTAATCGGTATCTCATCGTGTCCGCATGATACACTGTTCTTCAAAGATTTTACAACGCGTACAACTTCGTCATGTGTGATATCAAACATGAAAAAAGATTTATCAAGTTTTCTCTGAGAATCCGTAATGAGAGATTTGGTTAAACCTTCGGTTAATTTGACTGGAATACCTGCAAAAAACTCATTGAACTCATTTGCCAGAGATGAGTGATCACTCTGATTGAAAGATATTTCGTTATGAACATTATTTTTGGTCAGAGAATTAATTATTTTCCACGAAGCCTTCGATTTATTTTCAGAATGTTTAATAATCTCGTTGAAATATTCCTTCTTTGTTGTGGATAAAAGACAGTCATAGCTCCTTTTAATGGATCTATAAACATCCTTGAACTCCGGTTTACAGAACGAAATCACATAAAGTTTGTCTAGAGTGTCTCTAAGTTTTTTAATTTCGGGAGTTTGTCTAAAAACACCTGTTTTGAGTATTCTAGTAGCAACTTTGGGAAAACTGAACTCAAAAATTCTCGAAAATCGCTTGTGAAAAACATTCCAAAGTAAACTAGGATCTAGTGTGCTGCTATAAATATCATCCCAAGCCACCAGTGAGAGTTCCCGTAAGAAAGCCTCAACAGACTTGTCATTTATTATTCTTTTCTTAACATATTTATCCCTAATCTTGTCGCCGTAATCCAAGGTAGAGATAAACTTCAATCCTGAATGATCTGAAATGTGGTATTCAACTACATTTGTACTACCGCTAAGGGAGGTAAACACATTATCTAAACAAGAGCCAGACTCCGGACGTGTTGGCTCGAAATTTGTAATTTTGATATTGAAACTCTCTAACAAAGACAGAAATTCTAGTACATCAGGTGAGGACGACAAAATATTAAGGTTAAAATCTCCCACCAGGATATAATGAGATGTCTCCGACAAGCAACGCTCAAAAATGATCCTCAGATATTCAAAGAACTGTACAACATCGGCTAATGGAGGGCTGTTAGGCCTATAAATACAAATAATTAATATCTTACAGTTTCCCATGTACAACTGGGCAGCAGAACACTCAATAACATTAGAAACAGTCAATGAATTATAATCTTGCCTATCAGTGCACTTCAGTTCTTCCTTGCAGTAGATTGCAGTTCCACCATGACTTCCTTTCAGACGGCAAAAACTTGAGACAAGCTTGAAACCTTCCAATATGTAAGCTTTGAGTTCATCTCTGGACTTCCAATGCTCAGTTATTGCCACTATGTCTGCACCCTCTTCCAAAGTCATCAAGTGCAGCTCATTCAGAGCAGTACCCAGTGACCGGACATTCTGAAGAAGAAGGCAGAAAGAACGTTTTGAAGCACATTTGAAGCATATTTTCATAGAAGCATTTTCGGTAACATTTTGATGATAAAAATATTTGCTGGAAATGTAAAATGAGTAAGTAACCTGATTTTTAAGACAAAATTCGTCAAATCAATCCGGAACCCCCTGAGTCACCCATGGTAAATAAAAAAATGAACAATGAAGGAAAGATAATGCAGAGATACTTTTCCTCAATATGGAATACATTCTATGAAACAGCGTAGGAAAATACTCAGGGCCAGTATAATAAACTCATCCACCGAATTCGTTTTTCTGTACACCATTTCCCCTTTTTTTGTTGGAATATTATTTGGGGTGTGGTAGAGGTCACTTTGACTATATTTTTTCAAGTTCATGAATTGTACTCAGGCAGAAATTAGCAAGTTCATATTTGAGTATTCCGTAGACTACCGTTTGGCTTTGTCAATATTCCGAGACTGAGGCCGAAAATTAAACCTTCGAAAATCCATAGCCTACTTGACGCCGAATTTTCTAGAACGCTCGTGTTATAACCAATGTTAGCAATGAATTATTATTATTATTATTATGCCCTTGATACAACCTATGATTTTCTAAAAGAAAATTAAAACATTTCGCACGAATATACGAATAAATAGGTATTGCAATTTTCTAGAACCTAAGACGAAAATCGAACTACCTATTAAAATGAAATTTCCGTATCTCGTCGGCTGCAATGATACGTGTTGCTGTGAAGCATTCTCGAAAGATACTGTGAGGTTTTCTCTTAAAGATGTCATTGCGATTATTAAGTTCTTTGGAATTCATTCAATGTTTAATCCTTAGTACATCTATGATAAGTCTCAAAGTTGTTCTTCGATGTGATATTTTTTGGTATTCCCTGCGACTCACTGTTACTTTACTGGTTGACTGGGATATGGACATACAAAAATCGGCTCATCAAAATCAATCTCAATAGCAAGGACGTCAAAAAGACGTCGATTAGGTCGATTTCAATGATACCAGATCTTTCGAAGTATTTGTCTGTATCAGTATTCATAAAATTTTCAATAATAATCATGATTCCCTCAGGTTTAATTATTATTCGACAGTTTGAGAAGAAAAGAAGAAGAAGGTATAGAGATAGCTGCATACTTCTAGTTATAATGAAATATGTACAAATTTCTAAAAGTTATAGGGTTTGGACATACATATGATATTATATTCCAAAATAATAATTTCAATTTTGAATTTTTTTAATACGTTTCACAATCCGTTCGTATGGTGTGGATACATAAAATTTCATTTACAATCTACATTTATTCACATTCGTGAAATGTATTCATGAAGAAATTAGCAAGTTTATAATCGAGTACCTATTTCAAAGGCTCTAGTTTGTTTGAAGCAATTAATTGAGGAAATAAATAAAAAAAATAAAATAAATGAAAATATTATTAATATGTGAATACCGTTGGATATCTCATTTGAATGATGAGCAACCATAGAATATTTCGATAGAATTTTTTTGCGTAATCGCTGCCTTAGCTAGTGTGTTCTTCGGTTCATCTCAAAAAGTAGTTGAAACAGATTAGATCTCCCCTGCCTCTCAATCACTTCGGATCTATATTTCAGGAACCAGTCTTAGGGCCGATATTATAAACGTGTCGACCGAGAATTGGAATTCAATTTCATCTCTCAGTTTTGTGAGTTTAAACTTGTCCTCAAGTAGAGGATAAATCTCAATTCTTGGTTGACATGTTTATAATAATGATAATAATAATAATAATAATAATAATAATAATAATAATAATAATATTTATTCATTTCATCACAGTTATCGATTATGTGCAATAAAGGGGAAATACGTCATACAAAAAAAAGGAAGAAACACAATTTTTAGTTATTTATAGAGCAGCAGTAGTCAAAAAATTCTTGAATATTATAGAGTTCGCATTGCAAAATCAGTTTACGAGTTCTATTTTTGAAGATTTTCTCATTCTGGGCACTGTGATAAGATGATGGTGGACTGTTTTAAAGCTTAAGAGACATAAACTCTACTTGATGCTGCGATAAAGTGAGACGACATTTGGGCAATGAATATCTATCCATTCTTCTTGTTTTGTTGCGATTCTCAAAATCTATGAAAAGTTCTTTATGTTGACGAACAAACATTTATAAATATACAATCCAGTCATCGTCATTAAACTATGCTCCTTGAAAACACCGCGGCAAGTCTCTGTTCTCTTAATTCCATAGATTGTTCGGTTTGCTCATTTTTGATCTAGAAGTATTCTGTGTGATGAAGAACTGCCACCCTGAAAAATTATACCATATGATAGTTTGCAGAATATATTACCTTGAGAACTGGCGCATTCAAGTGATAGTTTAAAACGTTTAGTGAGTATATCACCGAGTGCAGACGTTTACTAAGGGTGCCGCAGTGGGTTTCCCACTTCATTTCGTCATCAATATAGATTCTCATTAATTTTGTAGACGAGTGTGCAACTATCTCATTGTTTCTCATATTAATTGCCCTGGGAGGTGTGAGATTTGATTTCATATTCGGTAAAACATTGCCTCTGTTTTGTCTATATTTAATTTGATTTTATTTGCTTCACACCATTGATTTACCTTCTTCAGTTGTAATTGAGCGGTGGATATCACGTTTTCTATAGTATTTCCAAAAGCAGTAAATATAAGCATATAATAAAACATAAGACTAACCCTGAGTATTGTCCTATTCTGCTTCGCAGAATAATTTGCGAAATGGTGGAAGATTATTCATGGCCAGTATTAAAAACGTGTCAACCGAGAATTGAAATTTCACCTCAGCTTGAGAACCGGTTTCTGTATACTCAAACTTTTCAACCTTCAAGCTGAGGATGAATTTCAATTCTCGGTTGACACGTTTTTAATACTGGCCATGAATAATCTTCCACCATTTCGCAAATTATTCTGCGAAGCAGAATAGGACAATACTCAGGGTTAGTCTTATGTTTTATTATATGCTTATATTTACTGCTTTTGGAAATACTATAGAAAACGTGATATCCACCGCTCAATTACAACTGAAGAAGGTAAATCAATGGTGTGAAGCAAATAAAATCAAATTAAATATAGACAAAACAGAGGCAATGTTTTACCGAATATGAAATCAAATCTCACACCTCCCAGGGCAATTAATATGAGAAACAATGAGATAGTTGCACACTCGTCTACAAAATTAATGAGAATCTATATTGATGACGAAATGAAGTGGGAAACCCACTGCGGCACCCTTAGTAAACGTCTGCACTCGGTGATATACTCACTAAACGTTTTAAACTATCACTTGAATGCGCCAGTTCTCAAGGTAATATATTCTGCAAACTATCATATGGTATAATTTTTCAGGGTGGCAGTTCTTCATCACACAGAATACTTCTAGATCAAAAATGAGCAAACCGAACAATCTATGGAATTAAGAGAACAGAGACTTGCCGCGGTGTTTTCAAGGAGCATAGTTTAATGACGATGACTGGATTGTATATTTATAAATGTTAAATGTTTGTTCGTCAACATAAAGAACTTTTCATAGATTTTGAGAATCGCAACAAAACAAGAAGAATGGATAGATATTCATTGCCCAAATGTCGTCTCACTTTATCGCAGCATCAAGTAGAGTTTATGTCTCTTAAGCTTTAAAACAGTCCACCATCATCTTATCACAGTGCCCAGAATGAGAAAATCTTCAAAAATAGAACTCGTAAACTGATTTTGCAATGCGAACTCTATAATATTCAAGAATTTTTTGACTACTGCTGCTCTATAAATAACTAAAAATTGTGTTTCTTCCTTTTTTTTGTATGACGTATTTCCCCTTTATTGCACATAATCGATAACTGTGATGAAATGAATAAATATTATTATTATTATTATTATTATTAGTATTATTATTATTATTATTATTATTATTATTATTATTATTATTATCATTATTATAAACATGTCAACCAAGAATTGAGATTTATCCTCTACTTGAGGACAAGTTTAAACTCACAAAACTGAGAGATGAAATTGAATTCCAATTCTCGGTCGACACGTTTATAATATCGGCCCTAAGACTGGTTCCTGAAATATAGATCCGAAGTGATTGAGAGGCAGGGGAGATCTAATCTGTTTCAACTACTTTTTGAGATGAACCGAAGAACACACTAGCTAAGGCAGCGATTACGCAAAAAAATTCTATCGAAATATTCTATGGTTGCTCATCATTCGAATGAGATATCCAACGGTATTCACATATTAATAATATTTTCATTTATTTTATTTTTTTTATTTATTTCCTCAATTAATTGCTTCAAACAAACTAGAGCCTTTGAAATAGGTACTCGATTATAAACTTGCTAATTTCTTCATGAATACATTTCACGAATGTGAATAAATGTAGATTGTAAATGAAATTTTATGTATCCACACCATACGAACGGATTGTGAAACGTATTAAAAAAATTCAAAATTGAAATTATTATTTTGGAATATAATATCATATGTATGTCCAAACCCTATAACTTTTAGAAATTTGTACATATTTCATTATAACTAGAAGTATGCAGCTATCTCTATACCTTCTTCTTCTTTTCTTCTCAAACTGTCGAATAATAATTAAACCTGAGGGAATCATGATTATTATTGAAAATTTTATGAATACTGATACAGACAAATACTTCGAAAGATCTGGTATCATTGAAATCGACCTAATCGACGTCTTTTTGACGTCCTTGCTATTGAGATTGATTTTGATGAGCCGATTTTTGTATGTCCATATCCCAGTCAACCAGTAAAGTAACAGTGAGTCGCAGGGAATACCAAAAAATATCACATCGAAGAACAACTTTGAGACTTATCATAGATGTACTAAGGATTAAACATTGAATGAATTCCAAAGAACTTAATAATCGCAATGACATCTTTAAGAGAAAACTTCACAGTATCTTTCGAGAATGCTTCACAGCAACACGTATCATTGCAGCCGACGAGATACGGAAATTTCATTTTAATAGGTAGTTCGATTTTCGTCTTAGGTTCTAGAAAATTGCAATACCTATTTATTCGTATATTCGTGCGAAATGTTTTAATTTTTTTTTTAGAAAATCATAGGTTGTATCAAGGGCATAATAATAATAATAATAATTCATTGCTAACATTGGTTATAACACGAGCGTTCTAGAAAATTCGGCGTCAAGTAGGCTATGGATTTTCGAAGGTTTAATTTTCGGCTTCAGTCTCGGAATATTGACAAAGCCAAACGGTAGTCTACGGAATACTCAAATATGAACTTGCTAATTTCTGCCTGAGTACAATTCATGAACTTGAAAAAATATAGTCAAAGTGACCTCTACCACACCCCAAATAATATTCCAACAAAAAAAGGGGAAATGGTGTACAGAAAACGAATGAAAAAAATTGACTTATCTAAGAGGTCCGTCTACCTTCTCCTGTATACATATAATTAGTACAAACTCAGCTATTTTGATGGCCAGTCCATCAGGTTCAAACTTTCATGAGCAGATTTTTCGACGTCCATATACATATACCTAGATGGATATTATGATAAAACTATTGTTATAGTGATAGCTCATTGTCATTCGAACCGGGAAGGCTAACATTTTTAGGAGCTTTGGATTATTAATTGGACTATTAATAATTATTTTCAATGAAATAAAAATTATGAATTTATTTGGTTGTCCAGCAAGAAATTGAGTATTATTCCTTGTTAGGTAGGACAATGTATCATACCGAATAAAATTCAAACCTCCATTTTGACTATTTTCGATTGATTTCAAAGCAATCAAATTTGGCCTAGGTCGTGTTGAAATTGTACTGGCCATAATCATTCCTTAATATCGAATCTACAATATCTACTCATCGTTTTTTTCGTCTGATTTATCCATTTCATTCCCGAATATGCCTCATAACAAAATTACAAAGTTCACAAGATCACTGCCGTTGAATTCAAATTTGAATCAAAACAAACACAAGTCGCTTGTGAATTCAATCTTTTCGTCCCTCCTGAGATCAAGATATATTCGAAGCGAAGTCAGAAGTCGACCCGATTGACCACAGCAGGGGAGTCAAGCCTCCAATGCCATTCTAAAGGTTGGGATATTCTCTACTAGAGACTAGGATCTGGGAAATTCTGAACTACAGAATAACCAGCCTTTCGAATCTTCTCTCGTGCACGTACAGTGAAATAGTATAGCGCCAAGGTAGTCAGGTGTTGTTCGAGATTTTCACGTTTTCGATGAGGATGCATGAACTGAATATTACATTTTTCCATTGACCAAACATTCTTAATTTAAAATTTGAATTTAATTTCTAAAAATAATGATCGTTCACTTGAGTCCGAAATATTCGTATTTCATAGAAATTTGGCTCTAAGCTGTATGATGAGGCTAAGCCCCCCTTGCCCACTCTGACGAGTCGCCCTTGATATGTTATAGTTCGATTTTTTCAGAAAGCTCTGCAAGTCGAAAAATTGAAAATAACTGCCTCCTGATTTATCATAATTCCAAAATTACACTGTAAAGTCTAAGATTGAACTATCCATCTATCTGCACACCTGTTCTTTTCTTCAAAATTTTCAATAATAATTATTATTAAAAGGTTCGTAGAAAAAATGTAACAAGTGTACAGGTAAAGAAGGACAGATTGATAATATTATACAGTGAACTCTCGATAAATCGAACATCGATAAGTCGAATTCTGAGATAAATCGAAAAGTTCTTCTGTTACCCAGTGTAATTTCACCTCAATGAGTCAAACATTGTTCTTGATTGTTGAAGGCCTAGAAGATGAGTCTAACTGCTGGAAGGGTTGTCTAGAGAACCGCCACCTCCATAAATTGTACTCCCCACCACCATCGCCTTTATGGGTCGAACTTTTTGATCTAATCACTCGTGATTCATAATCGAGCCATGGTTCGATCAATCCTCGGAATAGTTGACATCACTTGACGAATAACAGATTGAATTACCAAACAACACTTGCTTGCTAATGCAAATAACTTAATTTTTCTTGAAGATGTACCGCTGACAGTACGATTACGAATTATTTTTAACCTAATGACGCTTAGCATGAACATATCCGTATAATAAACATGAAAATGAATAAAAAAATTAACAAAATTTAAGATCCTGCTCAAATTGTCTCCCTCAATTTCTAGTACATGCATGCAGTCACGGCTTACTTCTGCAATTGTTACCAGCGTTCTTCAGAGTCTGTGGTACATCTTCTGATTGCTATTGAAAAAAAAATTAACGTATTCAGCAAGCAACTAACAATTGGTATATGGCAATTTTATATGTGATCTATCAAATCATATCAACTGTTTCAAGAACTGTCAAAAGTGATCGAAACAATGCCCGCTTAGGAATCATCTGTGAAATAGAGGATATCTGACTAACTTGAAAAAGTCTGTTACCTGCTCGGTTTTCTGGCCATATTTTTTCATTTCATGAAGGAATTATTGGCGTATAAACCTTTTTGCTGACAAAGGAGATGGTTAACAAAACAACGAAGATTTTCCTTTTCATTTGTACACTGAGTTCATAATACTCTTTTTGAGTAGGTTTCAATTCTTTCATCAAGATTTTATAAGGGAAGCAGTTGCAGCCATTTATAACCCTTTATATCTCGGATTATCTGAATTTTTAGTGAACACTTTTTCTCAAGAAATGATGCCCATCTCCTCAGTTTTGAAAAATATATTTATCGATATATAAATAGATATATGTCTTTATTTCAGATGATATTTTCTTACAGGAAAACACAAAAATGAAACAGAACAAATAATAAATTCAACAAGACTTAAATAATCTTCTAAACAATATGGCTCCAGATCTACTGGAAGTTTCTTGGTTCTAATTTTGAACTTTCTGTAACTATTGATTATTTTGAGATTATGAGATAATTAATTGAAGAGCTTTACACACATAAGAGATGGATTTTTTTTCAGATAGAGACAATCGATGATATGGAATGTTAATATCAGCTGTTCAAGTTCTATAAGTAGTATTGGTATTATATAAGTACATTAGAAACTCATAAATGTAAAATCCATAAACCGTCAGAAACCCCTGCACGAATCTCTAAATTTCATGCCTAGCATTAATCTAGTATTATTTCTGACTGAAAAATATCGAGTTTAGTGCTGGACTCACTCCCCAAAAAATTATTCCGTATCTGATAAGAGATATATTATCCTCTTCGTATCATCTTGAATGTATTTATTCATTATTCTCATGGCATAACATACTTTGGTCAATTTATTCAGAAGGTCCTCTATATGATTTGACCATTGCAGAAACTCATCTTAAACGACCCCCAGAAAACTGGTAAACTTCGAAGTTCTTACTTTATCCTCACCAGAATTCATCATCATTGGCTGGTCATCTTTTGATCCGTAAGATCGAAAAACAACTACTTATTTTCATTCAGAATGAATTTTTTTCGCGATAGCCATTCTTGGATTCCTCTCATTTCAGCTGTAGATCATTAATATCACATTTCGCTATTAAGAAATTCGAATAATTCACAGAATTGGTCGACTCTGCATCTTCAATCGAATCTGCAACCTCACATATATCATTAATCATTATCAAAAATAATAATACTCCGAGGATGCTTTCCTGTGGTACACTAAATTTATTCATGAGCCAAGTTGAGAAAGATGTTCGGCCATCTATAGCTACTCTCACATACTGCTAACGATCAATAATTTTTCGATATAATATGAAAAAATAGACCTTTTTGAGTGATAGTTTATTTTATATTTGAAATTTTCGATTTCATGTATGATAATACAAATTCGAAAATATTTCATTTGATATTATTTTTTTAATTTGAGCGATAATTTACTTGTTTCTCTTTTGAAAAAAACTGATTCGAATGACATCTAATATTGAAGAAATATTGGAAAAAAACATAGGGACTCTCACTCCGCGCGACAGCCCTCATGTACCAGCTATGAGCGCCAGCTCCGGAAAGTTAAGTTCGCGTAATATGAAAGGAATTAACATGTGTTCATGATTGAATAAACTCACTGAATGCATTTGAGAGAATAGGTGCAGACGTTAAATGGCAACGCTGTTGGTCGTCTAAAAAACGTGGGGTATACATAATATATACGTTCGGTCATCAACTCCTACGAACATGAACGGACGTGAGATAGCACTGAAGTTACTGGAAAAAAAATTGGTGAATAAGAAAAACTGATTACGACACTAGAACGTACAACAACTCGTTTCATCATATACATCATTAGATTTGCGAGAACCCCGTTATTTCTGATGGACCCCAAAAGCCTGGATTTATACGGGACGTCTATCAGCACTAGGATGTATATATATATATATATATATATATATATATATATATATATATATATATATATATATATATATATATATAGTAAACCGCCTCTCAAGAGCCATACATTGACAATTTACCATCATTTCGACGTCCGCTTGCAATCTGACGTCTGATATACGGACGTCGAATTGCCTCGAGAAATTTTCAGTTTTTTTCGACTATATGGAACGTCCTGAGTCGTTATGCCAAATTTCGTAGATGACGTCAGCTACTCTCATTTTGTACAAAACCGTATATTTCAGTTAAACCAAGGCACGATAGTGGCGCTGATTACCACTAGTTGCGTATATGATATATGTATACGTTTTCTCTATTTCACATTAAGAGCATAAGACGACATGAGGTTTGGCAACATAGTCTCATAATCATTTTCATACGGTGCGATTACTAGACGTCTCTTATACTTGCTCATCTAAAAAAACCCTGTTTTCTTTGCATGAGCTCGGTTTTCGGTTCCTCCATTTGTGAATACAGATATCTTCGTCTCATGAACGTCAAGAATGAAAGCATATTAGGATGTATTTACTGGTTTGCTTGGAGGCGAACTTCATGCAGCCTCAAGTTATGAGATATTGTAAACCTTTTTTTCATTCAACGTTCCGTTTTGCACACAAATTGTTATTAGGGAATATTAAATCGAATATAATGATCGAGAATGAGGAATCGTTTGTGGGGAGAAATTCATTGCTGAAATACGGATGAAGCGGTTCAGACGATAGAAACAAAGAACACTAGTATTGATCATCTCAATTGCATGTATTTTTCTGACATAATCAACATATTCATTCTTGATTGTCCGGAAGAAATACTTTTTTTTATCGTGCAGTATCAAAACTGAGAAAAAATTTTTGCTAGGGAATATTGCTCACGAACAATTCTATCTACCAAATAATCATAATAGTAATTCGGTCGAAACGTTTGGAACGCTCTCGTACACTACCCACTATCACCGTTACACGAGGATTATTCATTTGAAATTTTTCATTTCGATGTTTTCACAAGATGAATAAATTATTGTTATTATTATAATCATCATACAAAATGGGTACGAGGACCTCATACGTCTGTTCGGTTACTGAATGACTTTTTTTGAAATCCGATTAGAATTCATTTTTCTGGTTGACCATGTCTCTGGAATTAATATTGCATGATTAATTTGAAATTTCATCATCATATTATGATGATGTTCAGCAATATTGAAAACTTTGGTAGTTAGAATAAGAAAAACTTTTTACCTAACCTCCACAGACCTGATTGAAATAGCCAAAGCAAACTTTCAAATCCAATAATTATTTTTCCACAAAATCGTATGCTCTCGAATATATTACATTACCACTTTCAGTAGTCTGATCAATCGCAGAATTTTCCGATGTGGCAATCGAGAAATCTATATACTTTCCTAAATTCTCATTGCCCACATTCTGGAAAACGAGTCACATGTGCAAAATCCCCCATTGGGGAAGCCGTGTTTGATTGACGTCTTAAAGCCCTAAGATTCGCTGCCGGAATGATACAAAAGCAGGGCAGGATAGATGAGACAGCTAGTCAGCAGAGATTATAGCTCCACATATTGTATTGAAAGTCATTGCATACCTCTGCCGTGAATTATCGCCTATGCTTCTCTCTATTCTACAAAACAGGAATATGGACATATTTCGTCATTTGTACGATGTAATGAACTTCTATTGTTTTGGATTCCTCCTGAATTTGCAGTGAGGATCATAATACAATGGGAAAGCAGAATTCAGTATATCGAAAGAGAAAATTCTTCGGAAAATTATACAGATTTCAGTTCGAAATGCAATTCGAAAATATTTACAGCTATAATTACAAAATCTCCCCCAAACCAACGCAAAAGATAGCCGTGAATTCGTGAATTTATTCAGCGAATAAATTACCTGATTTCTCATGACTGAAAAAGAAAAGATACCTACTTAGGATGATTGGACGAATAAGAAAACTCAGAAGATTTATCCTGTGGAGTCATCTCATGCATTTCAAGCACTTTGATCAACCAGGTGTGAGAGACGAAATAAAAGGCTTCTCTGTAGTCAATCAGATATATGTTTCTATTTCTATTTTATTTGTTTTGTTTTGATATGGTCAAATACAAGAAGTTCTTTACATCCTCTAGTTTGAATGCGGCATCCGTTCTTATCATCAGCCATCAAGTTGTTCTGTTTCAGGTGTTTATCAACATATCCGGTCAGCATTCTGGTCAGGATCTTATAGACAGAGGGTAGACAAATCGGTAGTTTTTCGGGTCTTTTGGATCTCCCTTTTTGGGAAGAAGATGTGTGATGCACACTTTAAAGCTCAGACAACTCCTGAATTGGGGTTGCAAGTTTTCAATGCACACTCGAGAAGTTTTTCCACCAGTAATTTTGTAGGACAACCTTTCCCGGTGATGCCTAGTGTTTCGAACGTCTCAGAGCCGCTCTACGTCTGATTCCGTTATGTTCACATCTTCTATATGAGTACTCTGGATTTGTGAGTTAGCTTCCTCCATCCTGTAAGCTTTTTTGTCATGAACAACGTCCTTGGACTATATATCCCTATGAAATTTTTGGGCGTCTTGAAGGATCAAGTTGATGCATTTCTTTCTAATTGTTTCGTTCAAAATTACGCAAGAACTGTTTCTGATAGAGAAGTCTGTTGTTTCTTTATCTCTCAGTCCTAGTGTTGTAACGACATATGCGATTTCCTAATGCCTTGATTTTGTTTGTTTCAGGCTGTCACATATAACGTTAACTTAACTCTGAGGGCAGGGTCTTTTTGCCATGATATTCTGTTCATGTTGGGGTGCAGACTACCTCGCGTCCGTGGTAGAATATCACTCCTGCCACATCAAGTTATCGATCTCCGGCCCCACCCAGCTATATACATAGGAGATTTTAACAGCCACCACGAGGAATAGAGTAATGATACTAACTATGAAAACGGTGAGACGCTAGTGAACTGGTCAGAAAGCAACGACCTCTTTTTTGTTTTCAACGCCAAAGACATGGGTACTTTCAAGTCAGCCGCGTAGAAGCGGGAGTAGAATCAGGATCTATGCTTTTTCATCTAAAGCCATCATGGGCCAGTCGTATATGAGGTGGGCGTCCGAGTTTCTTTAGTAAAATCTATTCCGCGACCACGCTGGAACTTTAACAAAGCCTACTGGGTCGGCTACGCTGAAGAACTTGACAAACGACTAAGATGAATTCCCCTAACACCTAAAGAGTACGAAAGATTCATGAGTACAGTGATCTCCACTGCGAAGAATTTTATTATTTATGTGAAAACCATTTTCGCAAAATTTGCGCTCAACGTATTTAGAATTAACTATAAAATTATCTGAGCAACGGACACATACGTGTGCACTCACCGACATCGTAACTATAACGTGAAAATAATTTAATTGCTGACGCTTTAACCCGTTGTACTCTTCCTCGACCTACTACCCCATTGAATGACCATTTCAAAATTATGTCTTTGTTGAATCTTCCGGAAGATGTAACGAATTTGTTGAAGAAAATGCCCCATTATCAACGTGAAGGTAGTAAACTATCGAACATTATCAATCGTTGGAATGATGATGAAAAATTAAAATGTAGATTCCCCCTTCACCAAAAAATATATTCGAGAAAACAATGAGAAAACATACCTATTGACCATAACTAAATTTCTAATACCTGTATTTGTTAAAGCCTATCATGAAGTTTATGGTCATTTTGGTGCATATAAAATTTGGAGGTCTTTACGAGCCGAATTATGGTGGATTTATAACGTTGCTGGCGTTCATGATATCATCTCTCTGCTTAAGTTTGCTGAAAATTATTGAGCTCCTAAGAGATGGAGTCCAATCTGGTATAATCTTTAAGTTTTTGCACAGCCTATTTATACCATGCTCAATTGTTTGAAAATAAGGTAATCTAAAATAATGATCTTGTTAAGCTCAGATGTTCCGGGAGACGTGTTAATGGGGTCATTTAACTCGGAGGGAGCGAGAACTGTGGGGTTTAATAAATAGTTTCAGGCTTTCACGACTGGATATACTGACATTAAAATAGTCTTCGGGGCTTATTGGCCGTGGTCTATTAGGAATTATTTCACCTAACGATTTGCCCACAACTGTAGGCATCTTCAGAGGGATTCTTGGTATGAGGTTGTAACTCGACCGCTGAATTTCCGAAAGTGATGCTGGACTCGATCCGTTGACCCAACTTATACCCTGATCATTGGCGGGAGAAGGTAGTAGGTTCAAGCGTGCGATGTTGTTTGGTCCATCGCTCCCACTTCGTATTGGCTTGATTTTGGTCTTTTCCAACACCGACAACCATGCGCTATGTACCAAAGGAGTTTCTTTGCTTCTGTTCATGTTATCTATTGAAATATTTTCTGGGAGTTCTTTGCATTTTCCTGAAACCTTAACATGGGTTTTCTCTCTCAGTCTCTTCAAACTTGAATGAAAATCAGTTATTGTCTGACGAAGTGTTTTCATTTTCTTTCTGTTCATTGTAAGGCAACAATTTCTTCTCGTAAAGTTTTGGCCCCTGACAAATTAGTGCCCAAATTTTAACGCAGGGACCTTTCTTATATCATTAAAAAAAATTTTCTAATTTTTTCTTGTCTCAGAGACTGGGAGAGAAAACCCATAATATTAAGTTTTCAGGAAAATTCTGTTCATTTTGTTCTTATGTTTATATATCTCAATGGCTTTCATGTTCATCCTAGGATAGAAACGTTTGATGTATACTCTAAATACCGGGTTGAGAGAGTGGTAGTTCTGATCATTTGGCCAAATTTTTGAGTTGGCTTATAGACAGTTTCTATATTGTGCCTCTTTAGTATTCTACCAATTCTATCGGTGACCTTGGGGATATATGGTAAGATAGCTCTTCCATTGAGGGTGAGTTGTGATGGGTTATCATCACGTGTGGATAGTTTGGGTCTTATTCCCCCCTGAATTTTCTTAGCATTATATCCGTTAGCGACGAATGCATGCTGTAGATATTCAAGTTCATCCTCCAGAAATTCCGGCTCACACAATCGTCGGGCTCTGTCTACGAGTGTTTTTATAACTCCTCGTTTCTGTTGATGGATCTACTTCTGTAGATACCTGTCAGTGTGGGTTGGTTTTCTATAAACTCTGTATCCTAGCTTCCCATTAGGCTTTTCTAGTAACCAAGACATCTAGAAAAGATAGAGCACCATCCTTTTCAATTTCCATAGTGAATTGAATATTTGGGTGCCTGCTGTTGAGATGGGATAGGAAAGCATCCAATTCTTCAAGTCCATGACTCCAAACGACAAAACTATCATCCACATAACGTAGCCATGTGGATGGTTTCTTTGTTTCCGCTTCAATTGTACTTCGAATTTTTTCATGAAGTAATTTGCAATTGCAGGACTTAGAGGGTTTTCCATGGAGCAACCATCTACTGGCTCATAGAATTCGAATTTTCCACTGGAAATAGCTGTATGATAGGCAAAGTTCGAAGGGTTTTGTTATATCATTCGGGAATAACTCAGACACGTAGTTGAGCGATTCCCTGATGGGAACTAGTGTGAACAAAGGCACATCATCAAAACTAACGAGTCGTTCATTCGGTCCCAACTTAATGTTTTGCAGTTTTTCTACAAACTGAGTAGAGTCCTTGACGAAAGTGTCCGTATTTCCCACATAAGGTCTCAACATCGTCGTTAAAACTTTGGCTAAGTCGTATGTTGGTGAATCGATGGTACCAACAATAGGTCTCAATGGGACATTATCCTCGTGAATTTTCGGATGTCCGTATATACGCGGAGCCCTTGCTTCACTCTTACAAATCCCCTTTTTCATCGAGAGAAGAAAGTTTTATAAGAGCCTTTGCTTGCCTGAGCCTGGACGAGGTAGAAACTCTTTTAAGTTTCCTGTGGTTTGAGGGGTCTAATAACGGACTCATTTTGGAATCATAGTCAGAAATGTCCATCACTACACTCGCGTTTCCTTTGTCAGCTGGAAGGATCACAATGGATGAATAATCATTGAGACAGAGCCCGACGATTGTGCGAGCCAGAATTTCTGAAGGATGAACTTGAACATCAACAGCATGCATTAGTCGCTAACGGATATAATGCTAAGAAAATTCAGAGATCAATAAGACCAAATTTTTCCACACGTGATGATAACCCATCACAACTCACCCCCAATGGAAGAGCTATCTTACCATATATCCCCAAGGTCACCGATAGAATTGGTAGAATACTAAAGAGGCACAATATTTAGACTGTCTATAAGAAGAAGAGAAAGGCAGACCAATTTTGCACCCTCACATTTCTGAAAGGTTGTCGGGATTCGAATGTTATGCCCAACTCCGTACGCTTTAGACGGCTTTTTCTCAGTGCTCAGGCACATAGGATATATAAGCGAGCCGAGTGTGCTCTGATGAGGGAGAGGATCCGTTATTCCCGTCTGAAACTTGTCAGTGTCGACGAGGAAATCGGACAAATACAGAATTATCTAGTAGGAACCTTGACACCAACAGACTAGACTTCTGTCGATAACAACCCAGAAATCCATGGAAGGGCGAATGTATAATGATACTATACGCCTCAAAAATAAATTCTCACGGATCAGGAATTATCTGTTTTTTCAGTTCCGAACAAGAAAGAAAACAGTTGTTAACATTAACACAATAGGAGAAATCCACCCCTGAAAAAGGAAACAATTTCTCTAGTTTTGTGATATCGCTTCGTTAACGAAATGTGGAAGAAAAATTCTCGACATTTTGACGATGAATAAAGATATCTCAAATGTGATTCCCATGCGATGCAAATATTCGTTCGTATTGTGACTCATCATAACAAAAGAGTGTTGAGTTACTCAGTGTTGTTATCTCAGGGGAAGCAAAACATGCTAGTTTTTCGTTCAGAAAATGCCAAAAATATGCTTTTTCATTTGCGAAAGTGTTAAAAAAATGCTAGTTTTTCATTGATATTTTTTTCTATAGCTATTTCTGAATTATAAATTTTCTTCGACTCACAACATTTGAAAGTGAATGAATATTGGCGTTTCTGATATTTCAAAATATTCCTAGGTCCTGGGTTAAATTTTCATTTTTTTATTGGCAGAACTGTCTTTCTCAAACTTGAATGAATTGAAATATGGTTGTTGTAGTATAGATAATAATAAAATATGTTCTATCTTAATATTCTCAAATGGATATACACATTACTGTAAACTTCTGAATGCGGAAGAACTGTTCGTTTAATTTCTAACTTGAATTTGAATCTTGGTGATTTAATCTTCAATACTTCACAAAAACCAATGTTTGACATTCTCCACTTTCTGGTTTCTCAGCTCCCCAAAAATATTCGATAAGAAAGTTACGGTACCGGGTATTTCCAAAGCATTTGAAATTTGGATCCCGAAGACCAAGGGTGCTTGAACATATATTATTATGATACACGTAACGGGTGTGACATTTGATTTGAAAATATTTCGAATATTATCGACCCCTCGCGTTAATTCAGAGATAGGAATTCCCAAGAAAAAGAGCCAGATGTCTGGCCGGATCGATTAGAATTGTCCAAGTTTGTTTAGATATTTCCTGTAAATATATCCGTTGTTGCAAGCTCAAAAAAATTCATTGAGGCTATAAAATTCTGCGCGCTTCCTTTGTTCGTTTCATTGAAGAGGGTAACAGTGAAAGAAGTACCAAAATCAGTCGGTTCTTGTGCATCTGTTGATTTCGAAATATTAGAAAATGTCTGTCAAAAATTTTTTTCTCTTTTCCTTTTCTGAGATATGCTCAATCATATACTATATGCTTAACGCCCAAAATATATGCTATACATGAATCAAATATGCCAAATTCAGCATTGAAAATGATGAATTTGCAACCCGAGTAAGGATTTCTTCGATCTTCAACTGTAGAGAACTACCGCATCTGGGTTTTATTGCCCCTAATTAAATTCGGCCGATATATTTTTCTCTCGAGATAAGAACCCGGTTTGGACCATGGAATTCGCACTGGTAAGAGGAAAGGGATGTTAGTTTACGTCTGACAGATCCAACGTATAACAATTTTTAGACTTGAGTTTTTTTTTTTGGATCCATTCCATCTTCCATCATTTTATGACTAGTGTTCGATTCGAGAAGTTCGCTGTTCGTTCGATCCGATATTCAAATTTTTTGGTTTTCTGCAATTTGAGTGCATTAATTGGTAAGTAAATTCTTTTAGTTATTGTTGTAAATTAAATATTTTGATATTTCATTCTACATTTAATTATCGTGTAATGAAGTTTTTGTATGTGTGTTGACGGAAACTTTTTGATTTAGAAAAAAATAATTTTCTTCTGGAAATTGTCATGATTTTGGGCGTTGAATTTTTTATATTTTATTTATTTACCCTTCGTAAAATTGAATTGCAGTTAACTTGTCTGAAATAGTGCTGTACATGTACATTGTATCCCAAATTGTTCGATTTTTGCTCTTTGTGGACTTACAGGTCAAAATGTTGAATGGAGTCCGGGGTTCGATATTTGTGGAAACCATCACTAGAAACCATTTCACGATATCTTTATTTTTTTTATAATTTCGATTCATTATGGATTTCAATAATCTGGAATTCAAATTAATGAGAAGTGATTCAACAATATTGAAGATTCGATAGGTAAGAAATTCAATGCGAAATTCACAAGAACACATTTGAAGCATTCGAATGAAATTAAGTTTTGGTTTTTGAGACAGTTAGTATACTTGAAAGAAACCAGTCCTTTGAATTCTCCAATGGTCTAATTTTCCTAAATATTATGTGATGTCGGTATAGATTTGTTAGTAATTCATATCTTTTTTCATACCACCATATTTGGAAAGCCTAGATTTGAACTAATTGCCATATCTTTAGTTAACCTGCTATGAAATCTGATCTTATTTGAATTTTTTTTGTCTTATAATTTCTAAAACTAATGTTTACCTTATCTAAATTCAACATTTTTTGGTACAAAACATATGAGGCCGTTGGGGCGGGGTAACGGCAGCAAAGATTTCGTGGTGAGATGTCTCAGAAGGACTTTCACCGACGAAACTTCTGAACTTTGTTCATGGACGGGCCAGAGGTCAAATTATAAAATTATTGAAAGTCCCGTTATGAAAATTTTGATTTTATTCAGTGAGTATTTGATTTGAGGTTTTTTTTTTAAATTGATTTGAGGTGTAGTCACAATAGTGTAAAACACAACCTTTGCAGTTCTTCAAATAATTCTTGTAGATTTGTTGTCCAGAAATCACTTACAGCGGGTTTCACAAAGCTTCAATTGTACGATTAAACAACCTTACGCAAATTCAACGAATCGCGGTGGCTCCAATTAATTTATCGCCACAATCGAAGTTTTGTGAAACCGAATAAAAATTGAAAACGTTGGCGATTATATTTTCATCTTCTTATCAATTAAAATATGTTAAACCAATAAATTGAATAGTTGAACGAAAATATTCAAATGACTCAAGTTATAAATTATTGTTCCTTAATCACTTATCGATTGGAGAAAATAAAGATACAATACTTCTATAATCTAATATAATTTCTCAAATACTTGAACTTACTATTAAAAAAAAAGAATTATTTTAACTTATACTTTCTTTCTTTTCAGATGTGGTGAAGAAAAAGACTTCGAAATATATGTAAAGGAATGGCTGCAACATGCCAGACAGAGAAAAGAAAAACAGATGAAGATACTAACTACATAATATATACTCAAACCTATTTTGCATCTTTTTTCGTTTACTTTTTTTCTATTTTTTTGTTTTTTATTTTATTCTATCTTAATGATATTAATCATTAAAGTTTTTTTGTTCGAATAAATTCTTTCATTATGATCATGCAGTTAATGATTCAATCTTAAATATATGTTAATTTATTATTGGTAAATTTGCTTTTTGCCAGGCAAAAAAATGTAATTGAGACCAAATCTTCTTATTGGACGAAATGAATATTTTAATTGAAAATTTCGAATAACGTCACATAAATAAAGTAATAAAATCCAAATTGAATAACAATATATCACCTGCATTAAATAATTTAATATTTATCACAAAAAACCTCTCATTAGTAAAAGCAATGAGTATAACAAAGTATGTCTCAAATGCTATAAGAAATGGCTTCCTATTTGAAGATATCTTTTAGTATCACATCAAAATTCCTATGCGACGTCGAAAAGAAATAAGAAAAGTGGTCTCAAAATTACCTCCCAATGTGACAAGAAATGGAGTATAATTTGTGACCAGTTTTGCGATCGCATATTCAACTACTCATTGTTCCGAAATGCGTACTTGATGTGGAAGACATTTGGATGCATATGCGAGAGCGTGGGGAGGTAAACGGTACATCGCATAAGAGTTACATTTGCATCGCCGTGTTTGCTGGGATAGCCAATGTTAAGGCGGCAATTCGGTACTTACTTGAGGCTACGGCTGAAGAAGTGAGGACAGTTGAACTGATATGTCATGATATTCATATTCATATTCATCTTTATTCCTCAGGATTAACAGGTCAGTCAAAAACACGTACACACATATATATATATATATATATATATATATATATTTATGCCGATCGGTCTTTTCGAGGACGTTTCATATTTTTTCTATATTTTGAATTTTATGACATAGTTAGATTCTATTGTTGATGCTGAACCATATAATCCGATCAATTTCGCCATATGTGAATTTTTTAGCGAACTATATGGAAAAATGCATGTATGTGGCAATTCGAGGACATTTGATATATTTTTTTTTTCAATTTAGTTTCATCGGGGTAGTGTATTTTCCTTCATCTTTTTGATGAATTTCGTTGATTACAACTTCTTCAATGCTTTTCTGAGGACTTTCCTGATATAACACATAAAATAAATTTTTATTTGCCACAAGACCTCGATAGCTCCTACTTTATCGGGTGACTCCATAGTATTTCAGGTGAAAATTGAAAGCTTGATAGGTTGCTTGAAGGGGTCATGGGCGGTCCCAGGGGGGGTCAGGGGGGGTCATGAACCCAACCCCCCCAAAATGTTAAAATTAGATTTCTTATAGTGATCTCTTCGTGCAAGAAAACCGACCAGAAAACTTCAAACCCATAACGGCGACCCCCCCCCCCCAAAATTTAAGGCTAGGACCGCCCTTGCAAGGGGTACGCCGCACTGCAACTATTCACCTTTTTTTCAACACTGGACCAGACACGTCCCGCTTTTAACCCAAATAGACCTACCGTTCCGTATAAAGAACACCTATCTAAAAGTTTTCTATTCATGCTCAAAATAAAGAAACAAAGAAGGCGTCAATATAAACACATAAATTAATGCTTTCTTCAACACTGAATATAAGCTACAAAGTGCTTCAGTATTCAAATTCACTTTAAAGCCATGTTAACTTCATAAATATATCAATTGTTGCAATACCTCATTTTGTCCGGTGGTGTATTTTTTCATATGTATTTATTTCATCGCGTTTGCGAATAAAATAATTATATCTATGGTCGGATGAATAATATAAGAGGCGAATTCATCGTCTCCATGATTTCAAATCCTGATTTTTGCTACGTAAATGAAGGCGTTCTTTTAACGGAACGGTAGGATTATCACCTACTATATTACCTGGATATATTGTTATAACTATTGGAAAAATAATCTTACTCTGCATGAAATACTACATCATGCAGATAATCTGGATATGATTTCAAAACCACCTGATAGCTAAAGTTTCTTTTGTACATAATTCAATAGTTTTCTGTAACTGAAATAACAATAATGTTGCTTATGCGCCTACTAATTTCTTATTCGTATTTCCATGCACCAAACAAGTAATAATAGTAACAAACTATACTAGCTATCATCGCAACAAGATTGCTGGAAACTAATAGAAAAACAACAAAAACAGGACCATCTAAGCAATGAAAGAGTTTACACCAATCTTCAGGATAGGTCAGAGTAGACCATCTGATTGTTTACCAGAATAAAATGAAAAAATTGTGAAGTGTGGCATAAAAACCAATATTTTATAAGTATTAAATATGAAATAGCATAACATCCGAAAAATTGCTTCTTTAATTACGACATATTATAATTCAATGTTCATTTTTCATAGAATGAATTTTAGTAGCTCAAAAACCTACCGTTCCTTTAAAAGAACACCACAAATTCTGACTTTTCGTGAAAAATAAGTACACATCAAGATGAAAAATATGAAAAGGCTCCATTTAAACCATAATCTGACATAATTCTCAATGAAATGAAAGAAAAAAATTTTCAGGTCTATTTGGGTTAAGAAGCGTTGCTTTCAACCAGGATCCCAAAATATTTTTTCGAAGTAGCCTATAAATTTATTTGGGTAATCCATCCCCCTTTCATCCTTTTTCTGTACTTTACTTTCATATCAAAGGAATATTCCGCATCAATAAAAAGTTTAACCGTCGTGATAGTAAATCTGGTGAGCATCTCATAAACATCTGTGTATACAATGGTTTTATAGGTGGTAGTATTTCCTTTCTCAATATCATTTCCCTGTTAGCATTGTAGTAAAATTCTTTTGTATGCCCACTTCCTTGATGATGTCATCACTTATGAAATTCACAGCTGAGCTTATTCAGTAATGCCCACACAAACTCAATTTCCTAACCTAATCTCAACTTGATGGGTTTTTTTCGTAACCTTCTGACTCACCTAGGTTATTAAAGTATTTCCACCAAAAGTGAATATTGGTATAGCAACAATGACGTACATCTATCACAATTTTTCAGGGTAACATCCATCAGTTCTAACAGATAAACTTCTTGGCCCATCAAACCTTTGTTGATTGACAAGCAAGGATCCTTACATGATTACACCATATCACATAATCATTTTGTCACAGTTCATTTCTGGACACTCATATTCAAGCTTTCATTCTATGGTATCTCCATTCGTCGAGATAACATAAGCGGTGGCTCTCCAGTGGCGGCAGGGTCTGCTTAACTAGAAATGTTAATTCTAAATCTGTCCATTTTCCGACGAAATTCACAAGAAATTTGAAGGAATAAAATCCTCAGCGGCCAAGATTGTACTCATATTGTCGGACCTAAAATATTCCAAAGTAGTCGACCCTGATTATTCAGCTCGGAATGATCGTGTAATCTCGATTTGGTTCGCTGTCACAGTTGTCGGCAAGGGATGATTACAGTAATGAATGATTATGTCTCGTCTCAATAAGTTGTTCGTAGAGCGTTGTTATCGTTCGATTCACTCGTGAAGAATTAAGCTGGGTTCCCAGAGCTTCGTACTGCCGCAGGCGACAGCAATTCAGCCAATCAGAGTATGTGAACAAAACTTCCCCTGGCCCCTACTTTTTCATTTCTGGTTGTCAAAATCTGTGAAATAATTCAACTACACATTGGATTTCAGCGACAATCTCATGAAACAAGGAAGGGTGGGGATTGTCGCCTGCGACAGTACGAAGCCCTGAGAACCCGGCTTAAATGGTAAGTGAAGTTTCGTCTGAATTACATGAGTCCTGAAATGAAAATTGGTTTTCTAAAACTGATCTGTCATGCAGTCTTGCATAAACTCCGTATGAGTAGTTGATATTCGCCTGAGTGAACGATGAAATGAATTGAAGATTTGAGTTTGTCGAAGAGACCGGTAGGAGGAGCTTCAGGCATACATCGCTACATGGCGCAACTATGTGGTGATACTCAGAAGCGTCTTCTCGCATGGCTGTAAGAGCTGGTTTTCGTGGTGTTTGTCATTTTTCATTGTGGCTGTGGCTAAGTGGCACTGATGGCACTATGATGAAATTGGAGTATCACCATCACTTCTCTGTTGCTTTGAAATAATCTGCAGACTTTGGTCTCCACTAGTCTAATGTTGAGTTTGTGTGACATAGACTCATGAAAAAGATATGAATTTTTATTCACGGTGCTTTGAATGCGTCAGTGGTAATGGTCCCTAATTAATGCAAAACCTGCGGTCTACTTCTCTCTTTCCTGAAGAATAAATAAACTTACGTTGGTCTATCTGAAACATTTGTTGATTCTCGTATCGATTGATGTAATCTTCTGGCTCTATTTCTGATTATTAATATTCTCTTGGAAACCTAGTGTTTCTATAACCTTATCTTAAATTTTCAATGAGTTTAATGAATACATTAAATCATCAGATGACAGGCAGAACATTTATAATGAAATATAAAAACAAAACATAACACATAGAATATAATGATATAGGAACAGAATGTCTGGAACAGACTTACGTAAATTTTTTTTTAATTTTTTCAACTATAAACGCAATGAATAAAAATAATGCTCTGCGCCGAAGTCCGATGTTTCATTCTACAATAATTTTTTTCTCAAATTTTAATGAGGCCACTTATATATTAAAACAGCCGCCCTATGACAGAATGAACATTAAACACGAGATGTCAAAACACATCATATGCAAAACCATTTTTACTTCGGCTCGTTTATTGTAAAGACCAATCTAACATAACCCTCACATCATAATTTCCCCAACAATCTTCGTTAAGGAGAAAATAGAATGAAATCAAATCGATCGAAAGTATTTCTCTCACAAATTTATTCAAAAACTACCGGTTTCGGGAAGTCTCATGGCATCGTATCCACAATAAGTTCTATAGATTAATACTATATCCTTATATAACTGGCCTAATAATGGCCGGAACTATTTATACAATATTTGAATAAAGTCACTGTAGATTGCAAAATTTCTAGAGACTTTTGTATATTTATTGGTACCTTTTTTATGAATATAAATAATAAATAAATAAAAAATTAAATGAAAAATTTAAATTGAACGAAGTTTAGTTCGGGCAGTTGGCAGACAGAGGGCGCTTTATTCGACTCCATGATTAATATATTTTTCCTGATCAAAGATTATAGAGTATACTCTATAATCTTTGGTCCTGATAAAACTTCATACTTTTCTACTCTAATCTACAATATATGTCTCATTGGATTCTGAAGAGTCCCAGTCAGAGTCCAATTTGATTTTGAATAGAATTCATTAAATAAGCATCTAAAAGTCAAGCGCCCTCTTTCATCTTTCTCCCCCAACTACTGACCATTGAATAACTACAGTTACCCGGCAAACACGGCGATGGAAATGTAACTCTCATATGCGATGTACTCTTTACCTCTACACGAGCTCGCATATGCATCCAAATGTCCTCCACATCAAGTACGCATTTCGGAACAATGAGTAGTTGAATATGCGATCGCAAAACTGGCCACAATGATACTCCATTTCTTGTCACATTTGAGACGCCCATGCGAGTTAATTTTGAGACCACTTTTCTTTATTTCTTTTTGACGTCGCATAGGAATTTTGATGTGATACTAAAAGATATCTTCAAATAGGGAGCCATTTCTTTTCGCATTTGGGACATATTTTGTTATACTCATTGCGTTGACTAATGAGAGGTTTTTTGTGATAAATATTAAACCATTTTTAATTCGGCCATTTCTTATCGCATTTGGGACATATTTTGTTATAATCATTGCGTTGACTAATGAGAGGTTTTTTGTGATAAATATTCAGATTCAATTTTGTTACTTTATATATGTGACGTTATTCGAAATTTTCAATTTCAATATTCATTTCGTCCAATAAGAAGATTTGCTCCCAATTACATTATTTTTTTGACTGGCGGAGAGCAAATTTACCAATAATGAATTTACATATATTTTAGATCAAATCATTGACTGCATGAGGATAATGAAAACAACTGTAATGATTAATAACATTAATATAAGAAAAAACAAAAAAATGGAAAAAAAAGTAAACAAAAAAAGATGCAAAATAGTTTTGAGTATATATTATGTAGTAAGTTTCATCATCTGTCTTTCTTTCCTCTGCCTGGCATGTCGCAGCCATTCGTTCACGTATTATATTCCGAAGTCTTTTTCCGAAATGCCTGTACTCTTCCTCACCACATCTGAAAAGAATGAAAGTATAAGTTGAAATAATCCTCTTTTTTTAAGCAAGTTCAAGTATTCGAGAAATCATATTGGATTATAGAAGGATTGTATCTTTATTTTCTCCAATCGATAAATGATTAAGAAACCATAATTTATAACTTGAGTTATTTGAACAATTTCGTTCAACTATTCAATTTATTGGTTCAACATATTCCAATTGATGAGAAGATAAAAAAATAATTGTCAACGTTTTGAATTTTTATCGTATAAGTGTCTGAGGGTCGGTTTCACAAAACTTCGTTAAATTAATTGGAACCACCGCAATTCGTTAAAACTTCAAAACGAGTAATTCGATCGGTTCGAATTTACGTAAGGTTGTTGAATGGTACAATCAAAGCTTTGTGAAACCCACCGTAAGTCATTGAAAAATTTCTGGACAACAAATTTACAAGAATTATTTGAATAACTGCAAAGGTTGTGTTTTACAGTATCACGGCTACACCTCAAATCAATTTTGAAAGAAAACCTCAAATCAACTACCCACTGAATGAAATCTTCATAACGGGACTTTCAGCAATTTTATTATTTGACCTGTCCTTGAACAAAGTTCGGCAGTTTCGTCGGTGAAAGTCCTTTTGAGGCATCTTACCACGAAATCTTTGCTGGCGTTACCCCCAACGGCCTCATATGTTTTGTACGGGAAAATCTTGAATTTGGATAAGGTGAACATTAGTTTTAGAAATTATAAGACATGAAAAATCCAAATAAGGTCAGATTTCATAGCAGTTTAACTAAAAATATAATAATTAGTGCAAATCTAGGCTTTCCAAATATAGTGACATAAAAAAAGATATTAATTACTAAGAAATCTATACCGGTATCACATAATATTTAGAAAAATTAGACCAGTGGAGACTTAGTTTCTTTCAAGTACACTTATTTTCTCAAAAACCAGAATTTAATTTCATTCGAATACTTCAATTGTGTTTTTGTGAATTTCGCATTGAATTTCTCCAATATTGTTGAATCATTCCTCATTAATTTGAATTCCAGATGATTGAAATCGATAATAAATCGAAATTATAAAAAAATGAAGATATCGTGAAATGGTTTCTAGTGATGGTTTTCACAAAAATCGAACCCCGAACTCCTTTCATCATTTTGACCTGTAAGTCCAGAAGTACCACAAAGAGCCAAAATCGAGCAATTTACGATACAATGTACATGTACAGCACTATTTCAGACAAGTTAACTGAAACTCAATTTTTCGAAGGTTGCTGCGCAGGTCTATTTTATGGAATTTTCAAATATCTTCAGAACCAAATGAAATATAAAAAATTCAACGGCAAACGACAATTCTCAGAAGAAAATTTTTTTTTCTAAATCAAAAAGTTCCTCGCCAACACATATAAAAACTTCGTTATATGTTGAATGAAATATCAAAATATTTAGTTCAGAACAATAGCTAAAAGAATTTACTTACCAATTGATGCACTCAAATTGCAGAAAACCAACACTAGTCACAAGATTATGGAATGGATCCAAAAGAAAAAACTCAAGTCTAAAAATTGTTATACGTTGAATCTGTCAGACGTAAACCTACCCCCCTTTCGTCTCACCAGTGCGAATTCCAGGGTCCACACCGGGTTCTTATCTCGAGAGAAAAATATCCCGGCCTACTGTAATTAGGGGCAATAAAACCCAGATGCGGTAGTTTCTCTACAGTTGAAGATCGAAGAAATACTTACTCGGGTGCAAATTCAGCATTTTTAATGCATAATTTGGCATATTTGATTCATGTATAGCATATATTTTTGGCGTTGAGCATATAGCATATTATTGGACATATCTTCGAAAGGGAAAATAGAAAAAAATTATTGACGGACATTTCCTAATATTTCGAAATCAACAGATGCACAAAAACCCACTGATTTTAGTAATTCTTTCACTGTTACCCTCTTCAATGAAACGAACAAAGGAAGCGAGCAGAATTTTATAGTCTCGATAAATTTTTATGAGTTTGCAAAAACTGATATATCTGAAGAAACATTTCAGGAGCATTTTTCTTTCAAATCTGCCCGAAAACTGCACTTATATTTTGTTCACTTGTTATTTTACACCTGATTTTTTTAAATCAGATGTTACCGCGTAATCAGATGTTACCATTCCATGTCAGAATATGAAATTTCATCGAAATATCTGTCATTTGGAATTTTGAAAAATAAAGAAAATGAAAGAAAAATTGTTGATGACACACCCTGAAGAATTTTTCAGAAAGATAATGCACAATACACAAAACTCATACTATCATGGAAGTTCAATCTAAGTTTTTTTTTTTGAAATATAGATGAAAGTGAGACCAAGAAGCTCATTGTACAAGGTGAAATTTTTTTTGAATTTTCACCAAGCTTAACACTGTAATGAAGAAAAAATTGTAATTTTTGGAAAAATTAGAAAAAAATGTTCTGCTCTAAACTGAGCAGTTTTAGCTTGAATGTTCTGCATTCAAGGGACAACATGCGAAGCGAAAGTTGGCAGTAACAAAAATGAATCGATTTTGCATAAAAACCTAATGCAAATGGATATAAATATTTCAACGGATTGATTAAAAAAATGTCAGAATATGTGAAAGTTTGAGTTGTTTAACTCCTTGATGATGTAATGCATTTTTATATCTGAAGGAATTCAATCTCCTCCTAAATTCACCGAAAATGTCATTATTCATGTAGCACCGGATTAAGATTAACATTCTACATTACCACAGAAAATATGCTACTCAACGTTACCTAAACTGAATGTGATATACCTATTGTGATATTTACCTTATCCTTTTCTTCGACAAGATTTTTATTTTTGTTTGGGTCCTATTCCTTCATATTAGATTTGAATATTATACTTGCGGTATTATAAGAACGATGTGAAAGTGAGAAATTTCGACATGCCTTTTTGGTCAATAATCTCACTTTAATTTTATAAATTGACATTTTGATAACAAGGAAACCTTTAAATTCAAGCATGATTAAAGAGACTCATTATTGACATTTATTCTATTTTGAAATAAAAAGCGTCAGTGCAATATTCTTTGACTAAAAAAGAGATCGAACTGAGTTCCATTTTGCGGACCTACACAACCAAGAGACGAATGGGGAATAATCCGAAAAAATAATCTTCGATTAGCTATTATAATGTGCAAAGTTAGAAATATTGATTATATTAATTCAAGAAACATTTCAGAAAATCGTTTAATGTGTTTTGACAAAATATTTTCAAGTATGACAAAAAATAATCCTTCTAGTTCATTTACTCTTGTGAATATTAAACATCTAAGAACTTCTTGAAAGCCAGGAAAGTTCTGATTATTGCTCAGTTAGTTTATCAAAGAATTTCGATCGAAAAACTAGTCGTTCGTCAAATGTTAGCTGTTGTTATTTAATGGTCAAACTAATAATTATTCGATCTCCGGACCATCCTTATGGAAGTTCTCAGTTTTTTCGACGAGTTGTGCGAAATATTACAATGATTGCAAAAGCGAATCGCTATGCTAAGTTTAATACTACAGTTCGAATATTTAGAGGAAAAATCATTCACTTCTCAATCATTTCACATTTCCAATTAAATTATTTTTACTTTTCTGGGAAGCATTCGATTAGGACGCTCTACAAAATTTTCAATCAACGCTGATCGAAGAGAGAGAGAGTTTGAACGAAAATTCAATTCCTATTTCAAGGTCTTTTTCGCATTTCGCAAAATTCAACTTTTCGATTAAAAACCCCATAAATCAGATATAGCCAAATTCAATGCACACAACACAAAACGCAAAATGCATCTACAAAAATGATTATTTCTCCAACATATTCTCTTGCACTCAAAAAATTTGAGAGAAGTCCGGGATAAGAATTTCTCATCCACGGCTGTATTAAAGAGCCTTGTTATTTTCGTTTACAAACATGAACGTAATAAAATGGGAATGGTAAAACTACCTGCTCCCTTTGCCGCGTCTTCAGCAATTCGTACGTAATGAAATTAGAAACTGAGAATCTCAATACAGAAATCCATCTCTAATTAGTCAATATAAACTTCACGAGAATGGAAAAAACCATCATGTGTACTAAAATTTTCCACTTTACAACTTTTGTTTGAAACTTTTTTCGATAAACCTTCCTGTTTTCGAGAAAACGTAATTTTTTCCATATTTTCCCGATTTTTTCAAGGTTCCTGAAAATTTCGGAACCTTCATTTTTGATCATGAATTCCTACTCTCGTGACAATCATTATATCCAAAACGCAGTTCTTTCCGCAAAAAAGTGTATCATTATAGATTTTGGGGGACGGAATTGTAATACAAATTCAAGATTTTCCATTCTCATTCCCAATCAGTAGATTCTCATTGCTAGCAAGTGAGAACGCCTCTATAAAAATGCACCGCTAATTAGCCACTATGAAAACCTTCTGATTCAGAAAAGTCATAATATTAATAACAAACTTTCGATCTACAACTTTTGTTTGAAACTGTTTTCGATAAACTTTCTGGATTTCGAGAAAACGAAATTCTTAAAATTTTAAAACCTGCATTATTAGAGTACATTTTCGAGACAATCAACAATCATCAATTAAAAAATGCAATTTTTTTTGTGATAAAGTTATTTCAGACCTTTGTTTACTGTACTTATTGAGACAAGCAAGCGAAAATGGGTTATCTCGACGAGGGAATTGAGATCCAAATTCCGAAAGCAGGTAAAAAAAGGAGAGTCGTTTCTTCAGGGACTCTTAATGAGGGCCACATGTTTTATCACAAATAATTAAGGGAGATAATTTTCTCTTTACTTATTCAATATTCGCATGAATGTAAAGAAACTTCATTTAGTTCAGATTTCGTTTCTCAGTCAAGGAAAATTATATTAAATGATTTGAAGACACTGCCAGATCCTCCTACGATAATAATAATCTGGTGTTGTTGCATGACAGAAATGATTGGTTTGTGATTCATGTGATTCAAAATGAAATAATTGTTTTTATTACGACGGCATTGGTTGTCCGTAAAGTTGATTTTTATTGAATTTTCATCTTTCAGACTGAGTTTTATTCGCAAAAATCTTCAGATATTGAGAAAATATTGAATTTGTCATACAAACTGTATTCTGAATATAAAAAATGACTTTCACAAAACTTGGATTGCTCGATTAAGAACTGTCAAGTTGATTAGAGTTATAGTGATTCGTTGAAATTTCATATCAAGGGATCTGATTGTTTCGATTTAACGCAAGTTTTTTTGATCGGACAATCAGAATTTTGTTGAACCCAACTCACCAACAAATTTTTTGAAAAATTTCGGCCTATTTCTGCAAGCTCTCATTTGAATCACACATATGACCACCGGTTGTTTCAACCCAGTTTTATATTTCATTTGTTTCATTCTAATTAGGATTCTGAGGACTTGATAATATCAATATTTATTTTTTTTTGTTACGTATAAAATTCATATACATAACGAAATCAATTACTGGAAAAATTTGTGAAAATCCCATCGACGGCAAAAGCTAAGCCCAGTTAAAATAGTTTCAGGCTTTCACGACCGGATATATTGACATTAAGAGAGTCTTCCGGGCTTATTGGCCGTGGTCTATTAGGCATTATTTCACCTAACGTTTCGCCCACAACTGCGGTAGGCATCTTCAGAGGATTCTTGGTCTTAGATTGTAGCTCGACCGCTGAATTTCCGAAAGTGACGCTGGATTCGATCCGTTATTGTTTGAGAAAACAATATTGTTTTCTCAAAGGCAGAAGCTATTTCAAACATCAAAAGTTTCTATCCTAGGATGAACATGGAAGCCATTGAGATATATAAACATAAGAACAATATGAACAGAAGGGAAGAAACTCCTTTGGTACATAGCGCATGGTTGCCGGTGTTGGAAAAGACCTAAATCAAGCCAATACGAAGTGGAAGCGATGGACCAATCAACATCGCGCGCGTAAAACCACTACCTTTTCCCGCCAATGATCAGGGTATAAGTGGGACCAACGGATCGAATCCAGCGTCACTTTCGGAAATTCAGCGGTCGAGTTACAATCTAAGACCCAGAATCCTCTGAAGATGCCTACCACAGGTGAAATAATTCCTAATAGACCACGGCCAATAAGCCCGGAAGACTCTCCTAAGCCCAGGTACATGATTTGATACTACACCGCCTTTTTTTCAGATATATAAAAATTTTTTCGAAATAATGCAAATTTCCAGTAACTCATCATTAAGCTTCGGGAAATCTTATTTATATAAACTAATAAAAAAGAAACGAATGGATTGGAAAAAGTGGACTACAGTTACATACTTCATTGAATCGAATTGACCAGTGGCTGTTTTAACACAGATTTTAATTTACTTCTGTTTCAAATTCAACGGATGAAATTCATATTTGTCCAATTTTTTTTTATATTCTTTCTGACTTATCGAAAATTTCAAAAATTATTCATGAATAAGCTTCGGAACATCTTATCTGTAAAAAGTAATAAAAAATAGCGAATAGATTCGAGAAAGCGGACTTGGTTTGAGAGCACGTACCTAGGTGCATCTATTTGCTGAATTACAATTGTATCTTTAACTACTCACTTTGTTCAATTTATGACCTTAATACTACATAAAACCAGAGAAGACTCTTATAATGTCACCACATCCGATCGTGATAGCCTCAAACTTCTAAACAAACCATAATTTAAATTTTCTCAAACGTCCTCAAATAGCCGACCCATTCGAGGACCGTCCCTGAAAAGACCGATACTTGCATCAGCAATTCGGGGACCGTCCTCGAATGGGTAAAATGTCCTCGAATGTACCAATTCATGCTTCAAAATGTCCTCGAAAAGACCGATTGGCATACATATACAAATATACCAACTCAATACAAATAAATTATTAAATATATGAGATGACTAGAATTTATGGCACATAAATTCATCCATAGAATAGAAAGCGTTTTCTCTAAGTCTATTTTCAACACTCTCTTGAAAGCTTGGTGGCGAAGGGATGTAATGTTCTCTGGGAGTTCATTGAACATTTTCAAGCCGTTATAGATGTGCATATTGTGAGGGTGGATATTAATATGGCTTGTGCACCGATTTCAACAAAGTCTATTATGGCAATATTTAAAAACAGTTCACACTTTACAATAAATCGACACACAATCAAGGAATATCAATACTCACAACTATCTCGGACGCCTTTATCTATTCACATTCCTGAACAGAACCAGCGTCCATAGAAACTAGTACCTGAGCATGCTTTTGTTGCGCATGCGCAAAAGGCCAATCATAACACATTAGTTGTCATCAGTTTGTTTTATAGAAGTGGACTGGTACCAAATTTACTGTGGCCAGCAGTTCTTACTTCAACACCCCCTCTCAAACTGAGCACCTGACAACTAATCAACAGAACATACATAAACAGAAAAGTTCCAACCAACTGACTCAAATGGAGTGAGAAAATATATAAAGTGTACAATAATAAATAATATTTTGGTTGAAGTTATATAAATCAAGCCTCAAAGCTACAACAGAATTGTCAGTGGAACCGTATAGAGCTGTTTCTGACATATAATGGAATAGGGTTCCTTATAGCAAACCAACTGTCCTTAATATTTTGTGTATGGTATCAATACATTGTGTCCAGGGACCGGAGACCCTTCCCACAAATGATATTATACCATCATATCAACTGAAAATTATAACTGATCAACAGATACATATAACATAGCATACATATCACATATCTGATCAACATATACATACAACAGATCAACATGACGTACATCGAATGTTTCATCATATTGTACTAACTTGATTAATTCTTTACACACACTACATGTGGTCAGAATTTTGTTTTCGCATCTATCATTTCCAGGGACCGGAGACCCTTCCTACATGACTCGAATAAACACTTCAACATGTATATCTATTAAAGTATATTTCCAGGGACCGGAGACCGTTCCAATATAACTCCAACAAATACACAACATATTTAAGTATCATCAAATTATGTTTCCAGGAACTAAGAACCTTTCTACAATATACCGATGAATACTCAACAGACATAATATTATCAAAGTACTTAGGGGATCGCAGATTCTTTTATGATACTGAGATAAACAACAGAGTTTACTTTCAAAGTATGTTTAAGATCGAAGATCCTTAACCATACTATTCAGATAGAGTACTTATACATAACTACTGAAAAAAAAAATAAACATCATCATCATCATAAAGCTGAATGAATAAATGTTTGATCAAACAGAGAATGTTTTTAGTTTAGTCGTAGACTTTTCTCATTTTCTTACCATATGATTTAACCATTATTTCTTTCAACTGAAAATCAAACCTCATGGAATACAAGGTGTTCTCGAAACTTACTGAGCTTGGCTGCACTCAGCGGTTTTGTGAGAATGTCAGCTATCTGATCATTGGTATTGATCTTCACAATATTAATTTTCTTGTTTCTTACATGTTCACGTATCGATAAATATTTACGCTCAATATACTGCCCTGCTAGGACAGGAAGTCGTATCTGCAAAAAAAGCGGTTTTTAGGTTTAACTGGTTTCTGGTAGTTTAAGGCATGCTCCAACAAGTAGGCAAGGTCTGAAAGTCGTATCTGCGATAGAAATAGCGTACTTTGGTCAAATTTATTTGTCCTATCTACGAAACTGCAGCCTTTACTAGGACATAAAGACGTATCGATCAATACTAGGTCACTTTGTCGTATCTGAATTAAGGCATGTTAGATACGACATTCAGACTTGGTATTTCGTAGTGGACGCTGCAGACGAAACAATTATTCACACTTAGGACAAAATTGCAGTATAAAAGTGAGGTTATAATTCCTTTATTTAACTGCTATTTGGCGTTAATTGCTCCTACTGTTAGTGAGTTTTCTTTTGTTTCTACATTTTGAATATACATGAGAGTGGTGTTTTAGTGTTTCGGAAGTTGTTCATCATCTTTTTTATATAGAGACAAGGCAAGGTGAGCTGTTGTTATTGAGAAATTATCAAGCTTTTCCTTCCGTACCGCCGAATTCTTAGGTTATGTCTGAATATTTTTATGTTTCTGTTTGTAGATGTCGGATAGGAGTAGAAAATTAGTTACCCTAGCATTGAACAAACAGCTTGCCGAAAAGATGTGCTCATATAGAGCTAAAAAACAAGATATAGTTCGTAATAAAGATGTCGATCCAGAGTTCACGCTTGAAACGATTACTCTCAACCCTAAAAAAAAATCCGGAAAACGAAACATGACTGAAAATGCTGATAAATTTGTGACTGAAAATGCTGATAAATTTGTTACTGAAATTTTGAAAGATATTGTAGAAGTAACTTTGAATATTATTGAAAAATATTATTTATCAGAGTTCACAAAAGAAGGTAAAGCTCGAAAAAGAAAAAGGTATGATACATCGGTAGAACAAAGAAAAAAACAGAAACGGGAAGAGACAATAGCAAAACACGTCGTAAAAAAAAATGTTCTTCTTTAATTGAAACAAACAGACAAAATGCTGTGAATAATGAGTTCTGGGAATTAAGCTATGAACAACAACGACAGTTTATTATTAGTTCTGTGAAGAAAATTGGAAAAAAAAGGAAAACTAAAGATGGAGATTCCAGGCGTTCTAATACGTTTCTTTATTATGTAAAATCTGATTCAGGGGTGGACATCAATGTGTGCAAGAAATTTTTTTTGGCCATTTTGGGGTATCCACTTCATAATGATAGGATCATTAGAGATGTTCTCAATAAAACAGATCCGAAAGATTTGATTGTTAAACCTTTGAAGAGGGGACATCCGTCTGAGAAAAAAATTGATAGACAACTCATAATTGATTATATTAATTCTTTTGGACCGAGAATTTCTCATTATAGAAGAGAGCATGCGCCAAACCGCAAATACCTTCCGAGTGATATTAACATTGAATTAATGCATACTGATTTCTTGAGCAAGCACCCTCAAATGAATGTTTCATATGAACTGTATCGGCAACAAGTAGCTGGAATGAATATTTCATTTGCCGTATTAGGTCACGAAGAATGTTGGCAATGCGAAAAATTTGACCTTCACTCAAAAATTTCAAAACATGAAAAAAAAAATACTAATCCTGATTGCGAGGACTGTCAAATATGGAAATGCCATTATGAAGATGCCATTGAAGCCAGAAATGAATATAAAAATGACGTTTCTTCATCTGGAGGGAATGAATGCCTATATTTTTCAGCTGACTTGCAAAAGGTAAGGTATTAAATCTTTTTATGTTTCACTATTTGAATATTGATCAAACTCTGTTTTTTTTCAAGGTTATAATGTTACCCCGATGTGAAATGTACAAAGAAATAATTTTTACACCTAGGATCATTTGCTTCAATGAAAGTTTCGTACCTCTGGGCAAGCAGTCCCCGTCAAATAAGCCTGTAGCTGCCGTTTGGCATGAAGGGGTGGCTGGAAGAAGTAAATCGGACATAATTTCTACATTTTATAATTTTTTCTTGCTCCACCGTGACGCCAGAGAAATAACAATTTGGCTAGATAATTGCGCTGCTCAAAACAAAAATTGGGCACTCTATTGCTTTTTTGTTTATTTAATAAATTCTTCAGAAGTGAACCTAAACTTCTTAACCCTTTCCAGCCCGAATTATCAATTTAAGAAAAAAAAAATAATTATCCACCGAAATTAGTTCAGATAAGCTCCGGAAACACAAATATATGAGTAATTTATGTTAAGAAGTGTCCTGATTCTTGCAGGACTCATGATTCCATATGGCGTCATTGGGAGTTACACAAATATCGAAGGAATCCAAATTTTTTTATATTCCAACAGTATAAACATTCATTTGACAAAAAAAAAATTACATTTTCATTTTGCCTGCTCTGGCAAACATTTCTATTCCCCATTTATGAAGTTTATTTTTCATGAATTGTTTCAAAGATGATCGCCCATTGAAGGGGATCATAATTTTTTCAATTGAATTGAACTCTTCTGGTTCCAGCTTCGCCAAGTTATACCTTATCCCATCTATCACCGGCCTAATCTTAAACAATTTGTCATAATCTGGACTATCCTTAGGCTTCATTTGGGAATTATCATTGAAATAAATCATATTTCTGAAATTATCGAATCTATTACGCGACATCACTTCTGCGATTGAGGGATATTTGTACCTTCCGCCAAATACATTCGGTAACTTGGCATTTTGATAATTCTACTCTGAGTGTGAATTCCCATTTCTTTTTCTGTTGTGTTCACAGATGTTTGAGTTTGTTGAACAGAATAAAGGTTTGTTCGATAAGCAATATTTGCTATTATATCATTTTACAAATGATAATCAGCGGAAAAATAGAGGGACGAGGGGGTGTTGGAAGAAGGCAAGCCTCCTGACTCAAAAATATTCTAGAGTGGACCGGAATAAGAAATGCAGGACAACTTTTGCATTTAGCTCAAGATCGAGAAGCCTTCTCAATGGTGATCGCCAACGTCCGAGAAAACTGACATGGCACATGAAGAAGAAGAATTGTAGAGGAGTCAATTAAGTAGAATGGGGTTCGGAAAAAGAATTTTTGCTAATTGTATCTAGTTGTCGCATATCTTTCTTTCGCCATCGATAGGTTGGATCCTTCTTTTTTCAGGAGATTAGGTAATCGGTCAAGTGGAATATCATCTGAAGAACTATAATCTTCTGGGTCCCCAACATTCCCTCCGACTTCACAATCAATAGAACCAGCAGCTTCTCCTATCTGTATTTGACTTTCTTTGTGAAGAGAAATGTCTTCTTTGTCTTCTACATCAACCTCAACATCTACATCAGAGTTTTCTAACTGAATGTCTGAAATATCTTCTTCCACAATTAAAAGTAGATGCTTTTCTTCTTTTTCTGTCAACCCAACACACGTCATTTCAACCTGAATTGATAAAAAAAATATTTCTACAAATATAATATTATTTCCACAAGTATGATATTATTATTATGAATATTTCATTCAAATAAATATTCAATACGGAAAACAATATCTGTATAGTATGAAGGCCAATGATTCCAAATGGAATCATAACTTTTTGGGGGTGGTGGGGTAAATTATGATACTAATTTCTATAAACAAAAACTATTATTGAATAAACTAAAGCATGAATACTCACCTCGATTTTTCTCAAGTCTGTATATAGCGCAATTTGAAAGTATTAATACTAGAAAGTTCGCTGTTCATTAATTTATGTCAGCAGTAGGAAATGCAAAGTTGCAAATGTGTATAAACATGCATACAGAACTCTATACTAGAAACTTTTGATGTCCATACAACTAATGCCCTTTCTAGGAATAAGAAATATCAACAAGAACGTTTTCTGTAACATCTAAGGATTAGTAGAAGCACTTTTTTCTGATGATGCCAAATGGCATCACTGGGCTGGAAAGGGTTAAAAGTGAAGTATTTGCAAACGGGACACACCTTTATGTCAGCTGACTCTTTCCACCACCAGGTGGAAAAATCATTGAAACAAGCTGGAAAAGTGCTAGATTTTGATGACTTCAAATTATGTGTGAAGAAATCTAATAATTCCAGGGTGGAAGTGATTGAAATGAATCTTCACAATTTCTACGATTTCGAAGATTATTCTTCACGATTTAAAATGAATAAAATCAACCCCAAACCTTATCTGGCCAATTTTGTTGAAGTTGATTTCAGAAGAGGATCGAAAAACCTTTCGTATAGAACTAAATTCACTGACGAATTAATAGAACTGAACTTTATGGTGGCAAAACACCTGAAAGAAACCTTACCAAAACCCACTGTGCGATTAGTTCCTAAAGGAATTGATAAGGATAGAAAATCAAAACTTTTGCAAAAGTTACCAGATATTGTTCCTCCAAACAGGTTACAATTTTGGCAAAATCTACCTGAAGCAGAAGGAGCAGCCGTCGATAGTGATTAGTTTTTTTAATTACTGATATTTCTTGATATAATGACCACAGAATGTTATTTTTTGTATTAATATTTGTCAAATATAAAACTTACGACTTCATGTGTTAATTCATATATGAATATAAAATATCGTATCTGACAAAAATCAAATTCTAAATCAAGTTTGGCTTTTAATATTATGTAGTATATCTTGGATCTAATTCGAATTATGAATTCAAAATATATATACCAAAAAAAGCATTAATGAAGAAGATACGCAGATGGCATAGCATATTTCACAAATTGCTTAATTTCTCGAAACTTCATTTTTGCAGATACGACTTGCTGTCTTAGCAGGGCAGTATACTTCAGGCGACTTTTACTTGTGCTAGCTAGACAGTTTTGTCTTGCTGCTTCATTGTCTTCATAAATATTAACAGGAGTAATATATTAGCATGAGCAAGTGCAATGAATTCAGCTTCTGCTGAACTTTGTGCCAATTTCGATTGGAGTTTCGAGCACCATAAAACAGGATTACCAAATGCACAAATCACAAAGCCTGTAGTTGACTGTTCTTATTACCTGCAAAATCTGCATCACAATGAGATGATAAAATTGGAGAGCCTACAGTATATTTTAGACCTAACTGACTTGTACCTTTCAAATATCTGAAAACTCTTTTTACTAATGTCCAATGATACTGTTGTGGATTAGCTTGGAATCGAGCCAAGTAACCTACAGCAAAAGATATATCAGGTCTTGTAAATAAACATAAGTACAACAGGGAGCCTATGGCTTTCTTGTACGAAAAATCTGCTTCATTAGTAATTTCTGGAACTTTATGATTTCCTTGAGGAACTAATGGAGTATCAATTGAATTTGAGTTTTCCATTAGAAATTCCTTTAAGATTTCCTTCACGAACTGGGTTTGATGAAGAAACAACTGATTTTCTGATCTGGTGATTTCCAAACCAAGGAACTTAGTTGGAAAGCCAAACTGTTTGACATTAAAACGTGACTTCAACAAATTCACATTTTCTTGAATAAGTTTTCTACAACTACCTGTAATTAATAGATCGTCAACATATACTAAAATCAAAATAATCTTACCATCTTCTTCTTTCTTATATAAACATGGTTCACGTAAATTTGATTCAAAATTAGAATCCTCCAGAAATTCATCAAGTGTCATAAACCAATATTTTGGTGCTATAGATAATCCATAGAGAGCTTTTCGTAACTTCAATATTACCTCTGTTTTATCAAGATTGATTCCTTCAGGTAGACTCACATATTTTGGTCTATCAATTTCTCCATGCAGAAATGCTGTTTTGATATCCAACTGTTCAATATGCCAATTCCTAGAAACTGATAATGCAAACAAAAGTTTAACAACTGATAGAGCTGGTGTAGGAGATGCAGTTTCCTCAGAAGTCTACTTTTCAGTATCTTTGCATCCTACAACAACTAAACGAGCCTTACATACACCATTGTCTTTCGTTGTAAATACCCATTTTAGAGGAATACTTTTCATACCTTGTTTTCTTTCCACGATTTCCCAATCGTTATGTTGGTTTATCGCTGCAAGTTCTGACTGAATGGCTGTTATCCACTTACTGCTTTCTGAACATGTTGTTGCTTCCAGATACGTTGGAAGTGTTTTGCTTGTTTCGTATATTTTTGTATCATATACAAAACCAAATGCATTTAAAATTGTAGCATTAACTGAAATTTGTGGTATATCCTGGCCATTGGTTTCATCACCATCAAAATCATCTAACTGGGATATTTCTTCATATTCTATCTCATTATTTATCTGAAAGTTAACTGAAATATTTTCTAACATATTTGTAGCACTTGATTTATTAACAGAATTATTTGAGCTACTCTGTACTGGACTTCCAGTTCTTACAGAATCAGAATTTTCATTAACTGATTTCATTTCAATAGATTTGTTTGCAACTGATAAAACAGAATTGTCAACAGGTGACTCAACAGAAATGTCCTCACTGGACTCAACAGATTCGGATGAAACTATAAATTCATCACTAGAAACTGATAACTTTGATTCACATGACTTGCAGGTCAACTTTTCATTTATTAAAACATTACACGATGTAATCGTTTTACAGGTTTTAGGATCATACAACAGATAGCCAGTATCGGTATACCATACTAAATACATTGTGCTAGATCTTGCGTTCAACTTTCTGCCTTTTGGAACATTTTCGTTCGCAACTTCGGCCCGGGAGCCAAATATTCTTATATTTTGCAGATCGGCTTGTTTTCCATAAAGTTTTTCATATGGAGTCAGAAAATCTACTGATGAATGGGCGTACGATTGTATAGATAGCAAGCGGTCAAAAATGCAAAACTCCAGAAATTAGCCTGATTCAAATAACAAGGCTCTAGCTCTTTCTTGGAGTGTTCTATTAAACCTTTCAGCAGTTCCATTATGTTCGTGTTGATAAGGTTCTGCAAACTGAATTTGAAAAGAATAAAATAGAATAGAATAGAATAGAAAAAATCTTTACTTCTAGTTACTACAAGCAGTAAGAAGATGATAGTGTCAAAAAAAGAAGAAAAAATTACAATTTATTATAAAATTCTCCTAAATCATAGGACTCTAATGTCATTAACATTTCATTTATAGTTTTTTTAAATTTCTTAATATTTGTTTCTCTCCTAATGTGACTTGGCAGTCTATTGTACATTTTCAAACAAGAATAGTGACAACCTTTCTCAGTCATTGTAAGGTGATGCTAAGGGTATATAAAGTATGGGTCTCTTCTCTCATAACTGTTTTGGCTCATGTCATTTTCAAAAAGTTGTTTGTTTTGGATAACGAAGTTTAGGCATTCTTGGATGTAAACTGCATACACTGTGAGAATCTTATTCTCTCTGAATAAACCTCTACAGGACTCTCTATACTTAAGACCGAGTATAACTCTTAGAACTTTCTTTTGTGTGACAAAGATGTTATTTATATTTCTTTTCGCTCCATAGAAAATTATTCCGTATCTCATTCTTGACTTAAAATTGTCATAATAGACTGTTTTCAATAGTTCTTTCCTCAGGTATTTGGACAGTACTCTGATTGTATAGCACACTGAGTTTAAGCTGCTGTTTGTAATTTTAATATGTTCTCCCCAATTAAGATGGGGAGTAGTATCATTCCGACAAATTTTGTTGTTCCTTGTAGACTGAGATGTGTTTCACCTATCGTTAAGTCTTCTGGTATATTTTGTGTTGAGTGTTGGGTTCTGAAGCACAAGATGCTCGTTTTTCCGGCGTTGAGTTTTAGTTTTCGGGTTTGTAGTCATTCTCCTATTTTGATGTAAGTCATTGATATTTTTTTTATTAGTTTTTCGAGATTTACATCCCACAGCAATACATTGGTGTCATCAGCAACAATACCATCAGTTCTTCAGCACTCACAACTCGTGTTAAATCATTTATGTATATCAAGAAAAATATATATCCTAATATGCTTCCTTGTGGTATACCTCGCTTGTTTTCTCTTTTGTGCGATTTTATTTCTTCTCCCTTTTCTGTTAACAACACTCCCTGTTGACGTTCTGTTAAATATGATAGGAACCATTCTAATAGCTGCCCTCTGATCCCATAGTTCTCCATTATTTCCAACAGTATCTTATGATCAACGCTGTCATATGCCTTTGAAAGATCTAAGAATAATGCAAATATGTGTACCTTCTCCTCCAGTGCTTCCAACACTTTATCAACGAACTGATAAATGGCAGTTTTTGTTGACCTTCCACTAATGAATCCATGTTGATTGTTACTTAGTAGTTTACTACTCATCAAAAAGTTTTTTAGTCTAGATCCCATGACCAATTCGAAAATTTTAGAAAATGATGAAAGCAGACTTATTGGCCTATAATTTTCAAGAACGCATCTGTCCCCTTTTTTGAAGATCGGTTTTATTATGGCTAATTTTAGACTTTCAGGGAATATACCATGCTTTATCGAGTTATTTATTATATATGTCATGGGTTCGGCTATTTCACTAATTGAGGCCTTAACTATGCTAGTTGGAACATCATCATCACCACTCCTCTGTTCATTTTTGAGTCTTTTTATCAATTCTTCAAGTTCCCTTTGGGATAATGGGTTACAGAACATGGATTTGCTATTACGTATTGTTGAAAATGATTCCCCAGTTAAAGGTGAACCTTCGACATTCTGTACTGCATTTATGAAGTACTAGCTGACCCGGCAGACTTCGTACTGCCTCAAAAAAGCATCTTTAATATTATTATTACCTATTATGGTACAATACCTTGAAAGTGAACATAAAATTGTTCTGTACAGTATGTGTTGCGCCAAACGTTGTCGTCTGGAAACAGCTTTTGAATGTTGGCCAAGAACTGTTTAGAATCCTTTACTATCCCAGAAACTAAAGAGCGAAAGGGATCTGGTGGTGGAACTAATTGTGGCAATTGGCAATTAGATAAGCTAGCTGGCCCGGCAAGCATTGTTCCGCCTTAGAGATGAATAAAATTGTTTTTTTCAAAGGAAATATATTAGGTGAAATACAAAAAAAAAAATACAAAAATACAAAATATACAAAAAATTTAATTGCAATGAATTAGGTATGTACAGGGTGATTGTGTATATATTACTCAATAGCTATCTCAGTTGATATTGGTAGTACACAAAAGTTCAAATGGGCAAATTTGCAGTATATCTTATGGGCATTCAGAATTCAGTACTAAGAATTGCATTAAGGCACCGTTAACCTAAAAATTCTATGTGAATTGTTGTTTTTCAAATGGCACATCCTGTATTTTATTTTCCTTATCGGTAGAGCTCGTTCTTCTGATTTCAAATATTTATTCATACTTTATTGAGGTTTTTTTCGACAGTTTCTGAAAATTATTGTTTTTTTTGTCTAAATCTAAGGCAGCTGTAGAATGCCACTCGAAAATGCTGTGATTTATTTATATCGAAGTTCCATTCTATGGTCTCCTGATAGTCCCTTCTTAACATCATTGGACACTTTTTTATGGGGATATCTTAATATATAAAACTCAGTCGGCCATATTTTTGGTTACACCATTTATACCTCAAGATTGGATGAATTGTTTTTTATGAAAGTTTTTTTGTTGGATTCTTCTACGGCGGGGTTAACATAAAATACCATAAATCCCTGAAAAATTCGATGAATAAGTGTATAGTCGGGAAATGTGTGTTGCCTAACGTTCGGTGGTTTGTCCCGCACCGAACACCTAGCGGCTGTGCTTGAACTATCCTAGTAAACAAGAATCACCATCTTGACATTCTTCTGCGTACCGAGAGATCGTCGTGTAGCGAGAAAGTTTATTGTTTTGAGATTTACGTCGCGAAAACCGAATCGTCATCTAAATTATCGTCTGATCATAGAAGTGATAACTGTTCGGAGTTCTTATTAGAATCATCGTCTGTTCCCATCGAGCCGAAGTACCATCTGATTAACAATCTTCTGATACGAAAGGTTGAGCAACTTAAGTGCAGTGCCCTAAGTTAAGCATTGAATTTCCACCACAGCAGCAGCCACGACGCCAGTTCAGAGGAGATTTTCCCTTCTTTCCTTCCTTTATAACCCCTTCTCTGCCGCTGAAACTGTGGGTGATCACGGATTCTCCTTTCAACAAGTAGAGGTAAGTGCACTCATTTAGTTGCTCATCTATCTTCTGAAATCGGGGCCAGTGGTATTTCACTGGAACCGTTTATTGGTGCAGAAACCCGGGAACTATTTAGATTAGATTAAGAAAATTCAACTTTTCAAGTTTTATTCATCTGATAATTCAATCGTGAATTAACTCGTCTATTTCATTCGGAATCAGTCTCGCCATCTGTTTCTTATCTTCGTCGATAAGGGATTATCGTCTGTTCGCCTTCAACTGTCATCTGCTTACTTCACAGCGTATTCTTCCCGAATAATTCCTGTAGCTACCGGGGCTGTTCCGAAATTAAAATGGCGCCTAAACTTTCGATATCCGAATTCACCGTTAAGCGTGAAAACGCCTTTGCTGCAGCTAAGACGCTGCTCAAATTGATCAAAGGGTTGACCACTGAGGCAGATGTGGCCAACATGTGCCTGACGGAACTGTCGAAGGTGGAGAGGGTCTTCAAGGAGGCTGATGACTCGATCGTCAGGATCAACTCCGAGTTGGAGGAGCCGGAGTGGGACGGATCACCGTCGAAATTTGCCGCATTTTTCGAAATTTGCCTGCAGATCCGCGCCGCCCACAGTCAGCTGGCCGCGTCTGTTCCCTCATCGTCTATGCCTTTAGCCTCTGCTGATCTCCCCATTCTTCGGGTATAGTTGCCTCGCTTTCATGGCAAGGTCGAGGAATGGCCCAGCTTCATCGCGTTGTTCGATGCCCTTGTGCATCAGAGCAGCTCTCTGGCTCCGGTCCAGAAATTTCATCTCCTGTCGTCTGCTCTGTCCGGTGAGGCGGCGTCTGTGATTTCCGGCTTTGAGCTGAGTGCCGTGAACTATCCCCTCGCATATCAGGCTCTGTATAACCGATACCAGAACCCTCGTCGGTTGGCGAATTTATACATGGATCAAATTTTGGATTCGCGGCCTGCGTCTGTTTCTCCTCTATCCCAGCTAAAACAGTTTGCGACGACGCACAGCAATGCCATCAACGCCCTCAGGGCATTGCCTATCCCCGATTTGGCAGACTATCTGCTATTTTCGCTTGTGTTGCGCAATCTTGATGTGCCATCTCGTCGATTGTTCGAAGGGCAGTTATCCTCGGATGACTTCCCGACCCTGGCTCAATTGCTTGAGTTCACCACTCGGCAGTTGCGGGTGTTAGAGAGCACGTCTAGCATCTCATCCCGTGCACCTGCGCCGAGGAATCCGCCGAGATCCCAGTCGCCAGCAGGCTCATCGTCTGTTCCCTCATCGTCTATGCCTTCCTCTGCTGGTCCCTCTTCTCGCCATCCTGCTTATGCTGGTGCACGGCCCCCTACATCTTCTGGTTCGTCCTCCTCGTGCGTGTTCTGCTCGGCGGATCGCTCCAATCGCCAGTGTCGCGAATTCAAGTCCATGACTGTTCATCAGCGAAGAGCCTTCGTAACTGAGAGGCAGTTATGCCGAAACTGCATATCGGCATTCCACGCCATATTTGGCAGTTTTCTATAAATATAGATATTTTCTTCTAAATCAAAGGAAGTTGTGGAATGCCACACGGGACTGATGCGATTTTTTCATATCAAAGGAACCGTGGATAATGACACCTGATATTTATATTATTTATTTATTAACTGAAAGTTCAATTAGGGATTCAAATGATCCCTATTTACTTCTAGACAGAGTCGATCTCTTTTTTCAAAGTTTTTGAACATTTTCCTCAACATTTATGGAATATATTGAGGTTCTCAATTTCTTCTTTTATTGTATTGGCAGTCTACCTTGTTCCATATATTAATTTTTCGTGCAGTGTGATCTGAAAGTTTATAAGCTATAACTCGCACCTCGTAATTATGGTTGTTACAATTTGTGAAGATGTTATCAATACATGTTTGTGATATAGGTGTTATTCTAGTGTTTTGAAAAATTGTTTGCTGGGGGTTATGGGATGTTAGTAAACTAATGAATTCTGTCATATTCTTATTTGGTGTTAGGAGATCGATATTGAAGTCTCCAACAAAGAATATAGTTACCTTCTCATGTATCAGAGTGCTGAGAATTTTGTCAATCTTTTCCAGAAAAATCTTGATATCCCGTTAGGGGGCCTATATACGTTAATTATGACGGTCCTTTCATCACCTACCTTTCCTTCAACTGCAGCACATTCGAAATGTCCTGTCTCTGATATTTTCCCTACGTTTTTCTTATTGTGAAAATTTTTCAAGTGTTCTGCTACATATATAGCGTATCCACCATGTTTATTTTCTTTTCTAAAGAATTTGCTCAAAAGGTTGAAATTGGTTATTGAGTAATTGTTCTTCAGTTTCTTTATGTTCACTTAAACAAAGAACCTCATGGTCATAAAGAAAAATTTCCAACTGTTCAACTGCATTTCCTATGCATTGAATATTTTGGTGAATGATTCCAAAGGATGTTTTTGGTGGTTTCTGAGTTTTCATTACGTTTCTGGAATTTTAATTTTGTGTTTCTACTTCATCCTTTCGTTGGTTTTCTATAAAAAAGTATTGTTCGGACATCTTTTTTTATATAGTTGCATGCTGAATCCTCCTCTACCCACATTCTCTGGCCAGAAATTCGGATTGTAAAGTGCATCCCTTTTTTCAAATGGAACTCTTACTAAGAAACTTTTCAGATTTCCCTTTTTTCTCTTCAAACAACAATTCTTTCACCTCGACTTTTACTTTTTCAAATCCAGGTTTTTGTTTGATGTAGTGCTCAATACAATTTTCAGTTACATGTTCCTTGACTCGATTTACGAAAAACCATGCCTTTCTCTCTTGGCCACTGAAATTTTCTTCATGGTCGATAACTTTACAAGTTCCTAGAAGGGTTTGTTTCGGTTTTCTAGGTTTTCTCTCTTGTATTAGGTTCCATCCTTCCTCATTTTCCGTTCTCATTGATTTCCCACTTTTATTTGTATTCTTTTCAATTTCTTCACATTTTTTTACATCATCAAGTTTTCCGAGATTTATAATTTCTGTCATTTTTTCCCTTTGGATTTGCTCATAAACCCTTGTTTTCCTCATTATTGTTTCTTTAAGATTGTTAGTTACGGTATTTGTCAATGGAACGTCCCATCTGGTTCGTTTGTTTATTCAATTCAACCTGATTGCCTGTTACTGCAGTCGAATATTTCATTGCGTTATTAGGTGGTTTTTCAGTATGTTTTGATAATAATATATCTTTTTCGAGTACTGAAATTTTGTATCTGAGAAGTTCATTATTTTCACTCAGTACCTAATTTTTATCCTCCAGTTCTTGAATTATTTTCATCATTAATTCTAATTTTGATGATTCGATAGTTATCGTCGTCTTTGATTTGATTGGGATGTCATTTGTATCATTGACATTACCATCCTCCGACATTTCTTCGTTATCTTTTCTCGATTCACAACAAATTAAAGTTGATTCACTATTAGACTTGGCACCTTTCATTCGTGAAACGCACGATGGATGATAATTGCCATCACATTTTCCACATGTTATGGATTTTACAACCGTTCTACGACAATATTTGCAGAGCGTTTCGTACTCGACCTTCTCGAATATGAATGAATACCAAACTGAGAACTCTGTTCCATTGTCACAACGTACTGAATTGACCAGGATTAGGAAATAATGACTGAAGAACGTTCAATGCTTTCTTTAAAAATTTGAAAGTTTCAGATTTTTGTTTCAACAGGAAAATTTGTGCATATCTTGAATAATCATCAAGAACAACTAAAACATACTTTTTCTCAGTGAAATGTGTTGGCGGATTGAAAACTAACAGATCTGAATGAAGAATTTCAAAAGCACTGGTGGCTCGATCTCTTTCTTTTGCACATGTTTTTTTGGTACTCTTTGCTTTCAAACAAATTGTACAATTACCAGTACTCAGATTATATGTTAGTTCTTTAGCTCCTTGAACAACATTAGGTAATTTTCCTAAATAAGAGGATGATATATGACCCATTCTACGATGCCACATACTACCTTCTTGAGCCAACTGTTTCAATTGATTACGAGTTAATCTTTTACGTAATTTTCGTGCTTCCCTCCTAGTATTACTAACTATTTTATTGGTTTTGATAACCGACAGTTTCATTTCACACAAAGAATTTTCTTTCAAATTAAACTTTTTATTTATTAACTTGTTTTTATCTACATTCACTTCTTCGCAGATCTTGCTTGTACTACTAGAATTTATTCTTGCCGATAATCTATATACGCCATTCGATACATAAACTAGGGAGATCTTTCTTCTTAATTTTCTAGATAAAATAAACCCATTATTAGCATTTAGCACAAGACTTGTCCCAAACTGAACATTAAATGCACGGACAATGAAAATATTATCCCTTACTACTGGGACATACTGAACATTAGCTAGATGTACAATGTGCGAACTTTTTCCAAACTGTACAAGTAATGGAAGAGTTCCCTGACCCATTGAGATAATGCACTCAGATTCCGATGCCAGCACAACAGATATGGGCTCTTTATAAGCCTGATGGTTCAACAAAATATTTTGTACATTCACTACATGATGAGATGCACCAGAATCAACCAGAAATGTTGCAAACATACCCAAATTGCTCAAATCAAACAGTGACTTACTAGATTTATTTTCTTTCATTCGCCTGCAGTCCTTTTTTTCATGACCCTTCTTGTGGCAGAAATAACAGGATCTCTCTGAGTTCGTGCATATGTTAGCCTTATGGAACAGCAAACCACACTTTCTGCAACTTACATCACGCTTCTCAGCTGGTGTCATTTGCTTGATTTTTTCTAATTGGTCCACTGTGTATGGACTATTGTCCGCCCTTTTATCCCTGAAATGAGGAGTTCTCTTAGAAATTTCTCTTTTTTGGTATTGGCCTCCTTGAGTAATCTATCTGATCTACTCTGTAAACAGAAATCACATATATTATTATCATCATTCTTTCCACATTCAATGCAGAGTACTCAAAACGGAATGAGGATTAGTAAAGATACATTCTCCAATTGGATAGTCAATACAAGATGAACATACGGTGTGTACTTCATTGATCTCAGTGTTGAGATTTTCACCTGGTATATCAAAACATTCAAAACAAATATAAGAACAATCATTAAAATCATTTTCATGCATACTGTTTTCGACCTTGTGACGGCGTTTTTCTCTGGGTTGCGACTTACACCTACCACTACCTTTCCAAGCTTACTCGGGCGCCAATTGCGATGGGTTTTATAAGGTCGCAATTCATTACGTCGCTCACAGTTGTCCACCTGGGTAGCTTTTCTACAGTTGGAGACAAGGTTCGATTCAATCTGGGGTGGTAGCGATTGATAAGATATTATTTCTTCCACTGAAGAGGAGCGACTTTGAGCTAAATAAATAAAACGCACTTCGACGAGACACAATATATTGCTAAATATAAACTCTTTGATGTTACGTGCAATGCTGCAATTTATTGACGTTGCTACAATAAAACGAATGAGGTAAAAAGCAGCAAATTTAACAATATACACAAAATAGCTACAAAGAAAACTCAACAGAAATGACGGACGGAATAAAATGAAGCGAGGTGAGCGGGCGGCGTATGTAAAGCTGTTAAAATGCGTGATTTGAAAGAAGTTTAGTATGAGAGCGACAGCCAGTAACTTGATTATCTTGATTACCAGTGAAAAGCATACAATATAGCGGGTGAAAGGCGGTACACCCTGTCTACCTGTCAACAAGTTGTCCTGTCCTGCGTGCGCACGCGATCTACTGTCTCCTCCCCCTTGACTCGAGGAGTTCTGTCCAATATCCCCCCCAGACAGGCGCAAAGAAAACCCAGGACTGCGCACGTCGGCGCGCCTGCCAAAATGGAGTTTGAACGAACGTTGCGAAATTCGCTGGCCAGATGACAGCTGTAGTGGGGAAAGATAGGGCAATTTACCCCTGTCCTCAGGATTGAAGAGTCTGTCTGGTGATCCTCCGAAAGGGGGAAACAACCAAGCGAAAACCCCCAGGCTGACTCTAACTGAGGGGTGAAAGAGTATCAACTCAATGATATCTCTATCACCAGGGCCTAACCGGAGACCACGCGAAGAAATACTGCGTAGCAGTATCCCAGGTATAGTGCGTATTTGCGCACCTACCAAAAATGAGTTGGGGAACAGAAGATGCGTATATCTGGCGAGAAGGACACCGGCCCCTTTTTCTCAAGATAGAAGAGTCTGTCTGGTGATCCTCCGAAAGGGGGAAACAACCAAGCGAAAACCCCCAGGCTGATTCTAACTGAGGGGTGAAAGAGTATCAACTCAATGATACCTCTACCACCAGGGCCCCCAACTAGCAAAACTAATTTTATAAAGGCTGTAAGGACTGCTATACAGCATATCTTATAGAAACGTGAAAATCTTATAATGTGGCTATAAACCCTTATACAACGTCTTTACAACCAAAAAGGGCCCACGTTTACACAACAGTTCCGTTCTTTTGGGACATCCTGTAGTAAGCTACGCAACCGTTATAGGATCATCAATATGATGATTATATAACTGTCCTATAAGTATGTCTTCAGGATTAGTTATACAATCCATTTACAAAACTATTTGTGAACTGCTAAAGAACTATTTTATAGCAGCTCTTATTCTGCGGTTTAACAGTATTCAACGAACATTTATATAATGACTTAGATAGTATCTTTTAAGTATTTTATAATGCAGACAGAATCGCTAATACGATAATTTTGTTTTCTACTGTTGAAATTCGGAATAGAATTGTCACAAGAATATTTCATAAGGTATATCTATATAAACTTTTGCGTTTTGTGTAGGTTTAAGATCCAACATCAGGCATTATGGCGGTGGGTGATTATTATTTCATCATATTGCAGATATTGAAGACCTAATACATGGCTACTTCAGGGACGAAATGTATTTGCCCAGCTAACTTTTCTGACAATATACAGGGTGTACCAAGTTCGACGGCCTATTAGCCGTTTCTGAAGAACTAGACTTATTTGAAATCTGAAAGTTGGGATTATGATATTGTTTGACATTATATACCGTGCTAAAATATTCTTGGAGCCTGGCCACTTTCAGTTATACAGGGAACGAAAAAAAAAAATTGAAAAAATTTTTTTTTCTGTTTTTTTGTTTTCGAATTTGACAGAGTATGTAATTCTGAATACATTCGTACTCAAATCGTTGCATTCGTCGAAATACTTTCAAAAATATCGAGAAAAACCTTAAGAAAAAGAGAGAAAAGAGTATTCGGTATTATGTTTGTTATTCCTAATCTAGATACCTTAAGCACAAACCGTTTTCACATTTTCGAAGTCGAAGACTGTGTCAATATTGTACATTTTTAGAATTTTGAAAAACTCATCACAGGGTGTTCCAAATGTTGGGTCAAAAATTGGGATCAAGATTGGCTCATAACTTTCGTTTTTCAAATTAGAACCCTATTTTTTTATGATTGCGTTGGATTGTACGAAGAAAAATGATGATAATGTACTGAAATAGTAATGCTCCTAAAATTGATAATTCTTGAGTTATTTAGGATTTTCTGATTTTTTGTCGTACGTAGCGTCAAATTCATCAAATCTGTTTCATATCAACTATGACCTTGGTCATAGAAGATAAATTATTCCAATAACTCACTAGTGACACACTTTTTTTTTCAATTCATTTATCATTGTTGTTATGAAACAGATTTTATGCATTTGACGCAACGTACGACATGGAATCAGAAAATACTAAAAAACTCAAGAATTATTAATTTTAGGAGTATCAATATGATAGAACATTATCGTCATTTTTCTTTGCAGCATCCAACGCAATAATAAAATAATAGGGTTCTAATTTTAAAAACGAAAGTTATAGGCCAATCTTGATCCCAATTTTTGATCGAACATTTGGAACACCCTGTGACGAGTTTTTCAAAATTCTAAATATGTAAAATATTTCCACTGTTTTCGACTACAAAAACGTGAAAACGGTTTGTGCTTAAGATATCTAGATTAGAAATAGCAAACATTATACCGAATACTCTTATCTAGCCTTTTTGTTTAGTTTTTTTTTGATATTTCGGAAAGTATTTTGACGAATGCAACGATTTGAGTACGAATGTATTCAAGTGTGTGTCACTAGTGAGTTATTGAAATAATTTATCTTCTATGACCAAGGTCATAGTTGATATGGAACAGATTCAATGAATTCGACGCTACGTACGACATAAAATCAGAAAATCCTAAATAACTCAAGAATTATCAATTTTAGGAGCATTAACATGTTCGAACATTATCATCATTTTTTTTCGTACAATCCAACGCAATCATGAAAAAATAGGGTTCTAATTTGAAAAACGAAAGTTATGGGCCAATCACAATCCCAATTTTTGACCCAACATTTGGAACACCCTGTGATGAGTTTTTCAAAATTCTAAAAATGTACAATATTTCCACAATCTTTGACTTCAAAAATGTGAAAACGGTTTGTGCTTAAGGTATCCAGATTAGGAATAACAATCATAATACCGAATACTCTTTTCTCTCTTTTTCTTCAGGTTTTTCTCAATATTTTGGAAAGTATTTCGACGAATGCAACGATTTGAGTACGAATGTATTCAGAATTGCATACTGTGTCAAATTCGAAAACAAAAAAACAGAAAAAAAATGTTTGAAAATTTTTTTTTCGCTCCCTGTATAACTGAAAGTGGTCAGGCTCCAAGAACATTTTAGCTCGGTAGATAATGTCAAACAATATCATAATCCCAATTTTCAGATTCCAAATAAGTCTAGTTCTTCAGAAACGCCTAATAGGCCGTCGAACTTGGTACACCCTGTATATTTATATATATTTTTTTGATGAAAACATCTTGGAACATAACCAGGTAAGTATTCCCCTTCTTCGAACGTGGTAGAGGTCCTACCAGATCCGTACTGACGGTCTCCCACGGCTCGCTGGTGCGGTGCGGCTGCATCTTTCCTGCGGGTTTCTGCTGACAGACTTTATACCTCTGGCATTGCTGGCACCTAAGCACGTATTGGGCCGCTTCACGGAACATCTTTGGCCAGTAGTAGTTCTGGGCCACTCGAGCTATGGTCTTTGCGACCCCCAAGTGGCCGGCTACTGGCACATCATGATTCTCCCGCAGGACAGACTGCCGATCTTCAGTCGGGATGCACAGTTTCCATGGTTTTCCCATTTCAGTTTCCGTGAAGTCATCCGAACTCCAGAAATGCCTGTACAACCTTCCCTCCTGGATCCTGTAGTCTGGATAGTCTGAGGGGTTTTTCGAGACCTCCTGGAACTTCTTGACATACCAGGGGCATCTGATCGGGTTTTCGACCGCACAAAGTTGTTCCTCGGACGGTAGGGGATCTCTCGACAAGGCGTCCGCTACTCGGTTCAGGGCACCTTTCCTATACTTGATCTCGAAATCATATTGCTGCAGGAAGACACACACACCACCTTGCAATCCGACCCGATGGGGATTTTATGGATTGCAGCCACCGCAAACTCATGTGATCGGTGATAACGGTGAACCTATAACCTTCCAAATATGGGCTCATCTTGTCAACAACGTGAGTGGCGTAACTATTTTCGTGAAATCGTCCACGAATCTTCGGTACCAGCTCGCCACTCCCAGGAATCGGCGAAGTTCGCTAACATTCCTCGGTGGCTTCATGGAATTGATGGCAGCTATCTTGTCAGGGTCGGTTGCGATTCCTTCTGCGGTGATTACGTGGCCTAGGTACTTGAGAGAACTTCTCACGAACTAGCACTTTTCAGGGTTTATCTTGAGGTTTGCCTCCCGGAGGCGACGAAACACCACCTTCAAGTTTTCCAGGTGCTCCTCGAAAGTCTCCCCTAAGACCACTATGTCATTCAGATACGCAAAGGCAATCGGGTCCAGCTCCGGACCGATAACACGGTCCGACAGTCTCTGGAAAGTTGCGCCGGCAGAGTGAAGGCCAAACGGCATAACCCGGAACTGGAACAAACCCCTTCCAGGCACAGCGAAAGCGGTAATGGGCTTACTCTCCTTCGTGAGAGGAATCTGCCAGTATCCCTGTTTCAAGTCCAACGTAGAGATGTACTTTGCACGCCTGAGTTTGTCCAGTATGCCGGCGATATACGGCAACGGGTACGCATCCTTTATCGAGACCTCATTTACCGCTCGAAAGTCTATGCAGAACCTGGGACTTCCGTTAGCCTTCTTCACGATAACGACGCAGGAACTCCATGGGGATCTCGAGGGTTCTATGACACCCTCCTCCAACATCCGGTCAACTTCCTGGTCGATTCTCTCCTGCATCTTTGGGTTACACGGACGGTATCTCTGCTTGATCGGCTCAGTTCCTGGTTTGATCTTGATCTCGTGTCTTGCCATCTTCGTCAGTCCTTGGACTTGATCAAATCCTGCCAGGAACTGATCGACGAGTTGTGCAGGATGACGGCTGGAGAAACGGCTCCTTCCTACAACTCGCCCTTCAGATAGCATTTCGCTGTCTTCAAACCGATCCTGAAGTCGTGGGAACTCAGAAGGTCCATTCCCAGAACGAGATCTATCGGTAGATTGGGCACCAAATAAAGCCGGGTCTTGACCTCCTCCTCTCCAAACAGTATTCTCGGCTCGTACACCTCTTCAACGGCGACTGAATTCCCGTCAGCCACGGTGGCCAACACGTCTGAAACTGCAGACGGCCAAACGAAAATCCTACGGCAGGCCTCTGCTGCCCTGCTACTCAGGAATGACCTGGATGCGCCAGTATCCAACAGGGCTCTCACGGGTTCTTGTCCGATGCGGACGATGACAATTGGCCGTTTGTCTTGCGTCTGCTTAGGTTGCTGGGTTGGGGATGCTGTCGAACGGAACTGTCTCCTCCCCGCGAGGCAGCTCCGCTCTAGTTTTCCGAACATCGGCAATCCTTGGACAAGACACCTTGCTTTCCACATCGGGAACAGAAAATCTTTGGCGTCACTCGGCACTCTCTCCTAAAGTGTCCCATTTCTCCACAACGCCAACACTGCATCCCATCAGTCCTTACATCAGCGAAACGAACAGTTTTCCTCATGCGACGTGATGGGTTGTCAGACTGGGCCTGAGTCGAGTCGGACTTCCTGCCTGGCGGCTCCTCGTCGACCCTAGGCGATGCTCCTGGTGCCTCTGGCCTCACAGGCGACGGGGACTCGACAGTCAGCGTCTGCGACGGTCTTCGACAGGGGCCTTCATATACCAGGTGTGGATCATCAATCGGTCTCTTTCGAGTTGGGGGTGAAATGTACTGGTCGGTATTCCACTGGACCAGCTCGAACAACTTTCCTTTGGCCAGCAGTTGTGCGTAAGTTTTCGTCTCCTGGAAGGCCAACGCCTTCTGTAACGCCGGTAACAGACGTTTCCTGATTATGACCACCTGTTCTTCTTCGGAGGGTCGTTTAACGGTCAGCTTCAGGAAGAGGTTCTGCATCCTGGTTACGAACAGTAATAGTTTTTCGCCTTCTCCTTGGGTACGTTTCCTGATCTCCTCCAGGAGGATTTCCTCGCAATCGAGGGGGAGAAAAGCCTCACGAAGTTGTTCCTTGAAATCCTCCCAATCGTTAAAACGCCCTCTCCTAGGGATGTACCAGTCCCTAGCGTCCTTCCGCAGCAGCTCGAAGACTGACTCCAATAAACCTTCCTTCGTGACTCTGCGAGTCACCGCTAACTGCTCGACCTCCTGTAGAAAATATTCCCACAATACAATAAAAAATAGAGAGGAAATAAATGTAGTAATTAGAAAAAAATTTTTAATAATATGTTTCTTTTTTCAGAGACTGGGAGAGAAAACCCAAATTGAGTTTTCAGGAAAATGCAGAGACCTCCCAGACAAAATTTCAATAGATATAGGAAATAAATGTAGATTTATGGTGTGGATTTCCTAGTGTTGTTTGTTGCCTATCCTTTTTGAAACTGATTGTTTAGAAGGAAGAAAAAGAAATGCAAGCACATATTGATGTAACCTCGCCGATGTTCTCTGTTGTTGTATTCTTGTGTAATTACGTGTTTTTTAATCTTTGAAGAAGCGCAAAATATTAGGGCGAAACGTCAGTTCATATTAGAGTAAAATTGAAGCTCTTGTCATGAAGTGTTATTATTTTTGGTCAGAATGAACATATAAGGATTGTTTTAAAACTTTTTACGTACGTGGCCGATAACCTGACCTTGAACCTATTACACCTGAAGACAAAAACGATTTGGATGCCTTAGATATATATGGACTATTACCAACTAGTAGAGCTGGCGTGGCCTATGTTTTAGTCATTTTAAATGTTTTTACCAAATACGTAAAACTTTACCCCTTGAAAAAAGCCACTACGAATGCCATCGTTAACAGAGTTACAACTCATTAGTTGCCAAATTTTGGTACGTTAAAAAGATTATTAAGCGATCAAGGTAGTCAATTCACTTCTTCTAAGTGGAAAAGTGCTTTTGATGATCTGAGAATAAAAATTATTCATTGTTCTGTAAGACGTCCTCAAGAAAACCCTTCTGAACGTGTTATGAGAGAGTTAGGTACGCTGTTGCGAACTTTCTGTTATGAACACCAAAGTAGATGGGCCATAGAATTGTCTGATATAAAGCCTTTTCTCAATTCAGTTGTTCACGAGACTACCGGTTCTACTGCTCAACAATTGCAGACGGAAAAGTCTAGAACCGGTTTGCGTCCACCTGACATTCAAGGGGAAAATGTCGAAAAAATCCCGACGAAAGTCAAATCAAGTCGGAAACGAAAAAATTATTATTGCTTTTTGAGGGACCTTATAGGATAAAAAAATGCGTTTCCCCAGTGACGTACGTCTTGGAAATCTTAGATTCGAAAAAGGAACGTGGACTTTTTCACGATTGTCACTTAAAACCGTTACTCGGAGGGTTCACTAGCTCTTGGACTATGACGAAAGTGTCCGTATTCCCATTTCCAAAAATTCACAAGGATAATGTCACATTGAGACCGATCGTTAGTACCATCTAGGGGAAACAGGGGAAATGGTGGCCCCCTAAGCTTTATTAGATTTTTTGTTGTTGTTTTTTCATCAATACTTTTGAAAAAACATCGTAAAGTTTGTATCAATATGAGTATAGAAATTGATCAAAAACCTATTTTCATGTGAGTCTCCATACTTTCTATGGTTTCAACTGTTGATGAGCACAGAAAAATGGAGCTTCCGTCAATCTCATTATTTCTAGTCTATTATTCTTCGATCTTGGAGACATTGAGTGAAGAGCATAGAAATGAAAAGACTACTAGAAAGAGATACATAGAAAGTATTGAGACTCAGATGAATATCAGCACCTCAGAGGTAAAGTGTGTTAAGTCACATTTTTTTCAGACACAAACTATCTACAATATTGGATTCACATTATTAAATTCTAGCTAGTGAAACACATTTTTGACTCCCTAGGTATATCAAGTCGCCAAATAATGGCAGAAAACATTCTTTGAAACAATAATCGAACTGAAAACTCTCTCTTTTGTCCAATTTTGAAATTGTGAGTTAACACATTTTACATCTGGGGTACTGATATAGGTTCTTGACCAATTTTTTTACTCATATTGATACTACATATACGATGTTATATATTTTTGGGATCAGAAAAAATTAAGCTTTCAGAAAATGGCGAAGAAATCTAGTGTTCCAAAAAAACACAACCTTGGGTCATAGCTTTCTAATTAAAAATGGTGCAAAAAAGACGAGCATGCCACTGGATTCTACGTGAAGAAGTGCGTGTGTATTGTTTTAATTTCAGAGCTCTATCATCAGTATAAGCGGAGATATGAATTATTTCCGATATCACCGTTTTCACAATTTTCGCTTATAACTCGAAAACAAAAGAAGGTAGCCAAAAATGAATACTACTCTTGTTAGTTTCTCTGAAAAAGAGATCGAGAATGGGGTATCAGATTTTGTCTGTCTCCTCTGGTTCGAAAGTTGTAGTGCTTAAACATCGAAATATGCCCACCCTGTAAGGGGTGGCAAAATTGGTGATGTTTTCTGCGAAATTCACAATAACACAGTTGGAGCATTCGAATCAAATTTAAGTTTCGTTATTTAGAGAGTGAGTAGAATTGAAAGAAACTACTCCTTCTAGAGTTCCTTTGGTCTAATTTTAGAGAAATTATAAAATATAAGAACAGATTTCTTACTAATTCATATCACCATATTTGGAAAGCTTATATTTGAACTAATTACATATTTCTTTAGTGAAACTGCATGCAAATCTGATCTCATTCGGAATTTTCATGTCTTATAATTTCAAAAACTGAAGTTTTAACCTTATACGAAATATACTTTTTCAGTAAAAACCATATGAAGCCGTTGGGGGTACCAGCAGCAAGGACTTCCTGGTGAGTTGATGAGATGTCTAAAAAGAACCCTCACCGATGAGACGGCTGAACTTTGTTCACGGACATGACAAGGGTCTAATTACAAAACAGCTGAAAGTCCCGTTATGAAGATTTCATTCAGTGAGTATTTGATTCGAGGTGTAGCTGCGATACTGTCAAACACAACCTTTGCAGTTATTCGAATATTTCTTGTAAATTTGTTGTCCAGAAATTTTTCAATGATTTTGATACCTATAAGAACGTAGTAATCGTTCGCAGTAATCGCCGTTATATCTTTATCTTCTCATCAATTGAAATAAGTTGAACTAAAAAATTGAATTGTTTAACAAAATTGATAAACTTGCTCAAGTTAGAAATTACTGTTCCTTAATCACTCATCGAAAGATGGAGGAGAAAAATGTACAATACTCCTATAATCTAATATTATTTCTCAAATAATCGAACTTATTACGATCTTGCTAATAAAAAAAAAAGAATCATTTCAACTTTTATTTTCATTCCTTCCAGATGTGGTGAGGAAGAACAGTGGAATTTCCGAGAAGGACTTCGAAATCTATGTGAAGGAATAGTTTCGACATGCCAGACAGAGGAAGGAAAAATAGATTGAAAACCCAACTACATAATTAATTCTCACACTTATATTGTACATTTTTCAGTTTTGTTTTTTCCCTTTTTTTTGTATTCTAATGTATTCTATCTTGACTTTACTAATTATTATATTTTTTGTTCGAATAAATTTTTTTAGTATCCTCCTGCAAGCATTGAATTAATTACCCATCAAAAATGGTATAATATTCATGTACGCAATGAGTATAACAAAATATGTCTCAAAAGCGATGAGAAATGGCTTCCTATTTGAAGATATCTTTTAGTATCATATCAAAATTCCTATGCGACGTCGGAAGGAAATAAAGAAAAGTGGTCTCAAAATTAACTCGCATTAGCGTCACGAATGCGACAAGAAATGGAGTATCATTCGAGACCAGTTTTACGATCGCATATTCAACTACTCATTTTTCCGAAATGCGTACGTGATGTGGCAGACATTTGGATGCAAATGCGAGAGCTTGGGAAGGTGAACAGTACATCGCATAAGAGTTACATTTGCATCGCCGTGTTTGCTGGGTATTGATGAAAACCAGACTTAGACTACTAAGCTTTCAATACACGTACTCCTCTAAGGCCTGATCTAACAATTCATTATTCACCCTTTTGTTTTTCTGATGAAATAAAGAGGTACACGCAATAAATTTCATTTGCATCATCACTGTAAACGCTGAGTTTAATTATGAATTAATGGAACTCTCTCAAAGTCTAAGTCGGACTTCATCTAACCTCTCATTTTGAACTTCTCTAGATCACCTCTGTTTTTAGTTGAATAAGTCACTCTGAGTTTGAAGATGACTTTAATATTGTATTTTTTTACTGTATTAACTTCATGCGCTTGACTTATCCATTTTATGATTGTGAACGATGTCAATAAATGTTTTTACAATACCATCTCTAACTCAATTATCTGGATACAGTCCTAAACAGTATTTTACAAAATCAGAACAACCCTGATTTTGAATATGAAATGATTTTCAGAATATAGGTTCTCATTAATGTTACAAATCTTTTACGAATACAAAATTTAACTCACATATTTTATTTTTTCCGTTATGACTAATATATGGAATGAACATGTCTCACGTATGTCAGACGACAGAATAGCGAAAATCGCTAGAAACGGAAGACCAGCATCCAAACGACCCGTAGGGAGACCGCCAAATAGGTGGAAGGACAGTTGGACCTCAACATCTCAAGAACGAGAGGAGGAAAATGGGTGAAACAAGCTAGCAAGCTTTCGTAAAGTAGAAGAAGAAGAAGAAGACTAATATATACCATTCCATTCCATAAGTATAGCAGAAATTCTATGATCCCGACCCTTGGAAGTGAGTAAAATGCCATTTACTGAATATTTGGTCATTTTGGAAAACAAAAGTATTTTTCGTGAAATCTCGTGAAATGCGCACTCTTCGTGTAATTAATGATTAAAAAAAATCTATATCAGCGAAATCCAAAAAATTTGTTACTTTGGCTGAATTTAATTATATTCAGAAGATTCGCTGAATTAAATTTCCGCTACATTTTCTCGAAGGTTCAGGTAGTAGATCTAATGCTCTGAAAAATTTTAGTGTCATATTCCCAGGGGTGGTATATAGCTCATTATGAAAGTTTAAGATGGCTATTTTTTTTATCAAGGCTGAATCAGAAAAAATGCTATTTGAGAAAAGTATTCCTTTCGACCTCAACAATCTATGGTTTGAATATATGCACAAGTCAAAGACTCACCCTGTATAGCCAGCTCTGGACTCCTTATTCCTCTTCTGACATTAACCTCAAAATAAACGCCACAATGATTCGACATTGAGTGATCAAGAACCCAGAGCTCCTAATCAGGTCGGTCCTTTTTGTGCAATGTCGAGTAGCATTTGTGATAAACCTGCAATACGTGTAGGCTCCGATATCAACTGCTCGAAGCCGTGAGAACCAATGCAATCCGAAAACAAGTTTTCAGTGAATTGATCAACATTCACATCTCCTGTGAGAACTATGTGGTAGTACTGAGGTGAAACAAATGATAAAATGTCATCTAAGTATTTAATGAAGTTAGATAAGTCACAGGCCAATGTGCGATGTATTGACCCCACAAGAATAGTACTACTTTTGGATTTCAAAACAACTCATATAACTCCCGCACCTTCGGAGCAATAAAATTAGATAAAACACTTCAGATGTAATTGAACTCTTTATGCGACACGATCTTTTCTATGAAATCTGACTCAGACTGTCATCATTTATGCCCACTTGCACCGTTTTCTGGTTAAGGCACACTTATCTAAGGCGCCCTTAAATTTTGAGTCATGCTTTTCCCCGCCTTAACGGATCAGATCTTGCACCGCATATCTAATAGAAACGACTTTGTTAAGAACGCGCTAAGCAATGCCAAATCTGGCAACACCGTATAAATCAGTGAATTTGTTTGTTTTGACACAGAAATGCGACATGACCATATGGTTTTGTGTCGGCACTGAGCACAGCAAAGTAAGAAGAAACGCGAATTCATAGACGAACAAGATAATGTGTCTATGTATTTTCCTTTTCAGTATCTGATTCACAGAACGACATATACTTTGGGCCGCTGACGAACTGGCACAGTACAACCATTTTTTTTTTTTATTTGAAACAAATGATTTGATTTGATTTCAACAATTCTTTATTCGTAACTTGAATGACACAATTCTACAAGTGTGGAATATCATCGAAGTAATACTTTCATATTTACAAGAGTAAATAGACCCTGCCATATTAATAATTACATGGGTACAATCAATTGCTCCAATAACAGGAGGAAATCCAGCAATTTGGTAAAATTGGGTTAGGGTGGAACGTAATTCTGCTTCTGTCTGATGCCTTTTTATGAATACTGAAAATCGAACAACTATTTTTGATGCTGTAGATTCGTGGATTTTCATAAAATCGGCTACAGCCAATAAATGTCCTGCTGATGCGTAGAGTCGGAGGCACGTGAGGAGTTGACTCATCGGTGATACACTCTGATTCCTACAATCATCAAGGCCTAAACTCCCTTCTTTGAGGTTCGACATCATCATACATAAGATATAATAAGATATGTACTTACATATAACTTGGCAATTCTGAATCATCCTCAATTAATCTCAGAAATAGAGAGCTAACATTAAAATGATCAACTTTCAAAAATTCAGTTGAATTATTCATCTTCACATTTAATACTGAATTCTAGATTTTAACCTAGTTATTTAGCTCGAATAATAGGGACATTCAATACTATTGGCACTATGACGTATATCGTATTTAGTTTTTAAACGAGAATTACAATCTATACAATTTATACACATTATTTCAGTAGAGTCACAAAATTTCTTTTCATGTGTCCCCGAGCAATTAGAGAATACCGATATAGAATTTTTACAATCTCTTTTATAATGACCGAACTTCCAACCTTTAAAACATCTTACTAAACTGAAATGCTTTTTCACGAAATATCTTGACCAACTGAAAAACATAAAACTGTTAATGTTAAACTTATCTCTGTTTTTCATTCTCGTTATTAATTGAATATCGTTCAAGGAACAATTCAGGTCATTCACCTCCTAGCAAACACGTTACATCGCCTGACACTTTTGTGGAGTTACATTTTCAACATGAAATAAAATGTTCATTGTGATGTCGCATATGCGTCCAAAACCTAGTAATTTTGTGATATCGCTTTGTTATCGAAATGTGGAAGAAAAATTCTAGACATTTTGACGATGAATAAAGTTATCTCAAATGTGATTCCCATTCGATGCAAATATTCGTTCGTAATGTGACTCATAGCCAAAGAGTGTAGAGTTACTCAGTGTTTTTATCTCAGGGGAAGCAAAATATGCTAGTTTTGCGTTTAGAAAATCCCAAAAATATGCTTTTTCATTTGGGAAAGTGCCGAAAACATGCTGGTTATTCATTGATATTTTTTTCCATAGCTATATGAAATATAAATTTTCTTCGACTCAACTTTTGAATGCGAATGAATATTGGGGTTCTGAGTTCTCAGATTTCAAAATTTTCCTAGGACCTGGGTTAAATTTTCATTTTTTTATTGTAAGGAATGTTTTTCTTAAACTTGAATGAATTGAAATACCTATGGTTATATCCTAATATTCCCAAATGGATATGCACATTACTAACTTCTGAATGCTGAAGAACTGTTCGTTTCAATTCTAACTTGAATTTGAATCTCGGTGATTTACATTGGCGTCGATACGAGGGGGGTAATGAGTGTAATTACCCCCCAGGAAAATATTTACTTTGGAAAAATAAGTCTTTCAATCATTGCATAGGAATATATCATGACAATATACTATATCCTAAATTTTTTTACCCGCCCAAAAAAAATTTCTAGTGACGCCTATGGTGATTTGAGCTTTGAAACTTCATAAAAACCAATATTTGATATTCTTCACTTCATGGTTTCTCAGCTCCCGAAAAATATACGATAAAAAAGTTACGATGGTTATACCAAAGCATTTGAAATTTGGATCTAGAAGACCAATGGTGCCTGAACATATTATGATATACGTAGGTTTGAAAATATTTCGAATATTATCGCCAGATGTCCAGCCGGATCGATTAGAATTGTCCAAATTCGTTCAGATATTTCCTATATATATATATCGGTTGTTGCAAGCTCATAAAAATTTATTAAGGCTATAAAATTCTGCGCGCTTTCTTTGTTCGTTTCATTGAAGAGGGTAACAGTGAAAAAAGTACCAAAATCAGTCGGTCCTTGTGCATGTGTTAATTTCGAAATATTAGAAAATGTCCGTCAATAATTTTTTTCTCTTTTCCCTTCCGAAGATATGCTCCATAATATGCTATATGCTTAACGCCAAAAATATATGCTATGCATGAATTAAATATGCCAAATTTAGCATTAAAAATGCTGAATTTGCACCCGAGTAAGGAATTCTTCGATCTTCAACTGTAGAGAAACTACCACGTCTGGGTTTTATTGCCCCTAATTACATTAGGCCGGGATATTTTTCTCTCGAGATAAGAACCCGGTTTTGACCATGGAATTCGCACTGGTACGACGAAAGGGGGTGGGTTTACGTCTGACAGATTCAACGTATAACAATTTTTAAACTTGAGTTTTTTCTTTTGGATCCATTCCATCATTTTGTGACTAGTGTTCGATTCGAGAAGTTCGCTGTTCGTTCGATCTGATATTAAAATTTTTTGGTTTTCTGCAATTTGAGTGCATTCATTGGTAAGTAGATTCTTTTAGTTATTATTGTAAACTAAATATTTTGATATTTCATTCTACATATAATTATCGTAGAATGAAGTTTTTATATGTGTATTGGCGCAAAACTTTTTGATTTAGAAAAAAATTTTTCTTCTGAGAATTGTCTTGATTTTTGCCGTTGAATTTATTATATTTCATTTGGTTCTGAAGATATTTAAAATTGAGTTTCAGTTAACTTGACTGAAATAGAGCTCTACATGTACATTGTATCCCAAATTGCTCGATTTTGGCTCTTATTGGTACTTCTGGACTTACAGGTCAAAATGATGAAAAGAGTCCGGGGTTCGATTTTTGTGAAAACTATCACTAGAAACCATTTCACGATATCTTTATTTTTTTATAATTCCGATTTATTATCAATTTCAATCATCTGCAATTCAAATTAATGAGGAGTGATTCAACATTGAAGAATAGATTGGTAAGAAATTCAATGCGAAATTCACAAAAACACAATTGAAGCATTCGGATGAATTTAAATTTTGGTTTTTTAGAACGTTAGTATACTTGAAAGAAACAAGTCCTTTGAATTCTCCACTGGTCTAATGTTTCTAAATGTTATGTGATATCGGTATAGATTTCTCAGTAATTCATATCTTTTTTTCATATCACCATAATTGGAAAGCCTAGATTTGAACTAATTATTATATCTTTAGTTAAACCGTTTTGAAATCTGATCTTATTTGGATTTTTTATGTCTTATGATTTCTAAAACTAATGTTTACCTTATCCAAATTCAACATTTTTCAGTAACGGCAGCAAAAATTTCTTGGTGAGATGCCCCAAAATGACTTTCACCGACAAAACTGCCGAACTTTCTTCATGGACGGGCCAGATGTCAAATTATAAAATTGCTAAAAGTCCCGATATGAAGATTTTATTCAGTGAGTATTTGATTTGAGTTTTTTTATTGATTTGAGGTGTAGCCGCGATACTGTAAAACATAACCTTTGCAGTTATTTTAATAATTCTTGTAAATTTGTTGTCCAGGAATTTTTCAATGACTGACGGCGAGATTCACAAAGCTTTAATTGTACCATTCAACAACCTTACGTAAATTCGAACCAATCGAATCACTCGTTTTGAAGTTTTAAGGAATCGCGGTGGCTCCAATTAATTTAACGCTACATACGAAGTTTTGTGAAACCTACCCTAAGACACCTATACGAATAAAAGTTAAAAACGTTGGCAATTACATTTTTATCTTCTCATCCATTGAAATATGTTAAACCAATTAATTGAATAGATGAACGAAATTGTTCAAATTACTCAAGTTATAAATTATTGTTCCTTAATCACTTATCGATTGGAGAAAATAAAGGTACAATACTTCTATAATCTGATATAATTTCTCAAATACTTAAATTTCTTTAAAAAAAATTTTTTTTTTAATTTATAATTTCATTCTTTTCAGATGTGATGAGGAAGAAAACAAAAATTTCGGAAAAAGACTTCGAAATATATATAAAGGATTGGCTGCGACATGCCATGCAGAGAAAAGAAAGATAGATGAAGAAACTTACTACATAATATATACTCAAACCTATTTTGCAACTTTTTTGTTTACTTTTTTCCTTTTCTTATTTTTTATTTTATTCTATCTAAATGTTATTGATCATTTTAGTGTTTTGTTCTAATAGATTTTTTCATTATCCTCATGCGGTAAATGATCTAATCTAAAATATATGTATATTTATTATTGGTAAATTTGCTCTTTGCCAGTCAAAATGATAATGTAATTGGGAGCAAATCTTCTTATTGGACGAAATGAATATTGGAATTGAAAATTTTGAATAACGTCACATAGATAAAGTAATATAATCCAAATTGAATAACAATATTTCATCTGCATTAAAAATGGTTTAATATTTATCACAAAAAACTTCTCATTAGTCAACTCAATGAGCATAAGAAAATATGTCCCAAATGCGATAAGAAATGGCTTTCTATTTGAAGATATCTTTTGGTATCACATCAAAATTCCTATGCGACGTCGAAAAGAAATAAGAAAAGTGGTCTCAAAATTACCTCGCATGAGCATCCCAAATGTGACAAGAAATGGAGTATAATTTGTGACCAGTTTTGCGATCGCATATTCAACTACTCATTGTTCCAAAATGCGTACTTGATGTGGAGGACATTTGGATGGATATGCGAGCGCGTGGAGAGGTAAACAGTACATCGCATAAGAGTTACATTTGCATCGCCGTGTTTGCTGGGCTTAATCATTTCAGACAGGAAATCGCTATTTGCTGAAGTAAATGAATCTACATTGTAAACAATTAAGTTTTCTAGGAACTGTATCATTGAACGAACCATTTGTTCCCTTATCAATTGTAAGTTTCAACTTCCCAAGAGAATCCTCCCCACCACAATTAATCAGAATACCATTCCTTACCCTTTTAGTTACCAACACATACACATTATCAGAAATTGGTTTAACTTTTGACTTGATTTCACTTTCAATGTCAGCATTGTTTACATTTTAATTAGTCGATTTCACCAACAAAACATGGAAATCCTCATTCGTTTTTACAGCTGATGCATATGATTTCTTCGACCCTTCCGACTGTGATAAGAACTTATCAGAAACTGGTGTTGAAACAGATACACCCAAATTCAGTTTCAACTTTATCAAATTATTCGAGAATTCTAATTCAGAAGTAAATTTCTCCAGAATACATTTTTTTCTATTCGAACATTCGATGTCCTTCCTCAGAATGCTCTCATTCACAGTGTCACCACCAGCCGAAAAAGTTTGCAGACATGACCGATTTTTCCTTGTTGCATCGGAACATCCCAGCAAACACGGCGATGCAAATGTAACTCTTATGCGATGTACTGTTTACCTCCCCAAGCGCTCGCATTTGCATCCAAATGTCCGCCACATCAAGTACGCATTTAGGAAAAATGAGTAGTTGAATATGTGATCGTAAAACTGGTCTTAAATGTAACTCCATTTCTTGTCGCATTTGTGACGCTGATGCGAGTTAATTTTGAGACCACTTTCCTTTATTTCCTTCCGACGTCGCATAGGAATTTTGATGTGATACTAAAAGACATCTTCAAATAGGAAGCCATTTCTCATCGCATTCGAGACATATTTTGTTATACTCATTGCGTACATGAATATTATACCATTTTTGATGGGTAATTAATTCAATGATTGCAGGAGAATACTAAAAAAATTTATTCGAACAAAAAATATAATAATTAGTAAAGTCAAGATATAGAATACATTCGAATACAAAAAAAAGGGAAAAAACGAAACAGAAAAATGTACAATTGAGAGAGTGAGAGAATTAATTATGTAGTTGGGTTTTCAATCTACCTTTCCTTCCTCTGTCTGGCATGTCGAAACTATTCCTTCACATAGATTTCGAAGTCCTTCTCGGAAATTCCACTATTCTTCCTCACCACATCTGAAAGGAATTAAAGTAAAAGTTGAAATGATTCTTTTTCTTGTTAGCAAGATCGTAATAAGTTCTATTATTTGAGAAATAATATTAGATTATATGAGCAAGTTTATCAATTTTGTTCAACTATTCAATTTATGTTTATTGATGGGAAGATAAAGATATAACGGCGATTACTGCGAACGATTACTACGTTTTTATAGGTGTCAAAATCATTGAAAAATTTCTGGACTACAAATTTACAAGAAATATTCGAATAACTGCAAAAGTTATATTTGACAGTATCGCGGCTACACCTCGAATCAAATACTCACTGAATGAAATCTTCATAACCGGACTTTTAGCTGTTTTGTAATCAGACCCTTGTCATGTCCGTGAACAAAGTTCAGCTGTTTCATCGGTGAGGGTTCTTTTGAGACATCTCACCAACTCACCACGAAATCCTTGCTTCTGTTACCCCCAACGGCTTCATATGGTTTTTACTGGAAAAGTATATTTCGTATAAAGTTAGAAATTCAGTTTTTGAAATTATAAGTCATGAAAATTTCGAATGAGATCGGATTTTAATGCAGTTTCACTAAAGAAATATGTAATTTGTTCAAATATAAGCTTTCCAAATATGGTGATATTAATTACTAAGAAATCTGTTCCTATATTTTATAATTTCTCAAAAATTAGACCAAAGGAACAAAGGAAGTAGTTTCTTTCAATTATACTCACTCTCTAAATAACAAAACTCAAATTTCATTCGAATGCTCCAACTGTGTTATTGTGAATTTCGCAGAAAACATCACCAATTTTGCCAACCCTGTACAGCACAAACTATTTCAGACACGTTGATTAAAACCCAATATTTTGAAAAGTGCTGGGATTGCCTATTCTACGGATTTTTGAAATATTTCTAGAACCAAATGAAATAAAAAAATATTCAACTGCAAAAATGAAGACAAATCTCAGAACAAAACTTTTTTTTAGATCAAAAAGTTCTGCGCCAACACACATATTAAGACTTCATTATACGATTATTATATGTTGCTACAAATGAAATATCAAAATATTTGATTTACAACAATAACTAAAAGAATTTACTTACCAATGAATACACTCAAATTGCAGAAAACCAAAGAATTTGAATATCGGATCAAACGAACAGCGAACTTCTCGAAGCGAACACTAGTCACAAAATGATGGTGCATCATGGATCCAAAAGAAAAAACCCAAGTGTAAAAATTGTTTTCGTTGAAGTTGTCAGACGCAAAACCAACCCCCTTTCTTCTCACCACTGCGAATTCCATAGTCCAAACCGGCTTCCCGAGAGAAAAATATCCCGGCCGAATGTAATTAGGGGCAATAAAACCCAGATGCGGTAGTTTCTCTACAGTTAAAGATCGAAGAAATCCTTATATTATATTACTCAACGCTCTTTGGCTATGAGTCACAATACGAACGAATATTTGCATCTCTTGGGAATCACATTTGAGATATCTTTATTCATCGTCAAAATGTTGAAAATTATTATTCCACATTTCGTTAACAAAGCGATATCACAAAATTAATAGGTTTTGGACGCATATGCGACATCACAATGAAGATTTTATTTCATGTTGAAAATGTAACGCCACAAAAGTGTCAGGCGATGTAACGTGTTTGCTGGGATCCCCGACACATGAAGTTTTCTTTATCGATGAGAATCACCCTTGGAAATTGAATCTAAACACTTACTGTGAATCTTTGATTCACAGCCGCCTTCATTGAATTTTATATCACTTGACAGGCCCGGATCTACAATTTTTTTCTGACCGGGGCAAAGATTCATGATGGTGCCCACCCCCCCTCTGAAGTTTGGCATGAGAATTGAAAGCTTTAAAAATTTATATCTATACAACTGGAATGAATTAAAGAATCGAAATTTTCAGACAAATTTCCAACAGGCCAGGGGCGCACCCAGGATTTCACTTCGGGTGGGGCTGAATCAACATACAACTAAGATGTATGGAAAATATTTATTCGATCAATGTAAACATAACATGTGTAGTATAACGGCAGACATATAGTTTCTCAATCTAAATATCAACATAAAATAAACTTGAAATGAACAATTCATCAAAGATCAAAATCTAGGCGACGTTTCTCTTGAGAGAGTTTTTCTATTATTTTTTCTGGATCGATTTTCATTTCATAGAAAATATTCAGTTAATCTATTTTCGGACACAAAATTTCTCAGATACGTTTTTAAACGTCTCAGAACCGAGTAACTTCGCTCCGCTGTTGCTGTTATCACTGGTATGGTACAGAATATTTTGACCAACAAATAGATATTCGGAAACAATTGTTTGTTGATATATTCTAAGGATTCTATTGGACTTTGACCTTTATTCGTCTTCGAATTCTGTGAGACCATTTTATATTCTTTACTCCACAGTAAATACTTAGATTTCAACAAATTTCCGCTTACGAAATCCTCATTTTCGTTGATGTCACTTTCGTAAAATTTACAAAATTTCATGAAATATTCAAAATTTTCAGTTTTATCATCATCTGCTTCCGGGAATAAACATCTGAATGAAGATAAAATTTCTCTATGTCTTAAAGATATAGATTCTAATTGACCTAATAGATGGTCAGCAAAAGGAATGAAAATTGAAACACGATAATAGTGTTCTGGACTTGAAGACTCTACGTTATATCTATGAATTTGTGTTTTTGTAATTCTTGGGATTCTTATATTTATTTCATATTTGTCGAGTATTGTTCTTACTTTATCAAAAATAGTCTTGAATTCGGTATCAGAATTTTGTCTTAGCTCTGATATGCTTTTTCTGATAGATTCGACACAACCCATTGCCTTAGCAATATCTATGTTTACAGTTTGTATCTTTTGAGATAAGATTATCTCAAAAGATGTTTCTGCTTTCTTCACTGGGTGGTAAATCCAATGAAGTATCAGTGCAGAATTCAGTAGTTTGTAAGGCTACTGAATTCAGGGTTCGTTTAATTGTAGAGGGTCGTAAATCCACCACAATGAGAATTAAACACACGGTGGTATTTTTCAGGTATTTATTTGGAGTACTAGGTCGTCTGTGGAAATTCCGTGTAAGTGGGTCATACATGTTTTGTGCAATTAAACATACTCCGGGGGGCCTTGAACTCTCACCGGCGAATCCTCGTTTTTTTTTATTTTTTTTTTTATTTATTTATTTATTAGTTCGGGACACAAACGGGACGAACCCAAAACAGTGCCCACTATTCAATTCATACAATATCAATTAAGCCTACATATGAACATATTCTGCAAACAAAACTTATCTCCATGTAAAACAATTAAAAAAAAAAGGCAATTTATGTGGTGACGTGTACAAAAAAGTTTATCTTAACATTCAATTCGATTCATCTGAGCGACCTCAACACACCGGTATTGCAACGACGAAAATACGTGAAGAGAGCTTACCGAATAATCGAAGTAGAATCAGAAAATACATCGATATTGGTGACTTGGGACAAAGCATTGTATGTTTTCATTATTCTATGAATTGGTGAATTGAGAAAATAGTAGGTGGTGGCAAAATCAGTGAAAAATGTATCTGTTTGTCTAGTGTTGTAGGAAGGAACGACTAACCTTACGTATTGGGACAAATGAATACAATCGATTCCATTGTTCAGCAATTTGTGGGTGAACATCAAATCTGCTATTTTTCTACGTTGTTCAAGAAGAATAAGGTTCAATCTATCATAAATCTCAGATGTATTTCTGATGGAGGGGAAAAATCGCATTTGACAATGTCTCATAAACCTCCTCTCAACGCCCTCAAGCCTATTTATATAAATTCCATAACGTGGGTTCCACACAACAGATCCAAAACTTAAGATACTGTTAACATAGGCCAAGAAAAGGGTGCGGGCGACATCAATACTTTTGAATTCAAAGGTTTTTCTGAATTTGAAACCAAGCATTCGGTTGGCTCTTTTTGAAATATCACAAATATGCTGATCGAACAGTAATTTAGAGTCCAATGTGATACCAAGATCTTTCACCGTGTTGACATGAGAAATAGATTCACCAAGAATTCGATATGTGACCGGCACAGAGATGGTTTTTCTGGTAAAGGTGATAGAACAGCATTTGTTGAGGTTCAGAAAGAGCTGATTATCCCTGCAGAAACTTCCGAATCGATTCAAGTCCTCTTGAACGAGCACTCTGTCGTGGGGACCGGAGATAGAATGGAACACTTTCAGGTCATCTGCATAAAGAAGTACTCTGCAGAATTTAAAGCACTTCACAATGTCATCAATATAAATTAAGAAAAGTAAAGGACCCAAGTGAGAGCCCTGTGGCACACCCGATGTGGTGTTTACAGCCCCAGAACTAAAACCACCCAAACAAACAAACTGATATCTATTGGTCAAATAGGACCCAAACCACTTGAGGAGACTGCCACAAACACCAACCCCAGAAAGCTTTGAGATCATGATAGCATGGTCAACTTTGTCAAAAGCCCTGCTAAAGTCAGTATAGATGGAGTCAACTGGAAGCCCAGAATCCATGCTACCTAAAATATATTCCATGTATACGGACAAGTTTGTCTCCACAGAACGATTCTTCATAAAACCATGCTGATCTGCATTCAAAATACCTCGTACATCAAAATAAAGAAAATCTGTCACTATACTCTCGAACAACTTACCGATTGCACAAAGTTTTGAAATAGGCCTATAATTTTCAACAACATTTTTATTACCTGACTTTAATATAGGGGTTACGCTACAGGTTTTCCATTTTTCAGGGAAACAACCATCCATTAAAGACCTATTGAACAAAATATACAATAGTTCAACAATCGTCTCGCAGCAATTTTTGAGGAACGAAGAAGGCACGCCATCAGGACCAGGACTCCCATATTTCATGGAAGCGATCTGAGCACAGATCCTACTTCTTTCTATTGTGTAAAGCCCTATCTGCAGTGGTGTATTGCCAGAAGGTTCATTATAGTGAATTGCGGAGGGAGGGAGAAAAACTGAGGCGAAGTAGTCAGAGAATCTCTCACAGATTTGCTGCGGGCTAGTCAGAACACCGCTTGGGATCCTGACACAGTTAGGCAAACAGGGAGAACCTTTTTTATTCCTTATATATCTCCAGAAAAGTTTAGGGTTATCCTTAATGCTACTTTGCACACCTTCCAAATACTTCTCATAGTCCTCGATGACAAGATGCTTAGCTCTACCCCTCAGTAGCTTGAAAGTTTCATAATCCAACGCATTGCGGTACATCTTCCAGCACTTATGAAATTTATTTTTTTCTCTTATTGTTCTTATAGCAGCAAGGGAGTACCAAGTTGGATATTTTCGGCAATATTTGGGATAAGAAGGTACGAACTGATCGAAGATATCACCCAGGATATCGTAGAACCTACCCACAGCACCATCCAAATCCTGTTGAGACAACTCACTGGACCAATCTGTGCCACCCAGTGCCTCATTAATCGCAACATAATCAGCATGATTGAAATTACGACCACGTGAATTTCCCACATAATTTTTAAGGCGAACAGGAACATCGATGTTGAACTGTAATGTGTTATGGCTTGGATCCTCAGGGACCAGAGGGAACTCAGAGAGCTGCAGATTAGTTATGTTAAAGTTATTATTGAGAATAAGATCGAGTGTATTTTCTGAGACATTGACGAAGCCACTGAATTGATACAGGCCTGAGAGGGAGATAGCATCCACGAAAGAAACCGAAGAAGGATCCCTAGCATTACATGGAGCACAAAAGGAATCGAATTGGTTGGGTATCCATTTGATTTCTGGCAAGTTGAAGTCGCCGCAGATCACAAAAATATCATTACAATTATTATTAACAATGTCACTCAGGCCGGTTGTGAAGGAAGTCAATGCTGACATATCTCTAGGCGGGATGTAAACACATCCAACATGAATTTTAGTTTTACTATTCCGGTCAGGTATGATAGTCACCCAAATATCCTCGGCCTCCGAGCACCAAGAACTCTCCGAGTAGCTAGCCAACTCGCCTGAGACTGCCACCAGTACACCTCCCCCACGACTTTTCGAAGAACTAGGCACTCTGTCACGGCGGTAGATTTTATAAGAGTTGTTGAGTATCTCCGAATCTGATATACAGTTTTTAAGCCAAGTTTCCGTCAAGCAAATAATATCAAATTCACGCATAGAAGAATTCTTGTTAGTCATCGACAGTTTAGATTTTATACTACGCACATTTTGATAATAAACCGAAACACCCATAAAAAGAATGAAATACTTTTTATTTAATGGAACACTACTAGCAAGTCTTACACAATTTTCGATAGATCGTCTTCACTCGTGATTCTAATCACCTTCGACCTATCATCCTTTCTAACGAAAATACCACCGTTGCGGGTCCAAGTGAATTTGTAGTTTTTGCCCCGGCTGACTTCTTTAGTTTTTTTCAAAAGTTTTTTGTTCTTTGGAGTAAGGTGTTCATTGATGAACAAATCGTTGGATTTGTTCTCAATCCTCAGACTTTTGTTGGGCTGTACCGACTGTCGACGTTTGGACTTAGAGGCGGCAAGAAAATTATCGCGTTTCTGTTTTGTTGTGAACCTAATCACTATAGGTTTCGGTCTTGAAGGATCAAATGTTGGAGCTCGGTAAAAATTGTCCACATCAGATGAACTGATGGGACAATCAATCTCTTCAGAAACCTTGGCTATGATGTGGTAAATATTCTCATTTTCCCTCTCGGGAACTCCACAGATCTCTAAGTTGTTAGCTCTATTTTGCTGTTCCAATAAATCCATGTGTTCCTGCAAGTCCTTAACAGTGGACTTCAGCTGCATATTCTCTCGTGTGATACGCTCCATGTCGCTCATCATTCGATCAATCGCAGACATACTGCGCTGGAATGACGTGACAGAATCACGACAGAAGTTGACGGATTCAAGAAGCATATCGTATTTGCAACCAAAGATTTCATCTCTAGCTGAATTTTCTACAACATGGTGAGCAACTCAGTAGGTACTTCCTCATTATCGTTGACAGGAATGGCGAGTGACCGTCTCTTCGGAGCATCCCCTCTAACCCTGCACACACAACAAGCCCAAGAGACCCCAGGGATCTGGAACCGTGGTGCATCATTTTTTGTCAAGTTCACGCATTTGGCATGAAAAAATTTTCCACAAGGACCACTACATTGCAGACCCGGTGATCTAGAAGTGATGCCATCCGTACAAGTCTCACAAGCGGGCATTATGTTAAAAAAGAAAGGAGTAAAACAAGGATAGGAAACACAGGGACACAATCTTCACTCCACAGTGGCCTGTTTGGGAGACCTGAAACTGACAAACAAAAAGAGGCCGAGGAAAGCAGAGGTGAAAACGCAAGGAAAGAAGACGGAAGGTGTATGTACCCCTCTAGAATGGAATTCCCACAGCCCACAGTTGAGCAGATGTCACACGATGCCGATAAGATATCCGAAGGTATTCCGGAAATAAACAAACTCGACTGATGCGAAACAGCAGAAATGAGCGATATGATTATGAAATCTGAATAAGATGAACTGTATACTCACAGCTTTACACACACCTCACTCTCAAAATTTTTGAACGAAGTTTTCAGAAGAAAATAGTAAAAATTAGAGAGCAATCAGCGATACGTGTACTACGAGACAATATCCACATGTGAAAAAAAAGATGTTTACTATATGACCTGGAAGGTGCCTGGTTTAAATAATAGATTGCTTATGTCTGGACTCGAGAGTAGATCGGCTCAAGTTCAAACGTTGCTGCACCTCCGGAATCATCTTGACGCCTAACTGCTGGTTGGGAATGATCGATGCTGGAGGACTCCTCTTTGTTGTTCGCACGGCTTGACTTGAATCTTGTGAGTGCTACGTATAAGGTGACGGCCAGCCCCAGAACCGCAAGTGCAGTCACAACGCTGGTGATGGACGTATGCATGGTTATTTTTTTCCAGGGGGCTTGGGACTGTATATCCAAGTCCTTCCACTCGGTGAGACGCTGATCTAGCATATCCGGGGTTTTCCAAGCAGGTTCGGGCGCTATATCGTTGTAAACTCCTTGTTTCTTAACTGAAAGGCTGCTAGGTGAAATTTCTTTATTAAACGTTGTTGCGATGGATGCTTCATTGTTCGTGTGGGCGTGCAAGGTGCTTTTCCTGGTTTGAATGGTGCGTGGGTAGTGTTTATCTTCGTCTGTTGCCAATGGATGTAGAGTTCGTATTGCCAGATATGCGGCTGGAGTAGTACCGTAGGTTACCGTTGTCAGTTGCTATTCCTGTATCGGCTCATCCTTTGAGAATCTCCATACTATTTTTTGGAATTGTTGATCTTCCCTGGACATTCTGATCTGCTTATACATTTTTTCTATATCGGCATTAAGAGCGACTCGGTGCTTTCTCCATCGTATGAGAATGTCAGTGAGATCTTGTTATAGCTTGGGCCCTGTGTGAAGGATGTCGTTGAGACTGAAACCTGTACTTGTTTTTGCGGAGCCATCGAATACCACTCTAGTGGCTGTAGTAGTGCTGTCTGTTTTTATGACGCACTGATGTGGTAGAAAGTCTTGAATGCTATCACGTGGTTCTGCTTCTGCTGTTTTCATGTGACCCAATTTCATATAGGTACGTATGAATTCCTTGTAGTCCTGTTACATTGTTGGGTTTGCTTCGAATTTTCTCTCAAGTTGCAGAAGTCGAGCTATGGCCTGCTTTTTGGATACTCTCAAATTTGTCGCATCCTTCTTGAGGGGGAGCTTGACTGTATATTATCCGTCTTGATTTCGCGTGTGGGTTATAGGTAATGGCTCTCACAATGTTGATCTTCGGGTTGCACATGTCTTTCGTCGGCGGCTTCTTCTAATTCCCAAAATCTTGACAATGACTCCTCCTCATCGATTCTGATTGTAAGACTTGTTATCTGGAGCGATGGACTTGTATTTTCAACATTTCCGTATAGTAGCCATCCTATTTCGCTGTTTTGAGCTGTTATACCGGTGTTTGATCTTCTTATGCCATCCTTGATAATGTCTTTGTAGGTGTTAACTCCCAAACGCATGTCAATTTGTCCGGGGTTGGTGAGGTACGGATCCGCAAATAGTATATCCTTTCATTCCGTAATGACATCGGTGTGTATTTTTTCCTTAGGAATTGTATTGGAAATTCGTGGAATGAGGAATGTTCACATTTTTCAATTTCTACATATTCCTATTCTCCGTAGAAAATGAAAATATCGTGTCCAAAATTATTTGAATACTTCAAATAGCGCCCGAGATATCGAGTTATAAACATGAGTTCGATGGATCCGTGTGACGTCACTTTACACCCAACGACTTGCGAGGTTCAGTACGTAGCCGGGTCCAATATTAGGGCTTCTCGTCTCACGGAGTGCGATTTGCGAATGTAGTATGTCGTCACATCGCCGCGAAGAATTGAATATTGACGGGATTGTAAAATCCGAACTACTAGATCTTTTCGACTGAAAAAAAACTAGTGATTTCATATACATATAGGTTATAGTGTGACGAAGTTTCGATCGATTTTGCATACCTGTGAACATTCCTCATTATGTGTAGCGCAGCGTTTATTCTGAATTAACTCTCGAACCTTGGCCTGAGTTCGCCGTATACCATATGCTGCGATGACCCTGATTTCGCTTGACCTATGCCAATGATTTGCGCTTCGTGCTTGTGTTTCTGTAACTGGAGTAGCTGCACGACCTTTGTAGTTATGAACGATGCCTCGGATCCTGGGTCAATCAGACATCTTATTGTTTGGAATGTCCCATTCTTGGATTTAATCCTGACTTAGGCGGTAGCAAGTAATGAGAGAGGATTGTTTTGTTTTTTCGGTGATCCAATGCTTTCTGTGGCGATATACGCTTTATTTCCATTAATCGTCATGACGGTTTCATTTTGTTGTCTTCTTCCTACTGAGGATTGGTCCTGTCCGATGCTACTGATGATTCCTTGCGCTGGATGCTGATAGTTTGATGTTGATGACCGGTTGCTCTGGCTTGGGCGGAAAGGGGCTGCTGCGGTTCTCGAAGTCGATTGCTCTCCCGTGCTGTTTGCTCTACGAGATGGGCTGCCTGTTGGGTGCAGGTGCAATGTTGTGTGATGCGCCTTCTTGCACTTGAAACAGGTTAGTTTGCATAGACAGGAATTTGTTCGGTGAGATCCCAGGCAATTGTAGCATCTTCTAGTTTGGATGATATAATCGATCCTTTCCTTAACAGTCATTGCCAGATAGTTTTGGCATGATCTGCATGGCAAAGTGGACATTTAACTGTTCGCATACGAGCGGTGTTACTAGTCCACGTGTTCTTTGCTTCAGAGAAGTGGTGTTTTCTGTTGGGTTCCCATTTTTTCGTGTTTGGTTTTCCTCCCTCTAATAGAAACGGCGCTACAGGAATGAAAGGATATCCTCTAATTTTTGTATTTTCTTTGGATCCTTCAGGGATGTTTCATATATACGGCGGGATTCTAGGTCTATTTTGGATTCTAATAGGTGAGTAATTATAGGACCCCTTTCTTGAACCTTGATATCCATGTTGCTGATTGCGTTCAGATTTCCTTTTGTCACATCGTGAAGTAATCTTAGCCCATGTGTGGATTCTTGATGAAGGGCGGGTTGAAGTAATATGGCGTCTATGCATTTTCGGAACAAAATTCTTTCATTTTCATACCGTTCCTGAATAATTTTCGCTGGAAACGCTTAGCAACGCTGCATGGTTGGGCCGTCCTCGAGTTGGATATCTGTCAGTGCGTTCGTCGTCCTCAAACTTCTTCATAAGCGTTATGTAGTCGTTCTGGACCGTTGCAAAATTTTCGTCCAAATTATCTTCTGGATTGGTTATACTTGGTGTCAGATTAATTTGATAGTATGTCTAGTAGATGACTTTCCATATGTCTTGGATGGCTTCTTTTTGGAAGTGGTAGGTTTTCTGATTGTTTTCGTATTGTTTCCAAATATCGGACAGGTAACGTTGAAATTCAGTAATTTTCATCTCATGTTTGTTTCGGATCTCGATGGCACTCTCTGCTCTTGAGCGATATTTGTTGAGATGTTCCATGGCATCTCCTCGGATTCCTGCGGCCTGTTCGTAAAATTTCTTCACGTGGTATTCGTGAGTGTCGGGTAAATTTTGCATTAGTTGATCCTGATTTGACACGAATGTGCTCCATAATTGCTCTATCTCGTCTGATTTCTTTTGCACGTACACATGCGTTTTTCTTTTCTTGCCATCCTTCTTCATGTTGGAATACACTTTCTTGATCTGCTCCGGGATCTCTAATTGTTGACGTAGGATTTCTTCCATCTTTGTTGGCTTTAAGATTGCGGATGAGATTTTTATGGAGAGGTGGATGCGGCGAAGATTCTTTTCTTCTCGGTACTGCTGGCTTGGTGGGCTGCGATTGCTATCGTCTTCTGGAGGGTTCGAATGGCCTACTGACTTGGAAGGCGTCGGGTATCCTCTTCAGTGAAGGACCTTGTGGCTCGAGTAGCTGGGTGGGTCGGGTATCCTCTTCAGGGAAGGAACTTGTGGCTCGAATGGCTGGGTGCGTCGGTTATCCTCTTCAGGGAAGGACCTTGTGGCTCGAATGGCTGGTTGCGTCGGTTATCCTCTTCAGGGAAGGACCTTGTGGCTGGAATTGCTGTGTGCGTTGGGTATCCTCTTCAGGGAAGGACCTTGTGGCTCGAAGGACCATGGTTGCGTTGGATGTGTTCTTCAGTGGGAGGCTAGATGGACCATGTAGATTGGTAATCCGGCTCGAAGGACCATGTATCTTTTGGGATAAGATTATCTCAAAAAAGATTTCTGCTTTCTTCACTAGGTCGTAAATCTAATGAAGTAGCAGTGCAGAATTCAGTAGTTTGTAAGGCTACTGAATTCAGGGTTGGTTTAATTGTAGAGGGTCGTAAATCCACTACAATGAGAATTAAACACACGATGGTGTTTTTCAGGTATTTATTGGAGTACAGAGTTATGGAGAACTTGAAGCTGAACTTGAATTCGAACCTGTTGTTGAGAGAATAATGGTCGGTATATAAAGAAAAATATTTGCTGACAAAGACTTTTCATCATCGTCGTATGACTCGTAGTAGATTGCTGCAATTTGCTACTACGAGGTCATGACGAAATGATGATTGATGAAGAAACTAGGTCGTCTGTGGAAATTCCGTGTAAGTGGGTCATACATGTTTTGTGCAATTAAACACAGTTCATAAAAACTGGCTAAGTTTAGCAGTATAACTAAAAAAAATTCAATTATAAATAGGGCAACTATAAATCTCGAATTTGATATCGACAACATCTTTGCACTATCTTCGTTCATCCACAACGATACATCTTCTAAGCTCACAAAAACTGCATGTATCAGTTCTGTGAACACCGAAATAGCATCGTGCCTTTCGACCCACCTTGTTGGACATATCTTTTTTAATCAAATTTTTGTAGAGTCAAGACAAATATTTTCAATGTTTTCCTCCAAAACTTGTTGTCTCTGAGGGGTTCTGAAGAAAACATAGATTTTTTCAACAACACCTAAACAGCTACGTATATCCTGGATATCGCATGAAGACGAAATAGTCAGATTCAATGAGTGGGACATGCAGTGAACGTATAAAGCTTTTGAATAGTTTTTCGAAATTCTAGCTTGAGTACCTGTATATTTAACACTCATTGCGCCTGCTCCATCGTAACCTTGTCCCCTCATGTATTCCATGTATTTCCAATGATTTGTTTTGAAAGTTCTTCAACCGTTGTTGATACAACTGGATGAAACATCAAAAAAACTTCACAAATTCTGAATTTTTCCTGATCAACATATCTAATAAATAACGAAAATTGCTCCACCGTCAAAATGTCAGTTTCGTCAGCCAAAATTGAAAAATATTTTGCTCGATTCACTTTTGCCACCAACAATTTAGCATTTATTGATAATCCGGTTTTGGATATTCCAGCTGATGTATACAGCATTCTTCCTACAATTCAGAAGTTGCGTATGTAAAATTCCGTCTCCGGCATCAATTCTCTGACGTTATAATGCTCTGAAATTTCCCTCATTTTCAGTTAGCCTCTGTTGAAAATAAAATGAACCAAAATCTCTGTATTGTATAGATATTCGAAACAGAAATTGCACTGTGAATTGAAAGAAAAAAACTAATATACTATTATCATTCATGACAGTACGTTATTAGAATGAATCCATAACTCACTTATTTATACTTATTTAATAGGCCTAAAAACACAGTGTGAACCAAAAGTACTCGTACAACAATGATTTGCAGTATTTTAAATCTAATTGTGAAGCTCAGTCGCTCGGCGCACTTTTCTGCTTCTCTGGGAAAAAGCCACATCTGACAAAATAACCAGTTTTGGCATTTTTGACGACGAAAAAAATGCGTGTATAATAAATTCATAACATGAAAAGAATATGAAATAGTAAGCAAGGGAGATATCCTGAAATGTATTATCGTCGAAGACGCCGCCGTTATTACACTGGTAAATATGGTAGCCATCCCCGGTAGTGGACACAACTTATTTACGAAATAAGCGTTACCGCATTGTTGTTTGGTTTCGGCGCGGCTTCGGGAATATTACAGAAATTATTTTAATTTTCAATTCTCCAGTCCAAATATATTCATTTTCCGAGAGGATCGCAAGATACACCAAACAACAATATTGTTATTCATTCTTCAGAAAAATACGAGGGAAACATCAAATATCTTGGAGATTCAATAAAACATCAATTAGATGGAACTAGCGACGAAGCTCTTTTTTCAACTAGACCGTATCCCGGAGGGGGCTGCAGCCTCCTGCTCCCCCTCCCCTAGGTGCGCTACTGCAACAGGCCATAACTTCGAGAGAAATAGTCGTACAACAAAAAACAGAAGAAGAAATTGGTCGCATTCGCCGAACGAAGATTTAGCTACCGCTCCGCTACCACTACCTAGCATAAATTTAAAGCGCTCCCAAAAATGCCCACTGCTGCAGAAAGTGTTGAGTTTGTAGCGTATGTGCCACCGGACGATTCCGCATCAGTTGCACAACTGTTACGTTCGGTGAATGCGCCCATTGTAGCCCCTGGTTGCTTGTAATTGGATTTTTGCTTTGAAATCTTGTAACGTCAAAAGTTTTTGAGTATTATTAGAAAAACCAACAACAACAAAATTGTTTAATTTTTTAGTCTATTTTTGTAAATCGCTATAAATTTCGGATACTTCGTTAATGTATGGTCGGCTTGAACAACGTTGGATGTGTATCATTTTCAAGTGTTAATTTCGTAACATCCGACGTTGTTCCAGCCGACCGTTCAATTAGGCTCTAATTTTTTTTGTTTTAGATCTTGATACGTCTACTAACCATGGTGATATCGACCCTCGAATAAAAAAAAATCATTTTGTCTTTGACTCCATAGTCAAAGACAGCAATCAATAATCACACAACAAGTTAACAGTGGGTTTCAAGAACCTGAATGATTTTCTTCGAATGAATGTTCATTGCTTTTTGGAAAAAAACCCCTCAAATAAAAAAAAATCCTTTTGTCTTTGACTCCATAGTCAAAGACAGCAATCAATAATCACACAACAAGTTAACAGTGGGTTTCAAGAACCTGAATGATTTTCTTCGAATGACTGTTCATTGCTTTTTGGAAAAAAAAATTTCTCCTTGTCATGTGAATTTGAAAATGAAACGAAAAGACCCCTATTTTCGATACATTTTCTGGTTTTAGAACATCAAGCACTGAATCAAACAAAAACTTAAAATGTTAAGTTTGCCTATTACAGTTCAATATGTTCACATAAACCCTACCAAAAAAAAATCAATCCAGTCAGCCGTTTTTTTGTTTCACTCGATCAAGTTTTTGAAATAATTAAAGGATCAGGTTTGCTGCTCTGAAAAGCTCATTACCTTTTAAAAATGAGAAAAAAAGTTTTTGCGAGCTTTTCCACAATTTTATTGCAGATGTTCGAATATTCAAAAAAGAAATATTCAAAACAAATCAAAAAGATTCTTTCATTTTTTTTTTCGAAAAGACTTAGAAAATTTGAAAAGCCATCATTTTCAATGCATTAATTTTTTAAACTGCTTCGTCGATTAAATTTTGAACAAAAGTTAATACCCACCCCTAAATGAATTTCGTCCTTTTTCACTCGCTGTTCGGAGATTGTTTTTGTCTACTTTTCGTGAATACATAGGAAATTGAATAATTAAATGGATTTTTTTCAAGATCTTCATGCTTTCAACAAAAACACACACACACAAACAATGAATCGAAAATCCGACCGCCAAACCTCCACGTGGTAGGCTTCGAATAACGCTAATGCCGGCGGTTATTATTTTCTTAAACTTTTAAAATTTTTTACGTTTTTGAAATGAAAGCAATATTTCCAATGAAATCCCTGAAAATGGCGGCAAAATCTTGAACTTTCACCAACAATAAATTTTGTAACTGATTTAACGTTCACCCAAATAACTAGAAAGAGAGTTATCGTAATTAGAATTAAACCGCAATTATCGCCAACGCCCTTAGTTCCAGATGTGATTAGGATGAGTCGGTTATTCTCCAGGTAAAGAAATTACTGGGTCTATGCTTGCGTTACATTTGCACCCGCAGAATTTCCTCTCAGGAGGGGCAAAACATAAATTTTCGAAAAACGATGAGGCGCAGGCGACATAAGTTTTTCCTTTCATTCTATTTCTTTTTTTTATATTTATGCGTGGGCGCCCGCAGAATTTGTTCTCAGGTGGGAGAGGGCAAATTAAAAATGATAAACTTTTCCGCGGAAACTGTTTTCGAAGCAGGCAAATGAAATTACTGGGCGTACATATTGATTCCAGATCAGATTGGAGAAATCATGTCGACTCAGTGGCAAAATCACTCGGAGGTTATTGTTATGTTGCTAGAGTTCTGTCACAACTAGTTGATGAGGCAACTTCTCTCTCTCTGTGTTGTGTACTGTGGGTATGGGTATTCCAGGATGAAATACGGTGTTATTTTCTGGGGAAATTCAGTAGAGTACCAGATTACCACCATTTTCAATAAAATACCTCTGCAAAATCGATGAACGATAGTGCTAAGGAGCTCAAACAAAAAAGGATAAAATTTTTAATTTCCAAAGCCATTGAATGGTATTCATGAATTCAGGGATGATGAAATAGTTTTCCAATTGTTCTGTTGATCTTAAGTTCATTTTCAAAGTTTTACATGATTTTCATATGATTAGGTTTCTAATGTGTTATATTATTAAGGTTATTTTTTGATGGGCTCTAAGTCCACTATATAGGTAATTATGCACTATGTATCTTCGGGAGCGAATAAAGTTATTCTATTCTATTCTCTATTCATTCCATGAAACAATATTACCAGAAATATGAAATATGAATATTATGAAGAACGGAGTGAAATAAATATTATAATTGCTAATGAATGAAGACGAATAACGAAATGAAAATAAATAGACACATACGCTTGATCAATGAAATGCATAAAAATAAAATATCAATAATAATAGACGTTGAAACTTGAATTCGAATACTTCTATCTCTAGAATGGGAATAAAAATTAGAGGGTTCTATATTTATCCCCTTCTCGAAAAACAAATCCTTGTTGGAGAATGAATAATAATTATTGAAATATGAGAGTAGCCACGCTTGCCACATGAAGAAACCCAAATCAAAGAAGCCGCCTTTAAAACTGCCAATAAAACGATCATCTTGTAACGATTGAAGAGAATGCCGACACGCATGGGGTATTTTATGAATTTACGACTCGTTTGGGGGCGCGTTGAGCACCTTTTGGGTAAACAAAATTCATGTTATTCGTCGTCTCCCAAAACTTTCCATGATTTTCGTTCAACCAAAAAGTGCTCAACGTGCCCCAGGAAGTTATCAATTCATAAAGAACCTCTGCCGATTACATAATAGCTAAGTCTATTGGAAACCGGAAAATTGTTGTGAATTCAACTCTTCGCCCTTTTTCCTTGCTTTTTGAATTACAAAAATTACATTGAGGGTGTTGTGCTGAAGAACGATAGGAAGACTGAAATGTCAGGAGGGGCCTTAATTAATTTTAAAAGTTTTTGGCATAGTTAATTTCTTCCGAAAAATTCAAAAAGACAAACATTTAACCGCTGGTTGATTTTTGCGCCCCCTAAGCAGGCGCCCGCTTGCCCCCTCAAGCAAGCACTCCGCTTGCCCCCCCCCTAGATCAGGGCCTGTCACTTGAAAACGTAAACTTTCCATAAAACGACATGTCTTGTCCGGAGGATCCGAAGACGAACCACCTGCCATCGCATCATCTGCCTGCCAATGCTTAACATCAGTTTTAGGGACCGGAGAAGAAACGAAGAAATCCGACGAAACTCTAAAGTCGTGGATATAATTGTACGTATTTCAGAACTGCAGTGGCAGTGTGAACAAGATCAGTCACTATGGACATATAAGCTGGTACACTGGAGACCAAGACTAACAGGGCGACGCGTGGGAAGACCGAAGAGATCGCAGTCTACTTGTTTTATTCTATATACTTCTTCGACAGAGGGAAGCAATATTGGAATCGTATCCTTTATAACATCATTCATAAGTTAACCTTCTCATCATTCAAGTCGATCCTTAAGAAACACTTTCCCATAATACCTGAATACCTCCATTTTAGTTCCATCTTGTTTCTATCAGATATGACCTCAAAAATATCTGAAAAAAAATTTGCCGGCTCATGGGCCGAACATTTGTACAACTGTAAATATCGACTTTCCAAACTTGAAGAATCAATTTTGATTGATTCTTCAAACTCTATAAATTTTCATGAATTGCTTCATTTCACAAATCTCGATTTCGATATATGAGCGAGGGTCTCCAGACAACCTTATAAATGGCAACTTATGGAATCCGGGTGAAATGAAAGAATGTCAGTGGCGAGTGGTGGAAATATGAAACCTATTAGCGTTGACTTTCAGCGAAATGATGTGAGTGCAATCGGTTGAAAAATGTGGCAGGGGTGTACTACCAGGACAATTCGTTGAATGTCAAAGATTTATGTCGGCTTCATTCGCATTTTTTATACCCCAATTGATCTCGACTTCGAAGTGCTTGAAACTGAAGCATGTCAAAAATGTAAAATTCGCCATTTTATGTACAAGGTTGAAAAACAGTAGTTGTCGAATAAGTAGGTCCATTTGAATTGAAAATCGTCATTCTCTATGTAAACTGATGATCTTATTCAAAAAACAGAGAAATATTGTTTAATAATGAAGTATCATACGATCCTTGAGGTTGACTGAACTCTGCGAGATTTCCGTGATTGTTCAATGGAATGATCGCCACCATTCCTAAGCATGAACTACTTTGGACCTAGCACACCATTTTCTGGAAGATCGTTTGTCAGAAGCGCCCTCTCGTAAAAGAAGACTCATCCTCTTTACTTCGACATTCGGTATCAGAAACTGTGAGCCGGACCGTAACCGTATTTGATTTAACCACTCAAATAATCATGGACTTGCAAAGGGAAGCAGAGGGTGATTATTTATCGCAAATATTTTAAAATCTCTGAACAATATTCCGTTTGCTTGTGTTATAAGATGTTTGGTTTATCCATGGAAAATGATTTCCCTTCATTAGGGTCCTGAAGCGGTTTTCAAACATCTGAAGTTCCGAAAAATGGTCACTTGGATGGTCGCACCTGGATCGAAAAAACATTCACGATCAGAGAGCAAGGCTGAAAATAAATTTTTTTTAATTTCAGATTCAGAATCTCGGGTAGATTGGTGAAGAGTCTGAAGATGTTCTTTTGATTACGTAGATGTCCTTCAAGATCTTCGTTATATGATATTTTAGTAAATTTTTCTTCTAACACGGGTGAGGTCAGAACTTTTTTCTGTTGGGGTTTTTCCCTTTCCTCATTTTATCATACTACAGAACTTCCTGTGTTTCACTAACCCCAGCTAGGTACGTTTTTACTTAAACAAATATATTGTATTATTTAAGCTCTCTCAATCAGAAGAATATATAATAGTCCCACGAAAGGAACTCCGATTTGGTCCCTCAGCTGAAAAATTGTGAGACGCTGGGTACTACCTGCCGTTTTTGTTTGAACACCCCTACCTAGTAGGAAAGGACAAGAAATGATTGAGAAATCTTATTGCTTCTTTTTCTTTTTCTTCTTAAGGACATGGTCCTATTTTGTAGGAACGACTCATTCATGGGAGGCTGTGGTCCAGCTTTCGTACCATCTTTTCGGTGGTCTGCCTGGAGGTCTTTTCCTGTTCGGTACATGATCTTTGTCCATTCTGGCTATCCGATCTTCAGCCATCCTGTTCACATGATCTCCTCAGCTTCTTCTGCTACATATAACTTACCTGACAACATCTTCAATTTTATCAACAGATATGCTCAGCTGAATGAATACGAGGATTGAAGAGGATTGGGCTAAGGTTGTCTCCTTGCCTTGTTTCATCTGCAATTGGTATATCCTTCGACATTTGATTACCTGTTCTCATTGTTGTCATGTTGCCAGTGTTTAGATCTTCAACGGTCGATTCGCCGTTTCTTGATTAACCTCAGGACGTCTTCCAGTCGTACTCTGTCGAAAGCTTGTTTAAGGTCCACAAAACACATGAAAGCAGGTTTGTTATATTCAGTGCTTTTCTCAGCTACCTGTCTCAGAATGAATATTGCATCTAGCGTGGACCTATTTTGCCTGAAACCTTGTTGTTCCTCACTCATACCAGTATTCGGTCAACATTCTTGTCATCAGTTTCAGGAAAGCACTCATAAGGAATTTTTAAGATCTAATTTATCCTATCTCTCGAATATCGGGATTGTTATGTTTTTCTTCTAGGGGGTTGGAATCTTTTCTGCTTCGAGGAATTTATTGAGAAGGACAGTTATCTCACTACAAAGTATGCAACCCCCGTACTCAATCAAATGTGTCAAATGTTGATTATTCTTAGCCTATACCAGACGAGTTCTGTTATTGAATACCCAGACTTCTCCCTACTTCTTCATCTCCTTGTTCTAATTTTTGGACATCCTGGTAATTGAGAGAATTTAATATTCTTGTTTTAAGGTTCCGAAAACTCTAGTATGGGTGATGTTTCCTATTCTTCTGGTACTTGTTGGAATTAGAGGAAGCATACAGAAAATTTCTTGTCTTTCGACTCCTCAATTTACTGAACGCTCATTATGTGTGGTACCGTGAGGAAATATTTCATGTTGTCACAGGTAATTACTCATCACTGTTGAGTCTCCATAATCATTTAATTTAAATTGATACAAAAGTAATTTCAATTAGTTCCATAATTCATAAATCGAAAATATAAATTTATTCATCAGAATACCCGTAAACACGCTCATATGGTTTGGTTTTTACAAGCGCGATAAGCAGATGTTCCCATGAAACACACATATGATATTCATTGCGACAAAGACTTTCGAAATGGTACGATATTGTTAAATCACGATTTATAAAATAAGAAAAATTGGAAATAAAATTCTAAGGAGATTTAGTGCATCATTCATGGTCAAACCAAACGACTCATTTATAAGCTCAATTACAAGGACTCATAAAAACTACCACTGAACACCCCAACATTTGGTGCATCGGCCGAGAAACTGCGTGTTTGACCATTTGGATTTGGACAAGAATATTTAAACACAAGGGATTCCAAGGATTAGGACTCATCTCTGCAAAAAAGGACCACAATTCATGGACAACCACACGTATTGAGAGGAAATCAATGTTCATTCATCAAGGGACATTCACAACTACATTGGGATAGGTATAGGATCTACTGGGAATACTTCAAATTCAAGCAACTTCTACCGATCCAATAGGCTGATTTCAAAGAAGGAATTCCGGACTATATTCTCACTGAAAATTGGTTATTAAAGGTGGAAAACACTACTAAGGTCAGATCACTCCATAATTCTGCCATTGAACTCACCTCTCTTTTACTTTATATTGATATTTCACATTTGAAAAAATATTTTCTCCGAGTTTATATTGTAACTTATTAAAATCAAACTCATTTGATGCTATACAGTCCGCTAGAATCCGAGTTTGTTTGAATTGTTGAATTTATATGATTAGTAGTTCTGAAATCTAACTTGTATTTGAAATTTTAATTCATAACACAAAGTCAAAATTCACATAAAAAGCATGAATATTGATAGACTGAAAAGGAAACGTGCATCTGTAAAGGGAACTATAACTAGAATAGAGAATTATGTTATTAATAATATGGATACTGATGTTGATATTAATGAATTTTTCACACGGGAAACTCTGCTTATACAGGCTTATGAAAAATATAGTGAAATACAGGAAGATATAGAGGAGTTAGATTCGGAAGATAACGATAGAGAAAATACGGAAGGTAAATACGTGTCGCTTTTGGCTAGAATCAAAAACCTTAGTGGGCAACTCAAAAAACGAGAAAGCACAATTTTTCATAATGTACTTCGAAGCTCTATTAATGAATCCAGACAACATCTCTGTCACTACATGGCAGCTGCATGCAAACAAAAATATGAGCAAAACTGATTTGATCCTCCAGTGCAATAAGCCACTCTCACCTCTGCTGACTAATATTTGATTATTATATATGGTTTTTGACAACTTGTCTACGACCTTTTTACATATCTGCTCGAATATCATATTATATTGTTTTTCCATTTATTGAAAATATATATTTGATCTCTTTCCTGTAAGATCAAAATCATAATGGACCTCTTTTTCCATTTCATCGAACATTTCAATTATTTAAAAAGTCACTCGACTCTCAGTCGATATAGTATAGAATGTCCATAATAAAAACGTTTAATTTGTTGCCTGTTTTTCATTTCATTGTATCAATCATATAAATAAATTACAAATCATCGATTCCATTGTTCACTTAGATTAATAAGTAAGGTCAAACTGTTAAGCGAATGAAAGTGTTATTTTTGTAACTTGAATCCAACCTCCATTATAACTGCGATTCCTTAAAAATATAATCTATATAGAAAGTTTGTAGTTCTATAACAGTTTACTGGAAAATAGCAAACTCATCAGTTATTGATGAGTTCGGAACAAAAGCAAAATCGAGGTAGTGTTAGTACCTACACTTTAAAAAATTATCGTTCAAAAAGGGTGTCGTAACGTTTGTAATATTCCATGAAGATTCATATATATATATATATATATATATATATATATATATATATATATATATTAGACTGTTTCAAAAAAATCGACATTTTTTGTTTTCACGAAACCCCCCCTAATTATCTTCCGGGTATCGAAAAGAGACCTCTATGAAAATATCAGCTCCAAATAATAATATTTAGAGGTCGCTCATCAATTATTTCTATTTTTCCTACTAATAGCAGGGAAAAAATTTCTTTTTTCAATAAAAAATTCTTAGAGCAGAAACCAATAGACGGATTTCATTGTGTTATACATTTTCGTGTAGACAATCAGATACTCTACAAAAATGACCCTTACGATATTTCGGTAAAACGGCCCCATCAAAAGTTATTCGATTCGATGCTTATATTGAGGTATTTTTGAAGAAAAAAATTATTCAAAAAAAACGATTCTGTTTGTTTTCACGAAACTCTATTTCTAATCATCTTCAGGGTATCGAAAAAAGGCGACTGTGAAGATATTAGCTTTGAATATTAATATTTAGAGGTCGCTCAGCGATGACTTCTATTTCCGCTGTTGATAGCAGGAAAAAATTTGCTTTTTTCAATAAAAAAATTTTTCTTCACGAACCAGTTGACGGATTCCATTGTGTGATACATTTTTGTGTAGGGAACTAGATGCTCTACGAAAATGTCTCATACGATATTTCGATAAAACCGCTAGTTCAAAGGTTATTCGAACTTTTTCTTCAAAAATACCTCTGTATTAAAACTTTATATTGAGGTATTTTGAAAAAAAATTCAAATAAGTGGTTTCATCGAGATATCGTATTGAACATTTTCGTAGAGTATCTAGTTCTATAGACCAAAATGTATCATACAGCGGAATCCGTCTATTGGTCCGTAAACAAAAAAATTTTTTATTGAAAAAAGAATTTTTTTCCTGCCATCAGCAGCGAAAATAGAAGCTATCGATGAGCGACCTCTAAATATTAATATTCAAAGCTAATATTTTCACAGACGGCTTCTGTCTATGCCCTGAAGATGATTAGAAGGCGGGTTGCGTGAAAACAAGTAAAGTCGATTTTTTTGAATAATTTTTTTCTTCAAAAATACCTCAATATTAGCATCGAATCGAATAACTTTTGAAGCGGACGTTTTATCGAAATATCGTAGGGGACATATTTGTAGAGTATCTGATTGCCTACACGAAAATGTATCACACAAAGTAATCCGCCTATGCGTTTGTGTTCTAGGAATTTTTTATTGAAAAAAGAAATTTTTCCCCTGCTATTAGTAGGCAAAATAGAAATAATTGATGAGCGACCTCTAAATGTTATTATTTTGAGCTGATATTTTCGCAAAGGTCTTTTTTCGATACCCTGAAGATAATTAGGGGAGGGTTTCGTGAAAACAAAAAAAGTCGATTTTTTTGAATCAGTCTAATATATATATATATATATATAGATTTATATATATATATATAGATTTTATATATATATATATATATATATAATATATATATATATATATATATATATATATATATATATATACATCCTAGTGCTGATAGACGTCCCGTATAAATCCAGGCTTTTGGGGTCCATCAGAAATACCGGGGTTCTCGCAAATCTAATGATGTATATGATGGAACGAGTTGTTGTAGGTTCTAGTGTCGTACTCAGTTTTTCTTATTCACCAATTTTTTTTTCAGTCACTTCAGTGCTATCTCACGTCCGTTCATGTTCGTAGACTTTGACGACCGAACGTATATATTATGTATACCCCACGTTTTTTTAGACGACCAACAGCGTTGCCATTTAACGTCTGCACCTATTCTCTCAAATGCATTCAGTGAGTTTATTCAATCATGAACACATGTTAATTCCTTTCATATTACGCGAACTTAACCTTCCGGAGCTGGCGCTCATAGCTGGTACATGGGGGCTGTCGCGCGGAGTGGGAGTCCCTATGTTTTTTTTCCAATATCTCTTCAATATTAGATGTCATTCAAATCAGTTTTTTTCAAAAGAGAAACAAATAAATTATCGCTCAAATTAAAAAAAATAATATCAAATGAAATATTTTTGAATTTGTATTATCATATATGAAATCGAAAATTTCAAATATAAAATAAACTATCACTCAAAAAGATCTATTTTTTTCATATTATATCGAAAAATTATTGATCGTTAGCAGTATGTGAGAGTAGCTATAGATGGCCGAACATCTTATTCAACTTGGCTCATGAATAAATTAAGTGTACCACAGGAAAGCATCCTCGGAGTATTATTATTTTTGATAATGATTAATGATATATGTGAGGTTGCACAGATTGGAGATGCAGAGTCGACCAATTTTGTGAATGATTCGAATTTTTTAATAGCGAAATGTGATATTAATGATCTACAGCTGAAATGAGAGGAATCCAAGAATGGCTATCGCGGAAAAAATTCATTCTGAATGAAAATAACACTGATGTGGTTGTTTTTCGATCTTACGGATCAAAAGATGACCAGCCAATGATGATGAATTCTGGTGAAGATGAAATAAGAACTTCGAAGTTTACCAGTTTTCTGGGGGTCGTTTAAGATGAGTTTCTGCAATGCTCAAATCATATAGAGGACCTTCTGAATAAATTGAACAAAGTATGTTATGCCATGAGAATAATGAATAAAATACATTCAAGATGATATGAAGAGGATAATATATCTCTTATCAAATACGGAATAATTTTTTGGGGAGTGAGTCCAGCACTAAAGTCGATATTTATCAGTCAGAAATAATACTAGATTAATGCTAGGCATGAAATTCGGAGATTCGTGCAGGGGTTTCTGACGGTTTATGGATTTTTCATTCATGAGTGTCTAATGTACTTATATAATACCAATACTACTTATAGAACTTGAACAGCTGATATTAACATTCCATATCATCGATTGTCTCTATCTGAAAAAAAATCCATCTCTTATGTGTGTAAAGCTTATCAATTAATTATCTCATAATCTCAAAATAATCAATAGTTACAGAAAGTTCAAAATTAGATCCAAGAAACTTCTAGTAGATCTAGAGCCATATTGTTTGGAAGATTATTTAAGTCTTGTTGAATTTATTATTTGTGCTGTTTCATTTTTGTGTTTTCCTGTAAGAAAATATCATCTGAAATAAAGACATATATCTATTTATCTATCGATAAATATGTTTTTCAAAACTGAGGATATGGGCATCATTTCTTGAGAAAAAGTGTTCACTAAAAATTCAGCTAATCCGAGATATAAAGGGTTATAAATGGCTGCAACTGCTTCCCTCATCATAAAATCTTGATGAAAGAATTGAAACCTACACAAAAAGAGTATTATGAACTCAGTGTACAAATGAAAAGGAAAATCTTCGTTGTTTTGTTAACCATCTCCTTTGTCAGCAAAAAGGTTTATACGCCCATAATTCCTTCATGAAATGAAAAAAATATGGCCAGAAAACCGAGCAGGTAACAGACTTTTTCAAGTTAGTCAGATATCCTCTATTTCACAGATGATTCCTAAGCGGGCATTGTTTCGATCACTTTTGACAGTTCTTGAAACAGTTGATATGATTTGATAGATCACATATAAAATTGCCATATACCAATTGTTAGCTGCTTGCTGAATACGTTAATTTTTTTTTCAATAGCAATCAGAAGATGTACCACAGACTCTAAAGAACGCTGGTAACAATTGCAGAAGTAAGCCGTGACTGCATGCATGTACTAGAAATTGAGGGAGATAATTTGAGCATTATCTTAAATTTTGTTAATTTTTTTATTCATTTTCATGTTTATTATACGGATATGTTCATGCTAAGCGTCATTAGGTTAAAAATAATTCGTAATCGTACTGTCAGCGGTACATCTTCAAGAAAAATTAAGTTATTTGCATTAGCAAGCAAGTAAAGTTTGTTAATTCAATCTGTTATTCGTCAAGTGATGTCAACTATTCCGAGGATTGATCGAACCATGGCTCGATTATGAATCACGAGTGATTAGATCAAAAAGTTCGACCCATAAAGGTGATGGTGGTCGGGAGTACAATTTATGGAGGTGGTGGTTCTCTAGACAACCCTTCCAGCAGTTAGACTCATCTTCTAGACCTTCAAGAATCAAGAACAATGTTTGACTCATTGAGGTGAAATTACACTGGGTAACAGAAGAACTTTTCGATTTATCGATGTTCGAGAGTTCACTGTATAATATTATCAATCTGTCCTTCTTTACCTGTACACTTTTTTTCTACGAACATTTTAATAATAATTATTATTGAAAATTTTAAAGAAAAGAACAGGTGTGCTGATAGATAGATAGTTTTCAATCTTAGACTTTACAGTGTAATTTTGGAATTATGATAAATCAGGAAGCAGATATTTTCAATTTTTCGACTTGCAGAGCTTTCTGAAAAAATTGAACTATTACATATCAAGGGCGACTCGTCAGAGTGGGCAAGGGGGGCTTAGCCTCATCATACAGCGTAGAGCCAAATTTCTATGAAATACGAATATTTCATACTCAAGTGATCCATCATAATTTTTAGAAATTAAATTCAAATTTTAAATTAAGAATGTTTGGTCAATGGAAAAATGTAATATTCAGTTCATTCATCCTCATCGAAAACGTGAAAATCTCGAACAACACCAGACTACCTTGGCGCTATACTATTTCACTGTACGTGCACGAGAGAAGATTCGAAAGGCTGGGTATTCTGTAGTTCATAATATCCAGATCCTAGTCTCTAGTAGAGAATATCTCAACCTTTAGAATGGCATTGGAGGCTTGACTCCCCTGCTATGGTCAATCGGGTCGACTTCTGACTTCGCTTCGAATATATTTTGATCTCAGGAGGGACGAAAGGATTGAATTCACAAGCGGCTTGTGTTTGTTTTGATTCAAATTTGAATTCAACGGCAATGATCTTGTGAACTTTGTAATTTTGTTATGAGGCATATTCGGGAATGAAATGGATAAATCAGACGAAAAAAACGATGCGCAGATATTGTAGATTCGATATTAAGGAATGATTATGTCCAGTACAATTTCAACACGACCTAGGCCAAATTTGATTGCTTTGAAATCAATCGAAAATAGTCAAAATGGAGGTTTGAATTTTATTCAAATATATTCATAATTTTTATTTCATTGAAAATAATTATTAATATATGCCACTCCTTCTCATATCCAAAAAAAAAATCAATTTATTTACCGAGAAAAGTTGAATCCAAAGCTCCTAAAAATGTTAGCCTTCTCGGTTCGAATGACAATGAGCTATCACTATAACAATAGTTTTATCATAATATACATCTAGGTATATGTATATGGACGTCGAAAAATCTGCTCATGAAAATTTAAACCTAATGGAGTGGCCATCAAAATAGCTGAGTTTGTATCAATTATATGTATACAGGAGAAGGTAGACGGACTTCTTAGATAAGTCAATTTTTTTCATTCGTTGTCTGTACACCATTTCCCCTTTTTTTGTTGAAATATTATTTGGGGTGTGGTAGAGGTCACTTTGATTATATTTTTTCAAGTTCATGAATTGTCAAGTTCATATTTCAATATTCTGTAGACTACCGTTTGGCTTTGTCAATATTCCGAGACTGAAGCCGAAAATTAAACCTTCGAAAATCCATAGCCTACTTGATGCCGAATTTTCTAGAATTCTCGTGTTATAACCAATGTTAGCCATGAATTATTATTATTATTATTATGCCCTTGAAACAACCTATGATTTTCTAAAAAAAAATTTAAACATTTTGCACGAATATACGAATAAATAGGTATTGCAATTTTCTAGAACCTAAGACGAAAATCGAACTACCCATTAATATGAAATTTCCGTATCTCGGCTGCAATGATACGTGTTGCTGTGAAGCATTCTCGAAAGATACTGTGAGGTTTTAAAGATGTCATTGCGATTATTAAGTTCTTTGGAATTCATTCAATGTTCAATCCTTAGTACATCTATGATAAGTCTCAAAGTTGTTCTTCGATGTGATATTTTTTGGTATTCCCTGCGACTCACTGTTACTTAATTGGTTGACTGGGATATGGACATACAAAAATCGGCTCATCAAAATCAATCTCAACAGCAAGGACGTCAAAACGACGGATCCCTCGATTAGGTCGATTTCAATGATACCAGATCTTTCGAAGTATTTGTCTGTATCAGTATTCATAAAATTTTCAATAATAATCATGATTCCCTAAGGTTTAATTATTGTTCGACGGTTTGAGAAGAAAAGAAGAAGAAGGTATAGAGATAGCTGCATACTTATAGTTATAATGAAATATGTACAAATTTCTTAAAGTTATAGGGTTTGGACATACATATAATATTATAGTCCAAAATGATAATTTCAATTTTGAATTTTTTTAATACGTTTCACAATCCTTTCGTATGGTGTGGATACATAAAATTTCATTAACTATCTACATTTATTCACATTCGTGAAATGTATTCATGAAGAAATTAGCAAGTTTATAATCGAGTACCTATTTCAAAGGCTCTAGTCTGTGTGAAGCAATTAATTGAGGAAATAAATAAAAAAAATATAATAAATAAAAATATTATTGATATGTGAATACTGTTGGATATCTCATTCGAATGATGAGCAATGATTTCGATAGAATTTTTTTGCGTAATTGCTGCCTTAGCTAGTGTGTTCTTCGGTTCATCTCAAAAAGTAGTTGATACAGATTAGATCTCCCCTGCCCTCACTTCGGATCTATATTTCAGGAACCAGTCTTATGGAGCCCACAGACTTCGTGCCGATTCGCCGATTTGAATCGCCGATTTGGATCGCCGATTCGAATCGGCGATTCAAATCGGCGAATCGGCACGAAGTCAATGGGCTCCATAAGGATTGTGGGGAAATCAATGTGGAAATCTGCAAATCTTCGTAAGATCTTCCTGTGGAGAGGTAACACAAGGTCACGGTAAGCCTCTCATGTGGGGATATTGCCTCTCTTAAATGACTATCTTGTTTAGTAATGAATGGTTTCACTAAATTCAATAATACGAAATATGTTTTTTCGTCCATTCTCAAGTAATTGAAAAAATCTTCTGGTTCCAACTTCATTTCATTTAATAAATCAATATGAGAATATTTTTCTCGTTTCAGAAACCATTATTTCACCCATATCGATCTTTTTTTTATTATTTTTGTTCAACACAACAATAGCAGCCGCCACTGCTAAAAGATGTTTCTCTATTTCAGTATCGTAATGAGTTCATTACAGTACTAAAAGTAGTGCTGTAATGAAACTCATTACAGCATTGTTTTCAGTTATATTTTTCGTTTTGTGGTTGTCAGTACTGACCTCCGATCCACTCAATTTTCGAATCGAATCAATTCAAATTCCGCAATCTGTCAAATTTCGCTAGTGACACCAACTGCCAAGATATAATACAAAAGTCACTAAGCTGAATTTTTATTTGAATTTCGAGAATTTTCCACAAAACTTTACTGAAATAGAGAAAATATCGTCTAATACTCGTTGCAGAAGGCAATTCCGACACTCATGCTTTCGAAAACTCGCTCCTTCGTCGCTCGTTTTCGAATTTCGCATTCGTGTTGGAATAGGAGCTCATTCTGCAACTTGTTTTAGAATATACTATTCCTCTCCACTACGTACTCACGACTGAAAACTAACTGCCAGGATTTCCCGAAGTGGGTGAGCAAAACGGTACGGCGGTCAGAATCGGCGATCCAAATCGTCGATTCGAATCGGCGATTCAAATCGGCGAATCGGCACGAAGTCTGTGGGCTCCATTAGGGACGATATTATAAACGTGCCGACCGAGAATTGGAATTCAATTTCAGCTTGAAAACCAGTTTTGTGAGCTCAAAATTGTCATCGAGTAGAGGATAAATCTCAATTCTCGGTAGACATGTTTATAATAATGATAATAATAATAATAATAGTAACAATAACAATAATAATATTTATTCATTTCATCACAGTTATTGATTATGTGCAATAAAAGGGAAATACGTCATACAAAAAAAAGAAGAAACACAATTTTTAGTTATTTATAGAGCAGCATTAGACAAAAAATTCTTGAATATTATAGAGTTCGCATTGCAAAATCAGTTTTCGAGTTCTATTTTTGAAGATTTTCTCATTCTGGGCACTGTGATAAGATGATGGTGGACTGTTTTAAAGCTTAAGAGACATGAACTCTACTTGATGCTGCGATAAAGTGAGACGACATTTGGGCAATGAATATCTATCCATTCTTCTTGTTTTGTTGCGATTCTCAAAATCTATGAAAAGTTCTTTATGTTGACGAACAAACATTTAACATTTATAAATATACAATCCAGTCATCGTCATTAAACTATGCTCCTTGAAAACACCACGGCAAGTCTCTGTTCTCTTAATTCCATAGATTGTTTGATTTGCTCATTTTTGATCTAGAAATATTCTGTGTGATGAAGAACTGCCACCCCGAAAAATTATACCATATGATAGTTTGCAGAATATATTACCTTGAGAACTGGCGCATTCAAGTGATACTTTAAAACGTTTAGTGAGTATATCACCGAGTGCAGACGTTTACTAAGGGTGCCGCAATGGGTTTCCCACTTCATTTCGTCATCAATATAGATTCTCATCAATTTTGTACACGAGTGTGCAACTATCTCATTGTTTCTCATATTAATTGCCCTGGGAGGTGTGAGATTTGATTTCCTTATTCGGTAAAACATTGCCTCTGTTTTGTCTATATTTGATTTGATTTTATTTGCTTCACACCATTGACTTACCTTCTTCAGTTGTAATTGAGCGGTGGATATCACGTTTTCTATAGTATTTCCAAAAGCAGTAAAGTTGGAATCATCTGCATATAATGAAACATAAGACTAACCCTGAGTATTGTCCTATTCTGCTTCGCAGAATAATTTGCGAAATGGTGAAAGATTATTCATGGCCAGTATCAAAAACGTGTCAACGGAGAATTGAAATTCATCCTCAGTTTGAAGGCTGAAAATTTTGAGTATACAGAAACCGGTTCTCAAGCTGAGGTGAAATTTCAATTTTCGGTGGATGAGTTTATTATACTGGCCCTGAGTATTTTCCTACGCTGTTTCTTAGAATGATATTCCATATTGAGGAAAAGTATCTCTGCATTATCTTTCCTTCATTGTTTATTTTTTTATTTACCATGGGTGACTCAGGGGGTTCCGGATTGATTTGACGAATTTTGTCTTAAAAATCAGGTTACTTACTTATTTTACATTTCCAGCAAATATTTTTATCATTAAAATGTTACCGAAAATGCTTCTATGAAATATTTGATTGGTCGAAAATTATAATAACGAATCCATTCTGAATATATCAGATATCGAATTTTGAAATTGTGGGTTTCACAGATTCGTTGAGGTCACTAATGAGTGAACTCAATGGAGTTGATTTGTTTTTGAAAACAATAAATACAAAATAGGAGATTCCTTGAAAAAACATTATCGATGTATACTTTCAATAATTGAGACATCCGATAAGAGGAAAACCTTTGACTGATAAATTTCTTTCAACTTTCTTCAAACTGAAAATTGTATTCTTTCACAAAAATATACTTCGGTAAAATAAGTCTTTTTCACAGTACCTACGATTTTGTTTGTTGATGTTTCTTATACATTTTCCAATTTATTTATCGGTCATTCTAAAGATTGAGTGTTGATTGCTTTTTATTTTGTGAACATCATTTTTTCGTATCTTTCAAACAGTAGTAGATGAAAATTCCTTATATTGACAAGCAACTTGCCTCTGCAGTAACTTCAATATTATATTTCTCAATTCTTCATAACTGCTTTTGCTCTAGACTCATTATTAAAAATTACCCATTACTCCAACGGAACATTGAAATCTTCCAATTACTCGCCCTTTGATCAGATGATGAATTTATTCAATAGGTACGTGATACATTTTCAATTATTTCTATACATTATACATCAACCAATCTGACAAATTAATATCAATACATATTTGTATTCGACATTAGCTTCAGCTTGAAAAGGGATCACATGACGACATTTCTGGAAATATCTGCACTCAAGCATAGGATTGAATAACAACAAATTCACTGTTAAAAAAATATGTTCAAACTGAAAATTTCATTATCCTCAATTAATCAATTCTGATAATCTGATCGATTATATTTTGATGAATAATGCCGTTCTCCATTATATATAAGTTCATGGGAGAAAAACAAGTGAATCTAAAGCAAATCATATCGAAACCTAAACAAATTAGATAACTTCACCTATTCGGTGACCTTCTCAATTCACGCTAAAATCCGCTTCCATGCAGTTGATTCCGTTTTCAAGGAATTGTTGGGAATATTTAACAAAGAGAGAACGCAAGAATTTCATGTTTATATTTTTAGCATGAGCGTATTTAAAAAATGTATATTTTTCGTGAATATTCATTAAAGAATATGCTTCTGATATCGTCTCGGAATAAATTCATTCGTAATCGTTTCCGACTAGGTTTGACGTCTGATAATGGACATATAAAAGTTCATCCAAGAAAAATGGCCCTCGCAAAATCTGACTTCTGGGGTCATTTCACTTGAAAAAAAGTGACGATCTGAAATTTGTTTATTTTCGGTCCATTTGATATTCATTTGTCAAATTATTGGCATATGAAGAATTGTCGATATTGAAATTCGTGATTTTTTGAGATTTTTATCGAATTCAAAAATTTGTTCCGAAATATTAAACATAGTACCTATTAGCCTTTCCTTTTTGAGATTCTACTTCAAGTAGCCATTATTCAGCTGTTTTTTTGGCACTATTCTGGGAGCCCTATTGCTCAAACACAATGATTGCTTGATTCGAACTCTCTAGATAATTTTTTTGTTAGGACAACTAAAAACGAAATTTTATAAGGTTGAAATTGAAATGAGAGAAAATCTAATCGGAAGTATTTTCGGGAAAATTTCTACGTAAAATCAAACTCTCAGTAGAATGTCAATTCAAAGTTTAATCAAAATGACTCTCTCAAACTTCATCTAAAGTCTGACGATCTCCTCCGGAATCACACTGTGTATTTATTGGATTGTCATTGGCTCCTTTATCGTCTCTGAATTTCTTTTCTAAGAATTAATTTAATAAAATAATAATATGTACCTTCTTCTTCTTGAAAATGTAGGTATATGAGAATAATGGATTCTTTTATAATTCATGACAGATGATATATTAATCAGGGCAAATGTGCGGCTGGCTCCCTTGTGTTGACTCCGTTATGTGATTTCAATTTCCAACTTTTCACCGTACTGATGAGGGCCGAAAGCCCGAAACAGCTGTCTACGGTTCATTTTCGTTTCAGAGGGTTATGTCCGTTAAATCTTTTCCATGTACTTCACCGATCCCTCATTATTTATCCTTACATTGTGTTTGTATTCCTGGACTCGGATGTCACGCAGGTGGCTAAAGCTACCTCCGTGGTGACGTTGGATGTTGCCCTGGAATGCAGGGTCTTCCAACCGAAATCGCAAATGTGCGGCTGGCTCCCTTGTGTTGACTCCGTTATGTGATTTCAATTTCCAACTTTTCACCGTACTGATGAGGGCCGAAAGCCCGAAACAGCTGTCTACGGTTCATTTTCGTTTCAGAGGGTTATGTCCGTTAAATCTTTTCCATATATATATATATATATATATATATATATATATATATATATATATATATAATTATGTTTTTCGGGAGGAAGACTTCGTTTTTAAAAAAAAACTACTTTACTTTATTCAATACAATACAACGTTAATACTTGGTAGAGCTACTAGATCGATTAATTAACTGACTAGAAAATGTTATTCACAGATATTTATAATATTTCTTATCTCATCTTCCTGCGTATTGACTGCAGGTGTTCATTGCTTAGTCTGCAAAATACAACATAGTAATATATGGAATAAATGGCATATAGATAAACAATGTATCTAATTAGTATGGGGCCATATTATGTAATTCTTCCCCCTTTTGGATAAAGGTATCACCTTGATTAGGTGTAGCTTTACATTTTTCAAAATATTTGAATAAAAAGTACAAAATAATTAAAAACATAAATATTCCTATAATAATAATAAAAGTTGATGATGTACTTGGATTCCATCTTTGGATTTCTTGACATCTTGAATATCTTCTTCCTGGAAATCTTCTTTCTCCACTTCTTGGGATTGGTTTCGTGGGATTATCGCCATCTTGGGTAGAATTATGTATTTTTCTTCATTCTTAATCGAAGTTGGGAATATCTCTTTTTGGAAGTTACTTATGATACATTTCGATTTTATTATCGCCATCGGTGAAGTGAAGTAATATTTGGTTTGCTGAGGACATTTTTCCTGAATTTTCATATTATAAATTGAAAGGATGCTTCCATCTTCTAAGGTTTTCAAATTTGATATTGGAATAACATCTTTCCTGGGACAATTTTCTAAATGTGTCTTCAATACAGTCTTCATACATTCTGGAGGTTTTGTTAAGGAGTCTTGATCGCAAAGATAGTCTTCTTCGACTGCATGACATTCACTGGTTGACCATTTCAATTCTTCTTCTTGAGTGAGCATATAAGGATTGGTATAAGGAAGGGTTAAGTTCTTCTGAGGGATATAGTAAAACTTGTATAGATTAAAATTCTCTTCATAAACGGTCGGAATTGATATAAGAAATAATAGAACTTTCTCTTTAAACATTACTTTTGTATGACATAACTGATAATAATCTTTTTAATGATGCAATGGAATAATAGTGTCATTTTTAATTAATTCTTCGAATTTCGTATATATGGCAAAATAGATTCATGTAGAATATGTAATCTAGCAAAGCTCACTGCTGTTTGGATTTCATCTAATATACTTTTAATATCCTTAATTTCAAATGTGAGAAGATGCATGTTTTCAATGTGTCTCAATTGCGGTATTGTTCGTAATAATTTATAATTATCTGCGAATTGTCGAAATTTATCAATATACTTATTTTTCAAATCATTAATTGCAGTAGCAATCTGTCTTTGATTCCTCATAAGTGTGTCCTCGTTTCTTGCTATACTTTCAAAATAATTTTTATAAAGTTCTTCGTCATCTGAATCTAACGTTCCAAATAAAATCTTTGAAATTTTACCTCCAATATTAATAAGCCCTGTCTTAACTCTTATTTTTCATTAACAAGTTCTTCTAAAGTTTTAATATTAATTGTATTCGAATGTTGTAAATATTCATAATGCGGCGTTTGTGTAAATCCCAATAATTCTTTATTTTTCAAATTATCAATTTCTTTCTGATACTTTAAAATCAATATGTTCATAATCAATTGTTTTATAAGGGAGTAATATTTTCATGATAAATGTGTTTATTTTTCATGTCTTGAATTCTACTTATGTCTATCTATTTAGTATCAATAACTCTCTGACAACCGGATTTTTAACGTAAATAGGGTTTGTATTTAAAAGGAAGGAACATTCTTCTTTCTGCGAAACGTTTATCGTTTAATCTACCTGAATATCTTATGTTTAAATTATTTAGTAAATCTTCAATAATTTCATCACTGACAATATCATCAATTTCATTATAATTTATATTATTACCTCGATTTAATAATTCTTGACATTTATTTCTGTCATTCGTAACATCATTAATGATTGATATTGAATCATCCACAATAGGGTTCATATCGTTTCTTTCACTAATACTAAATTCATAATTAATCTCGTCATATAAACTACTTCCTACTGTCGGTAATCGTATATGATTTAATTCTTTCGTAGCGTGATTAATAGAAATTACATTTTCTTCAAAACAGTTCATTTCACTATATTCTGCTTTATTGCGTGAATTATCTTCGACATCTTTAATGAATATTCTAGAAATTTTAAATTGTAGGGTTTTATAATTGAAATTATTTTGTAAAATTCGTATAAAGGGTTTTTCTAAGTCTTCAGAGACAAAATATATAGTATTGTGATCTCACCCTGGCAAAAATCAGCACTTTGGCCTGTCGGCTGCTCAGTTATATCGGTGAGGCTGAGTTGAAAAGAAAAAAAAAAAAAAAAGAGAACTGACGAAATTGATTACTCTCTTTATTGTTGGGCGCCAGGCTTAAAAATAAGCCTAGGTATATAACTGAATTATAAGAAAAACAGAAACTTGCCTGAAGAAGAAATAACAACAAAAAAGCTAATAATTGGTATATTTGAAAAATTTCACAAAATTGGAATAAAAAAAAATTGCTGAAGGCTGAAATCTATAATTCAAATAACAGAACGGTAACAAACTTTTGAATAGTTACTGATCTCTTATCTCCTGCTGGAATCGATCTTCAGATTCTCTAATACTGTAGTGTCTGGTGATGGCAAAATGGCGGATGAGAGAAATGCGAAGATGGTTGCTGATTTTCTGGAGATAAACGTCAGCTTCGTAGATGTTGGTTGAGCTGACACCGTCGTACGGCTTCTATTCGAAGGATTTCCTTGAAATCTCTGTCTCACAATAGAAAAAACAGGCAACTCTTCTCTCCTATATAGAAAACGAGATCAGTATCGTAGGCAAGTAAAATTACAAATTCCGAATCGTTCTGTCCAAAAAAATTAATCAAAAAAATTACACAAAAATTTGTGAGAAATTTAGAAAAATAGTCAATAAAAAAAATACAAAAAAAAATACAAAAAAATAATTCTTTCGGAAATTTAGAAGAATAATCAAGTAAAAAAAATTACAAAAACTAATGTCTCAGAAATTCCGAAAAATAATCAATTCGGAGAAAAATCAAGTCAATTGTAAAGTCTCAACCGACCAGAAATAGGAGATCGATTCTTCCTGGTGAATGCCAAAAAAAAAGGAATAAAGGTATGTTTCAAAAAATTTGAAAACAATGAAAAAATGATTTGAGAATATAGAACCAAATCAAAGTGGAAAAATTACTATTCTATATTCCAATATCAAATAAAGAAAAATAAAAATACTTAACTAAATCAGGCACAAGCACTGAGAGAAAATAAGGCAAAATCGTAACCAGGAAAATCGACAAATCGCTACCTCTGCTCACTTGAAAACACAAGTCCAGAATTAATCGAATTTTCATTCCTCTCGATTTACATCGTGAAAAATCCTCGCGACCACCCGATTTCAATCGATCCCAATCGAACGATTCTATCATCAACGCTGACGCGGCCGCGCAAGAGATCTTCAGATGCCGCCAGTGGCGTCTCATATAAGGGGACGACTTAAACGTTACACACCACCCCAACTCGGTGGAAAAAATTTGTAAACTCAAGGAGCTTACAAATTTTTTTTTTCTTTAAGCAATATAAAAGGAAAACTTTGTGAATTCAATCTCAATACATTGAACTTATTTAAAAACGTGCAAGGGATAAGTAGGTAATATTTAATCAATTTTCAGATACGGAAAATGTTTCTGTGAAATACCTATTAGAAAATAGAGAAAAAAGGAATAGCACAGGATAAGGGGAAATAATGTATGACTGATTTACAGATAACGTATTACTGAAAATAAACTAAAATCAGCATACATATTAGAAAGTTCAATTTTCATCATGAAACCAAAAATTCCACTGAGGCATTGTCTGCTGACAAACGATTGGTCAAGATGTCGCGTCGTCAAGATGACACACAGCGTAATAATGTTCAAGGTGATGAAAATTCAGCTAATGAAAGTAAAAACTATTATAAGTGTTGTGAGAAGAGAGAATGTAAAACTCTCTTTTGCATGAAATGTGGGGCCACCTATCACAGGTCTTGTGCTCAAGTTAAAAAATTCATTTTTTAAGTGATACACAAATTGTGTGCTGTGAAGAAGTATCTGCGAACAATGAACCGGCATTTGCAGGTGAAGTTGATATTGCGGATTTAAAGGTTGGCTACCTCATTCAATTATTAAAATCAGCTAATGAGAAAATTGAATTACTTCAATCGTACAATTCATTTTTAATGAAACGTGTTGATGATTTGGAAGAAAAACAAACCGAATCAAATGTGAAAAAAGATGTCAATAAAAAATCCAAAACAAACATACGGAATAAAAATGTCATATCTGATGGGAATGATATAAAATACAGCGATATTTTGAAAACAGGTGAGCCCAGTCTACATGCTGTAAACTGAGAATCCCGTTCAATGTGCTATCGTCGATATTGATAACAAGTCGAGATTGCCAGTTTCGGGGCATCCCAAAAATAATCCGGGGCATAAACAAATGAGTGAAAAGTTTAGAAATGACGTCGTGGATACAAACAGTGGAAACTCCGTTGAAGCCGATAAATCTAGATGGAATGTTGTTTCTAATAAGAAATCCAGAAGGAAAGCTCGATCAGCATTGGTAATTGGTGAATGTTCGGAGATATCTACAGTTGAGGGGGTTGAGAAACTCAAGGCCTTTCATATTTCGAGGCTGCGACCTGAGACGACGGCAACTGATCTTCAGACCTTTTTAAATAGAAATTTCACGAATGTTAAGTGTGAGCCCTTGAAGTCAAGATACCCGGATTCTTATGCTTCCTTTAAAGTTCTGATTCGAAGTAGTGATCTGGATAAAGTTCAGGATGCTACCAATTGGCCCAAAAATTCCAGTGTCAATTATTTTTTTCGCAACCCGAGGGAAAAAAACAGGACAATATGAATTCTTCGAATCCTTCAAAATTGTCCATGTGAATGTTCAGTGTTTGAGCAATAAAATAGATAATTTACAACTACTTTTTGCTGAAGAATATCCACTATTCGCAAGTATAGTGGAACATTGGTGTACGAGCGATAAATTAAAATCCATGTCAGTACGAGGATATATCCTGGCGGCCTCCTTTTGTCGTCGCAGATATCTACATGGCGGTACTGCTATCTACACTAAAATTGGTATGAATGGAATTGATATGGACATCTCTAAGTATTCCATAGAAAAAATTTTTGAAGTTTGTGGAGTGAAAGTGATTCTTCACGGTATTAAATACGGAGTGATAAGTGCTTACAGAGTTCCTGCCAGTGATTACTCGCTTTTCATTGATAGACTTGGGTTTTGTCTTACATCATTGTAACAGACTAGTGGATATTTTATTTGTATGTGGGGACTTGAATGTCAACTATTTGTTACCTAACAACCCACAGAAGCAAATTCTGGATGATTTGTTGGTTTGCTTCAATTTAAAGGTAACCTCTACTGAGCCGACCAGAATTGTTACTTCTATTAATAACTTAACAACCATCTCTAAAGTTGATTTCATTTTAACAAATGCCTGCTCTGATTGTTATGAATCCAATGTTTTTGAAGGTCACATCCCAGCAAACACGGCGATGCAAATGTAACTCTTATGCGATGTACTGTTTACCTCCCCAAGCGCTCGCATTTGCATCCAAATGTCCGCCACATCAAGTACGCATTTCGGAAAAATGAGTAGTTGAATATGCGATCGTAAAACTGGTCACAAATGATACTCCATTTCTTGTCTCATTTGTGACGCTCATGCGGTTAATTTTGAGACCACTTTTCTTTATTTCTTTTCCACGTCGCATAGGAATTTTGATGTGATAATAAAGGATATATTCAAATAGGAAGCCATTTCTCATCGCATTTGAGACATATTTTGTTATACTCATTGCGTACATGAATTTTATACCATTTTTGATGGGTAATTAATTCAATAATTGCAGGAGAATACTAAAAAAATGTATTCGAACAAAAAATATAATAATTAGTAAAGTCAAGATAGAATACATTAGAATACAAAAAAAGGAAAAAACGAAACAGAAAAATGTACAATATAAGTGTGAGAATTAATTATGTAGTTGGGTTTTCAATCTACCTTTCCTTCCTCTGTCTGGCATGTCGAAACTATTCCTTCACATAGGTTTCGAAGACCTTCTCGGAAATTCCACTGTTCTTCCTCACTACATCTGAAAGGAATGAAAGTTAAAGTTAAAATGATTTTTTTTTATTAGCAAGGTCGTAATAAGTTCGAACTTATTAGTTCGATTATTTGAGACATAATATTAGAGTATAGGAGTATTGTACATTTCTCTCCTCCATCCTTCGATGAGTGATTAAGGAACAGTAATTTCTAACTTGGGCAAGTTTATCAATTTTTTACAACTATTCAATTTATTAGTTCAACCTATTTCAATTGATGAGAAGATACAGAAAACTAGAAAACCAAAAAATTTAAATATCGGATCAAACGAACAGCGAACTTCTCGAAGCGAACACTTGTCACAAAATGATGATGGATCATGTGTCCAAAAGAAAAAACTCGAGTGTAAAAATTGTTTTCGTTGAATTTGTCAGACGCAAAACCACCCCCCTTTCTTCTCACCACTGCGAATTCCATAGTCCAAACTGGCGGGTTCTCGAAAGAAAAATATCCCGGCCAAATGTAATTAGGGCAATAAAACCCAGATGCGGTAGTTTCTCTACAGTTAAAGATCGAAGAAATTCTTATATTATATTACTCAACACTCTCTGGCTATGAGTCACAATACGAACGAATATTTGCATCGCTTGGGAATCACATTTGAGATATCTTTATTCATCGTCAAAATATTGGAAATTTTTCTTCCACATTTCGTTAACAAAGCGATATCACAAAATCAATAGGTTTTGGACGCATATGCGACATCACAATGAAGATTTTATTTCATGTTGAAAATGTAACTCCACAAAAGTGTCAGGCGATGTAACGTGTTTGCTGGGATGGGTGATCACAGAGTTTTTACGCTTGATTACTACATTAGTATGCCCGTAAAAGATAAAGAATATTCTGACACTAATTTGATATATTCTAGAATAGTATCACCTATAGCTCTTAATAATTTGTGTGGGTATATGAGTTCTGTTAACTTTAGTAATCTGTATATGTGCACAGATGTTGATGACTGCTTCAGTTCATTTATGAGTTTGTTTGAATATTGCATGGAAAGATCTTGTCCAGTACGTCGTATGAAGCGTTCCAATTATTTTTGCAAAAGTTGGGTAAATAATGAAGTGAAAAAAGCTAGTGTTGATTTGAAAAATTTGAATTGGCTCCATAAAAATTTGAGAACATTCGAGTCTTATGAAATCTATAAAACTGCAAGAAATGACTTTAGATACCTTCTTAAAGAAACAAAATATAATTTTTATCAGAGTTTGCTTAATTCATCTATTAACAAAAATAAGACAGTGTGGAATATTGTTAATCAGGAAACTGGTAGAAAAAGTAAATGCAGTACTAATATTAGCCTATTTTATGAAGGTACATTATATAGTAAACCTGCAGATGTTGCAAATTTATTTGTTGACCATTTCGCTTCTGTTGCTGAAATTAATATCATAAACTACTTTGGCAACTCACTACCATCAATATGCACAACTTCTCATCTATCAGCTGCTACATTTTTCTTTCGTCCAGTTCTCCGCGAGGAGATTGTTAGTATTATAAACGGTTTCAAAAACAAAAAGTGTAGTGGTGTTGATCAGATTTCTGTTAAGATTCTCAAGTCAACGGTAAATATTATTGCTGATCATTTGGCCCATATGGTGAATTTATCAGTAAGCTCTGGTAAATTTCCTACTTCGCTGAAGATGGCTACGGTTGTGCCAGTTCATAAGAAAGACGACCCTCATAATATAGTAAACTATAGGCCAATTTCAATTTTGAGTGTTTTCTCCAAAGTTTTTGAGAAAATTGTACTCAATCGGATGATTTCTTTCTTGACAAAGTTCAAAATTATAACCGACTGTCAGCACGGTTTTAGAGAGGGAAGATCCACTCAAACAGCAGCAGTGTCATTCGTGAATTTCATTTATGAAAGATTGGATAAAGGCTTTTTTGTTGCTGGTCTATATTTCGATCTGACACGTGCTTTTGATGTGCTCTCCCATAAATTCATTTCAAATAAATTATACAATCTTGGCTTCCGCGGAGTTTTTCTGCAGTGGATTATGTCATTTTTAACCGACCGTGAGATTTCTGTGAGGGTTGGCAACTGCTGGTCCAGAAAGTCTGAGATGCATTTTGGAGTTCCGCAGGGCTCCGTGCTGGGACCGCTCCTGTTCCTCCTCTTTATAAATGATTTGCCTGAGTATGTTGATCCTGAACTGCTAATTATGTTTGCTGATGATACGTCCATGGCGGTCTCAGCGGGAGTTTTGTGGAACTCACTGCAATATGTGAATCTTTGGTTTCTGGTCTATCCAGTTGGTGTAGGTCGAATGCACTGTTGTTAAATATCGAGAAAACCGAATGCATATATTTTTCTAACAAGAATGTAAATATGAAACGTCTGATAATTAGTTGTTCGGGTAGACAAATTGTTTCGAGTGACTCAATAAAATTTCTGGAATCCATTTGGATCATCTGTTGAAGTGGGGTTTTCATGTTGACTCGGTCAGTAAAAGGTTGAGTAGTTCCTTCTACGCAATAAATCAAATTAAATCATCACTACATATTGAGTCCATTTTAAATGTTTTATTGTGGGGAAACTCCAGCGCGTCACAAAGGGTTTTCATAGTACACAAGAGGATCATACGTATGATTTTTAATCTGAAACCTCGTGATTCATGCAGACCTATCTTCAAAATGTATGAAATATTGACACTTCCCTGTTTGTACATATTGAGGTGTTTAACTTATATAAAAGAAAATGAGCATCTAGTTGAGAATTTATCTAGTTTTCATCATTATTCTACTCGAAATGCTGATACACTTTGTATACCATCTCATTCGACTGCCAAGTTTGAATCGAGCCCCATTTACCAAGGTATATTGTTGTTCAACCATCTACCAGCTCAATTGAAATCATTGAATAAAAAAAATTCAAGATAATTATAAGACAAAATTTTTTAAAGAAAGGGTTTTACAACCTGAAAGAATATTTTGATGATAATTTTTTGTGGATAATTTTTGTATTTATTGAAATTGTTAATTTTTGATTTGACCTGTCCCATACATTCTGTTTATGTCATAAGGGATTAATAAAGATTATCATTATTATTATTATATTATTATTATTATTATTATTTCAGAAAATTGAAACTATTTGACTCCATGCTAAATTTATCTTCCATGAAATTTCAATGAATTGAGGGAAGATATCGTTTGAATGCAGACACAATTCAACTAGAGAAATTAATTAGGAAGAATCTGAATCTGCACTAAAATATTCCTCATCACTAGACGAATCATCGACAAAGACGGATTTAAGATCTTTCACATGCCAGCGGCCTAAATCTCGTCCGTCCATGTCTTCAAGCTCATAAACCAAATTAGAAATAACTTTTTAAACTTTACAAGGTATATATTTAGGAGCTAATTTCGCGCAATAGTTACCCACTGCAGATGACAAGTTACATTCCTCTTCCAAACCTTATCCCCAACATGAAACCTAACCTCGCGCTTTCTCAAATTGTACTGGCAAGCATTCCGCTGATAAGCTTGACGTAGACGTTCTCGAACTTCGGTATATAAATTCGGTAGTTCCTGAATATCATCAATGCGTTCATATTTATCTGAAATAGAGGGAAAATTAATATCATTTTCAGAAATTTTACCGTAGAAATCGCCAGTGACTGGAATATTTCTTCCGAAATTAAGAAAGGCAGGGGAATACCCCGTCACATCGTGTTTCGAAATTCTTATTGCTTGGGCCACCTTGAAAATGGAAAGAGTCCCAAGTTTTGTGATTGTCATGTATATAACAACGAAACAATAACTTTATTAACTCTTTCAGAGAAATTTACTTGGGGATGATATTTGGCATTATACCAAATTTTCTGAACTCTATAAGTTTCCATCAATTTTTTTATTTCTCGGCTAATAAATTGACTCCCATTATCAACCATGAAAATTTGAGGTACACCATAGATAAGAAATACATTATTTTCAATAAACTTCAATATTCTCTTCGATGAAGCATTAGGCATAGGTTGGGACTAACACAATTTGGGTGAACCAATCCACGACCACAAAGACATAACGATTCCCTTCCTTGGATCTCGGATAAGGACCTAATAAATCAGCTGAAATACACTGAAATGGAAAATTAATATTCTTGTAAGAACCCATTTGACCAGCTCGAGGAAGATTGGAGCTTTTACAGGCAGCACAGACAGCACATTTCTGACATATTTATATACATCCTTCCTGATCTTGGGCCAATAATATAAGTCAGATATACGGGACAGAGTTTTTGGAACTCCAAAATGCGCAGCAGTCTCATTGTCATGATAGAATTTCAAGACTTCTAAACGATTTGCTGAAGGCACAACAATTTTCCAATCAGTTAAATTAGAGACAATCCGATTCCTAGACAAAATGTGCTTATACAAAACGTCATTGTCTACTCGAAAGGAGGGATAGGCTTCAGGATTATCTAAAACCTTTTTCAACATGGATTTATACCATGAATCTGGCCAAAAAGAGGAAACATCTACAACGGAAATCTCAGCCACTGATCGTGACAAAGCATCAGCTACCACATTAAGAGAACCTTTGCGATGTTTGATGACAAAGTCATATTGCGCAAGCTTTACAGCCCATCTTGTCAAGCGACAGAAGGGTTAGATAAATTACGTAGGTAAATTAAGGAGGCATGATCAGTTTCGACCGTGAATTTGGTACCCTCGATATAGCTTCGGAAGTTTTCGATACCGAAAATGACCGCCAAAAGTTCTTTTTCGGTCACGGTATATTTACGCTGACATGAAGTTAAAGTTTTGCTAGCATAAGCAACAGGATGTTCGATACCATCACATTCTTGGTATAAGATGGCACCTACACTAGTATCAGAAGCGTCACATTGAATAATGAAAGGTTTGGTGAAATCAGGGCTCGCAATACAGGGGCGGAAACAAGACGAGATTTTATCTCTGAAAAAGCTGCTTCAGCTTCAGGGGTCCAGGTTATGGATTGACCCTTTTTACGACCGTGAAGGAGATCAGATATGGGGGAGCAAATGGGAAGAAAAATCTAAAGCGTCTATACCAACTGACAAGGCCTATTAGACGTTTTTATCTCGGTAGTGTTCTTAGGAGAGGGATAAATTAATTATGGCGGAGACCTTTTCTGATCTGTTCTCAGACCCTGTTCATCTACCACAAAACCAAGAAAGACAAAGGAGGACCTACAAAATTCACATTTGTCTAAATTAACAGTTAGATTGGCATTTTTCAACCTGTGAAATACTTGCTTTATCACATCAATATGTAATTCGAAAGTAGGAGTTGCTATGATGATATCATCCAGATATATACAAAACAATAAGGTGCCAGGTCTGGTCAATTACTTTATCCATCAGCCGAGCCATTGCCTTTGGACTATTCTTTAAACAAATGGAGTGACGAGAAATTCAAAAAGTCCTCTTCCATGAACAGCAAATGCAGTTTTAGCGCGTGAAGACTCATCTAGGGGAATCTGAAAGAAGGCCTTAGTTAAATCGATTGAACTGAGATATCGAGAGTCTCTCAATTTATTCAAGATTAGAATCAATAAGGGGCATGGGATAAGTATCATCAGTCGTAACCTCATTCAACTTTCTTCCGTCAAAACAAACGCGATATTCACCAGAACGTTTGGGAACTAACCAGAGAGGGCTACACAAGAAGATTTTGATGGTTGAATGACGTTAAGCTTCAGCATTTCATCTATTTCCTTTTTCAAGTGACCTTGCATGGTAGGAGATAGGGGATATTGGCGTTGAACAATGGGTTTGGCATCACCAGTGTCAATGTGGTGAGTAATAAGATGAGTACGACCAAATTCTATCTTTCGGAGCTATATTCTCAAAACAACGCACAATGTCTTGTAATTGATCTTTTGGGAAGGTGTTAACTTTGAAAAGGGTTCAATAGTATTGATAGTACAAAGGGAAGGTTCTAAGGAATAGGAGCATTGTGGAAGTTAGCTTGAATCTGAAATAAATCAAAAAAATCCATACCCAAGATGAGATCTTGCTTTACTGAAGGAATAACTAATATTTTCATTTGTTTAGTAACATTATCGAGAGAAACAGGAAACTAATATATAGCCCAGGAAAATCTTGAGGTTTACCGTCTGCTGTCGTTACATTTAAGGGAGATTCATATTTGATAGGTATATTATGGTTTTTTAGCAGGTCGAAACAAGCAGAACCCAATATTGAAGAGTTACTACCAGTATCCGCGGAGAGCTAATATTTCTTGTCCAAAAATTTTAATATTGAGATATGGGCGGTTATCATTAATTTTCTTTACAAAGACAGGGCAAGTATTTACTTTGGTCGAATAAAAGGATCTAATAAAATTAAGCCAACTCTGCCATTCGGGGGAAGATCTGCTGATAGGTTCTACTTTTCTGTTTGGTGTGTTTTTGAGGCGAATGATTTTTTGAACGGGGTTTACTGAACTTCCGGTATTCTGGTTGGTGACAAGGTTCAGTTGCTCCCCACCCCGATATTCGTTTTTTTGCTTACAGTTGAGGACATTTAGATTTGATAACATTTTTTATTCCACAACCATAACAAAAAATGGATCGAGGAAACTGGCAGTTAGAATAGGTATGACCTGCTGAATCACAATTCAACACCGAACATCAGATATTGCAGACACATTAACATTAGACCTATTATCAAAAAATTGTCGAGAGGTTGAGGGACGAGAATGAGGAGTATTATATGAAGGCATACTAAGATCAGGCTCCAACAACCCAGTGTCAGTACTGGGCAGGTGCTTTATAATCTGTCAGCCCACATTCGTGATTCCTCCAATTTCTTGCAGAGTTTCAGAAAGTTCTGAGACAGTTTTTGGATTATGCAAGGCCAGACCTGAAATGAAAAAAGGCAGAAGATTTCTCCGGATATTCCTACACGAGTTTCTTCATCTGGTTTCAACGACAATCTACTGAAAAGACCCCTCCATCGAAGATATGAACAAGGCAACTCTTTCGTTTTTACCCTGGGTTCGGGAACTTATTTCCTGCTCCAAATCCTTCCTCATAAAAATGGGGAAGGAAATCTTTTTCTCAACTGATCCACAAACTCATCCCAACTCTGAAAATTTATTATTGTTGTTGACAAACCAAGTCCACGCAGAACCCTTGAATAAATCACAGGCAGATCTGAAAAGTTCGGACTTCGATACCCCTCGGGCTACTCTCAAAAGTTCCACCTTTTCTAAAAGGAGTTAACTGATTCCGCCTAACTGAACCTGAAAAAAAATATATTCCACTTGTAGGGAGCAACATATTTGAAAGATAACGATGGGACAGTCTGTACAGGACTATTAATGGGACTCTCGGTGGGAGTAGACGTTATGGCAGGTCTGACTTCGAAATCCAGGTCTGCTTCCAACTCTAGAATCTCATAATGCATCTTCTTTTTGGTAGCAGTTTGAGCCTCGTCTCGACGCTTAATTAGAAAGACGATTAGAAAGATGAGCCAATCGATCGGAAATTTCTACCAAAGACAGGATCGTTTTTAGAACCACCAAAATCAGATATCAGAGCCCTCAAATCAGCAATGGTTTCGTTCATTTCTAGTACATCTTGGGAATGGGAGTATGGGTTGGAAATAGTACCATAAAAACTACGGTTTGCATTTTCCTGACTCAAAAGACCTCTCAAAATTTTCTTTTTGCATCTACGTCACCGCAAGGTTCAACACCACGAATAGCAATTTCATATGTAACTTCCTTAACTTTCAGATTGTTAGGATTCATATTGAACGAAACAGGATGATCAATATCAGTTAAAAGTTATATACGAGGTGAAAAGTTGAAGTTAATGCAGGTAATACGTATTCGATAATAGGATATATAAGTATTCAATAATCAAATATTTAGGTAAGGAAATTGGTATTCATATTTTCTAAACTCAATGAGAAGAAAAAAGTCGAGTTTTCGAAAATGCAGGCAATTAATATGAATGAAATAGACATTTGTTGCCTTATCAGAAATAAAAAAGAAAGGAAAAGGGAAGATAGAAATCGAAGGATATATTTTGTATATAGTGGAGTTGATAGCGATAAAAGAGCACGCTCAGGGGTAGGTATGCTAATCCATAGAAAGTACAGCAGGCTATGAGGAAGAAAAGAACAGTATATTAGCGACAGAATACTACGGATCACTTTGAACGTGGATGGCAAAAAACCCAACTATAAGTGTATACGCTCCAGATATAAATAAGTCGAAAGAAGAAAGAGAACAGTTCTATGTGGAGCTACAGGAGGTGATTGATGGTATCCGAACAACAAATAAAATAGTAATTATGGGTGATCTCAATGCAAGGATCGGAAACGAAGCACTTACAGGCATAACA